>CM035423.1:107212763-107437763 GCA_020310875.1 Ceratopteris richardii
ATAGATAGATAGATAGATAGATAGATAGATAGATAGATACATAGATAGATAGATAGATAGATAGGTAGATACATAGATAAAAAATCCATAGATGAATAGATTTGAAAATTTTAAGAGATAGATACATGGTATTGATTCTTACTTCATAACAATTTTTATGATTTTTTCAAGGTTATAAATGATTGTTAATTTGAAATGAGTTTGTGAAATTTTAGTTTAAGGGTTCAGTGTGATTGTTTTGATTAGAATATTGATATTTATGTTCATTATAGTTTTAAGATGTTTTAACATATTTACTTTTTGTAATGTATATCTTATTTGATATGGAATCACAACATTCTATTGATTATCTAGGGGATATTGTGTTTCACAAAAGCTAAATCCCCCTTTGTCTCTTTGATACTTTGCTACATGAAAAGTTTAATGACTCTTTTATAAAATTCTCCAGTCACATATCAAATGTACCACCATGCACAACTTATAATAAGGTAAAGAATTTTTAAATGATGGCTTGTTAAACTTGTTACAGATAATATGTTTGATAATCATCACATGTGTTTGCATATTCTTTTTGAAAATATTTTGTTGCAAAACTTTGCATGGATTATTTTACATTGATGAGTTATTACATATTGACCTTCTCCTATTAGTGCTGCATCTTCAAAGTGAATCGATGAATATGGAAGAAAGCATATATAACTTGATGCTTGATCTCCTATATTCACAATCATTTCTACCAATGAATATGATGAATATATATTTGATGGTATCCCTATTTCTTTGATTGTATCTGGTCTAACTCTTTCATTGCTTAATAATGCAAGTATACAAACTTCATCTTGTATATGAACATCATTTGAATAGAACTTGATGTGAAAGATTCACCCATTCTTACTATCTATCCAATGATTCTAATGGAAGTCTTGCTCATCTACTCATCTAGCACTTCTGATCCACTTGAGTATCTTCCAAAATTATTTTTAATGTAAATGTAGGATGTTCTACATGGCTGATAAGGAAATCTTTGTTGCTTGAAAATTCCAGTGACAACATGATATGATCTTCTCGCATTCAGATATTCTAGTAAGGAATACTCTACAAATTATGGGGCATACATATCTATCTATGAATAATTCTTGCCAGAGATATGAGGTCAATATAATAACCATTACACTTTTAAGAGATTCATAAAACTATTAAAAATTTTAATCTATTTTGTTTTCACTATCTTCTTGAAAGTGGTAACAGTTTATGTGATTTGGATGCTTGTATTAGTCATAGAAACCAAAATACTTTTTGATTGTTAACCTAGATTAGAAAATACATTTCCCATGAAAAGTAATGTAACTATTTCTTTAAATTGGAAAAATAAATTGGCCATCAAAAAGTTATGTCATAAAAAGGGGTTATGAATCTTTCCTTTATCCACAAGTATCAACTCGCTTGGCCTTTTCAATTGGAAATAACTTCCTTTTTCACAAAAAATTGAAAATGAAAAGGTAGATTTAGAAACCACATACTCTCCAATTTTGGGGAAATTTGATCAATCCATTGAGTAATGTCCTAATAACTGTTAGGCTATTGAATTTCTACAAGCTCTCAAAAACTTATGGATGCATGCTAAGCAAAAAATTAAGCATTGAAATGTAAAAATGATTGTGAATACTTAATCAATCATGTACTCATATATATTTGAGTTTATTAATTGTATTTAGATACTCATTCATTTTTTTATTTAAGTTCCTACAAGGGCATTTTTCATGCACATAACCATCATATCTTACTTGCATACCAAACTCCCAATACAATCATTCTATTACAATGGATTTCACGGAATAACAAAAATCCCAAATGAGAATTATTAATAATGAGATAGATACTTTGGACTATCATTTGCATAGAAATGAAAGTACCATTGCCTTAAAAGTTCATGATCGTAATCATGAATGTCATTAGAAGGATCCATGTCATAACCATAATTGTCACTTTACGGCTCTTCTATTTTTATTCTTGAATCAAATATCATTTCCATTACGCATTTTCACAAGAATTTATGCACGTTAAGTATGCCTAATGCACCTCTTCATACATTTACAAATGCACAAACACTACAACATATGAGGGGCATACCGACGCTGCATATACCGACGGTCATAGTCGGCGTCAGTATAGCCCTCAGAAAATCTCACTAAGAGATACCGACGGTCAAGTGACCATCGGTATGACCGTTTTAAACGGATCGTCAGTGTGGCCCGCAGTCGCCGGTATAAGCGTCGGTATAGGCGTCGGTATGAGCGTCGGTATAAGCGTCGGTAATTTATTGGCAACTACCGACGCGTATACCGACGTCCATACCGGCGCCTATACCGGCGGCGCGTTTTAAACATACCACGAACCCGAGAGCAAAACTTCACATTTCTGCGCGTGTTTGAGTACTGTCGGTCTACTGTCTGTTGGAGCAGAACAATCAACAATTAGTGATTACATAAAATCCAGAAGTGGAAAAATGAATGGAAGATTGAAGATCTTTTTCAAGAAAGAAGAGATTCAGAAACAAAGTTCTTTTGTACATTACTCTTGTAACTATTTTGAATGTATTTGGAAAATTGACGAGTTAGACTCGTATATATATATAGATACATGTTCATAGTCAGGGTGTGAGATATAGAAGAGATAGAGAAGATAATAGATGTGAAGAATAGAAGAATAGGAGAGAATGAGATGAACATTATAATGTCATCCATCAGATGTATGAAAAATTATGAGAAGAAAAATCTTTCAGAGAATTGCGCATCAATCTTTTCTTTGATTCTCCTTCTGTAGTTAATGTTTTGAGAAATCCTTTTGAACATGTCTAAATCCATAGTTAATCCATCTATGGTTAAAGTTTGAGAGTCCAATTGCAAACAAGCTGAGAGAATTTTGAATAGGAACATTCATATGTAGAAAGTTCTGAATGTCTTCTGAAACAGGTACAGATTCGATGGTCAAAGAAATGGACAGTGCTCAGTGCATAGTGTAAAGTTTTACACAAATGAGGACTCAAAATTTAAGTTGAGAGGTAAGCCATCTATGGATAAAAGCATTTGATTAAACGGGCTATAGTTTGGGAGAACCATAGCTTAGAAGTTACAGGTGTCAAAGTCATCATTACAGAGAGACAGTTTCAGACATAGGTACATTGTTTGAGTCATTTCTCACAATCTACTCAAGCATTTGAAGTGTTTTAACTTGGAGAAGATGTGCAACCTCTAGGCGACATACTATACAAAGTTTTATAAAAAACTTTACATGAATGATCAGTCAATGAATGATTAATGTGCAGCAGACTTTTTCTGAGAAGTGATTTTTTCACAGTTGATCAATTTCTTGATAGTTTGGTGATTGTTCTTTAAAATTAAGTGGAGTTTGAAGTTATTCTTGATATAGAGGTGGTCTAACATCAAGGATAGTTTGTTCTTTTGGAGATTAACACTCTCCATCAGTGGTATCAGAGCAGGTTATATCAAAATTGAGGAAAGGGAGACTCCAACTGCTGCAGACATACAAACTTACATCTCGAAGGATCAATAGGATAAAGTGTGAAGAAAGATTGAAGGAAGACACATAAAGGTTGTCAAAAGGATCAAAAGGAGCAACATTCGAAACTAAGGTACATTCATTCTTTATAAGGACTAAAGATTTGAGACTACAGGTGAAGCAAGGATGGGAGATAGTCTCCAAATTGAAAAGTTGGATAGAGAAAATTATCCAGCTTGGTCTATGAGAATGGAAGCTCATCTTATGAGCAAAGATCTGATGGGATATATCACAAGAGAGGAAGAAAAGCCAGAGTTCAGAGATCCTAGTGTTCCAACTAGGGAGGAGCTAGCAGATGTAAAGATTTGGATGAAGAAGGATGCTCAAGCAAGGAGCATAATCTACATGGCAGTGAATGATTATTTGCTTCCTCATATTAGAGGACTTGAAAGTGCAAGTGACATTTGGAATGCTTTGGAAGAGCATTTTCAAAACACAACCAAATCAAGGAAAGCTTCATTATGGGCAGAGTTCACTACCTTCAAGAAGAAGGCTTCACAATCAATATCTGTTTATGTGACAAAGATGGACATTGCAGATTCTTTAGGTGCAGTGGATGAAGATATTGAAGAAGATAAATTGGTAAGACAAATTCTTACAGGGCTAAGAGGAGATGAGAAATGGAAGCCTTTTATTTTGTCTCCAGAACTTTCATTAGATCATTTCACTCCTGATCTAAATGAATTGTTAGGACATATGCTAACTTTTGAGAATGATATCAAAGGAGATATTGATAACAGTGCAGGTCATGCAATGTATTCTAAAGACAAGAAGAAAGCTAGCAAAGGAAAGAAACAATCAGTTGAAGATGAAGGGACTCCAAGCCAAGCAAACTTCCTAAGAGGAAGAGGAAGTGGCAGAAGTAGAGGAAGAGGCAGAAATAACAAAGATAATGTCAGAGCTTGTTGGATATGTGGTAAGACCAATAATCTATCTCATGATTGTTGGCACAATAATCAAAGCAATGGTAATTTTAATCAGAATTTTAATCAAAGAGGAAGAGGTGGCAGATATCAGAGAGGAAACTTCAGAGGTAGAGGTGGTAGGAATTTTTTTGGAAGAGGTGGAGGAAGAAACTTCCAAAATCAATCATATAATAATACCTACTACAATTATGCATCAGATCAGAAAGAAGATTCGACTCTTATTATGAATGCAACATGTGAAGCCTCACATGAAGACATGAGAGTATTTTATATTGACTCAGGATGTAGCAACCATCTGAGTGGAAACATTGCCTTGATGACTGATCTAGATTATAATGCAATTAATCATACAGTCCAAACAGGTGATAATACAAAGCACAAGGTAAAGTCAATTGGTTCAGTCAAAGCCAAAGATGGAAGCACTCTTTTGAGTAAGGTTTTGTATGTTCCTACAATTCCTAAAAATCTGATAAGTGTAGGACAAATTGTGGAAAAAGGATATGAGGTAAGGTTCACTAATGATGGAGTTTATGTTGAAGACCCTAGTCAAGGGTATAAACAGATTGTTACAGGGAAGAAGGAAGGAAGGCTCTTCACATTAAAGGTACAAGGAAATATTGGACATGCTATGTTTGCATATGGAGAGCAAAAGGTGTCAGAATTGGATCTTTGGCACAAAAGACTTGGACACTTTAATGAGAGAGGTATCAAAGAAATGATAAACAATGGTTCAGTACTTGGATTGCCTAACATTGCAGGTCAACACATGACATACAGATGTGAAGCATGTCAGTTAGGTAAGGCTCATAAGCAATCATACAATAAGCATGGTTTTATGTATTCAGAAAGACTTGAATTGGTACATACAGATGTGTGGGGTCCTTCAAAGGACTTTGATAAATGGTTCAAGATATTATGTCATATATGTTGATGATGCTACTAGGTGGATCACAATCTATGTGATCAAAGACAAATCAGAAGTGTTTAATACATTTAAACACTATCATGCATATGCAGAAAGAATTACAGGTCAGAAATTGAAGAGGTTAAGGTCAGATGGAGGGGGAGAGTATTTTTCTAATGAGTTCAGTGATTACTTGTGGAATGCAGGTATAAAGAGGGAAATTACTTGCAGGTACTCTCCTCAACAAAATGGGGTAGCAGAAAGAAGAAATAGGACACTTGTTGAATTTGCAAGATCCATGTTGAAAGAGAAAAATTGTCCAAATTATTTATGGGCTGAGGCTGTAAACACAGCCACATATTTGGTTAATAGATTGCCTTGTAAAGCTTTGCAGGGTATGACACCATATGAAGCTTGGTGGGGTAAGAGACCTACCTTGGATCATTGTAAAATATTTGGATGCCTGGCATATGCATATGTGCCATCTCAATTGAGGCATAAATTGGAGCCCAAAGGAGAGAAGTATGTATTCATTGGTTATGATGACAAGCAGATGGGTTATAGGTTGTGGAGTCCATCCACAAAACAATTCCTTGTGTCCAAGGATGTTACATTTGATGAGCAAAGTACTTGGTATGTAGGTACATCTAATGTGTATGCAGAAGTTGAAGAAATTATGAATCAGAACAAAGGTAAAACAAAGGTTCAGATATTTGATGAAGAAGAGAAAAATGAAATACAAGTTGGAGGTGAAGAAGTGCCAAGATTTGATGCAGAATGTGATGAACCAGAAACTTCAAGAAGTGGAGAACTCAGGAGGTCTACAAGGCACAAATGGCAACCTACAAGGTATAGCTATGATACTTCATTCTTGACTACTAAGGATTATGCTTACATGATAAAAGCAGATGAAGATCCATCTACATATGATGAAGCCAAAGGGAAGAAGAATTGGGAAGAAGCTATGCAAGAGGAGTATGATGCATTGATGGAAAATCTGACATGGGGTTTGGTTCCTAAACCTAATAGCCAGAAAATCATTGGATGTAAGTGGGTTTACAAAACAAAAAGATTTGCAGATGGAACTGTGTCTAGGTACAAAGCCAGACTTGTTGTAAAGGGATATGCACAGACATATGGAGTGGACTATGATGAGACTTATAGTCCTGTGGCAAAAATGACAACCATCAGAACACTCATAGCAATTGCTGCTTGCAAAGGTTGGAAATTGTCTCAATTAGATGTTAAAAATGCTTTTTTGAATGGTTACATTTCAGATGAAGTTTACATGGAGCAACCAGAAGGGTTCAAAGATCAAGTGTATCCAAATTATGTGTGTAAGCTCAAGAGAGCTTTGTATGGATTGAAGCAGGCCCCAAGGGCATGGAATTATAGGCTTGTAAAGTTCTTGAAGGAACTTGGATTTCAAGCATCAAAGGCAGATAGTAGCTTGCTAGTCAAAGCAAGTGAAGATGGATTTATTTATGTTTGTATTTATGTTGATGACATAATACTTACAAGAACAGATGATAAAGGCATACAAATGATTAAGAAACAGATGGAGAAAGAATTCAAAATCAGTGATTTGGGAAATTTGTCATTCTTCTTGGGAATGGAGATTTCATATACTCAACATGGAGTATATGTAACTCAAGAAAGGTATCTGAAAAATTTGCTAACCAAATGTAAAATGGAAGATTGCAGGATAGCACCAACTCCAATGGAAGTGAATCATAGATTGACTAAATATGGAGGAGAAGAATTCAAAGATATGAAGCTCTATCAGAGTTTGAAAGGAACATTGGATTGCAGGACAAAGAGTACTTAGGTACATCAAGGGTACACTCAATGAAGGATTGTACTATGGGTTTACTTTAGATACAAGAGTCAAAATATACAGTGATGCAGATTGGGCAGGTAATTTGGATGATAGAAGATCAAACACATGGATATTTGTGTTATGTGGGAGATAAGCTAATCTCATGGTGTTCTAAGAAGCAACATACAGTTGCTCTATCATCCACAGAAGCAGAATACAAAGGCATGGTGGAAGCTGCAAAGGAAGTAATATGGCTAAAGACACTTATGAAGAGTTTTGATGTGATTCAGAGTACTCCTATCGTTTGTGGAGACAATATGAGTTCTTTATATTTGGCAGCAAATCCTGTGTTTCATGCTAGAACTAAACATATTGAAATTCAGTATCATTTTTTGAGAGAGAAGGTTATTGATAAAGAAATTGAAGTCATGCATAATCCTACAAAAGATCAACTTGCAGATATGATGACAAAAAGTTTGGATGGACCAAAGTTGCAGAGGTTTAAAGATATGGCAGGAATAAAGAAGATGCAGGTAATCACAATTGATGATTGAGGGGGAGCTGTTGGAGCAAAACAATCAACAATTAGTGATTACATAAAATCCAGGAAAAATGGAAGATTGAAGATCAGTTTCAAGAAAGAAGAGATTCAGAAACAAAGTTCTTTTGTACATTACTCTTGTAAATATTTTCAATGTATTTGGAAAATTGACGAGTTAGACTCGTATATATATATAGATACATGTTCATAGTCGGGGTGTGAGATATAGAAGAGATAGAGAAGACAATAGATGTGAAGAATAGAAGAATAGGAGAGAATGAGATGAACATTATGCATGTCATCCATCAGATGTATGAAAAATTATGAGAAGAAAAATCTTTCAGAGAATTGCGCGTTGATCTTTTCTTTGATTCTCCTTCTGTAGTTAATCTTTTGAGAAATCCTTTTGAACATGTCTAAATCCATAGTTAATCCATCTATGGTTAAAGTTTGAGAGTCCAATTGCAAACAGGATGAGAGAATTTTGAATAGGAACATTCATACGTAGAAAGTTCTGAATGTCTTCTGAAACAGGCGTAGATTCGATGGTCAAAGAAATGGACAGTGCTCAGTGCATAGTGTAACGTTTTACACAAATGAGGACTCAAAATTTAAGTTCAGACGTAAGCCATCTATGGCTAAAAGCATTTGACTAAACGGGCTATAGTTTGGGAGAACCATAGCTTAGAAGTTACAGGTGTCAAAGTCGTCATTACAAAGAGACAGTTTCAGACATAGGTACATTGTTTGAGTCATTTCTCACAATCTACTCAAGCATTGAAGTGTTTTAACTTGGAGAATATGCGCAACCTCTAGGCGACATACTCTACAAAGTTTTATAAAAAACTTTACATGAATGATCAGTCAATGAATGATTAATGTGCAACAGACTTTTTCTGAGAAGTGATTTTTTCACAGTTGATCAATTTCTTGATAGTTTGGTGATTGTTCTTTAAAATTAAGTGGAGTCTGAAGTTATTCTTGATATAGAGGTGGTCTAACATAAAGGATAGCTTGTTCTTTTGGAGATTAACACTCTCCATCACTGTCGAACTTGCACGCGCAAACCTGCATTGTCTTGTGCACACACACACACACGGATCTCTCTCTCTACACACACACACACTCTCTCTCGGCTTAGATCTCACATCTTGGTAAGTGCTGCACGTACTGTTAGCATTTGTGTTTCTCTATGCTTTAATGTTTCTAAGTTCTCTTTTCGTTGATTTTGCAGAAGTTCTTTGGCGTCGATTGTTTGGAATTGGATGAGAGACAACCTACATTACGCTTTGACGACAACGATTCAAAGAGGGACATACTTGTAAGTGATTCTTTTATTCGCTATTGATAGAGAGAGAAGGAGAGAGAGAGAGAGAGAGAGAGAGAGAGAGAGAGAGAGAGAGAGAGAGAGAGAGAGAGAGAGAGAGAGAGAGAGAGAGAGAGAGAGAGAGAGAGAGAGAGAGAGAGAGAGAGAGAGAGAGAGAGAGAGAGAGAGAGAGAGAGAGAGAGAGAGAGAGAGAGAGAGAGAGAGAGAGAGAGAGAGAGGGAGGGAGGGAGGGAGGGAGGGAGGGAGGGAGGGAGGGAGAGAGAGAGAGAGAGAGAGAGAGAGAGAGAGAGAGAGAGAGAGAGAGAGAGAGAGAGAGAGAGAGAGAGAGAGAGAGAGAGAGAGAGAGAGAGAGAGAGAGAGAGAGAAAGAGAGAGAAGAGAAAGGAAGATACACATTAATTTACACATGCATACATACACACATACATGTACACACATGCATGCTTACATACACACACCTATACACACATGCATGCTTACATACACACAAACATATACACATATGCATGCATACACAGACACATAAATTTACACACATGCATACATACACACACATGCATACACACATACATACACACACATATATACACATATGCATACATACACATACACACACACATATGCACACATACATACACACACGCATATATACACACATATACACACATGCATGCATACATACACACACATATACTGGCATGCATGCATACACACATATATACACACATGCATACATACACACATATACACACATGCATGTATACATACACACACATGTATACACATGCATACACATACACACACATACACATACATGCATGCATACACACACACATACACACACATGCACACACATGCATGCCTACATACACACACATACACATACACACACATGTATACACATGTATACATACACACACACATGTACACATGCATACATACACACACATATATACACATATGCATACATATACACATATAATCCTATTTTTATTTTGAAGTTTTTTTTTTACATCAAATACATAAAAATAGGATAAGGGTTTTAGGGTTAAATATTTAAGATTAGGGTTTTAGGGTTTTAACACCTACATAACATATATTCACACATACACATGCACATATAATACATATATACATGTATATACACATGTATACAGAAATATACATATTTTAGGTCTAGATATTTAAGATTAGGGTTTTAGGGTTTAGTATTTCAGATTTAAGTCTAAGTCTTTTTGATTAGGGTTTTAGGATTTTAATACGTAGATAACATATATACACAAACACACATATACATATAATACATACATACATGTAGATACACATGCATACAAAAATATACATATTTTAGATTTAAATCTTTAAGATTAGGGTTTTAGGGTTATAACACCTACATAACATATATGCACACATACACATACACATGTAATACATATATACATGTATATACACATGTATACAGAAATATACATATTTTAGGTCTAGATATTTAAGATTAGGGTTTTAGGGTTTAGTATTTCAGATTTAAGTCTAAGTCTTTCTGATTAGGGTTTTAGGATTTTAATACGTAGATAACATATATACACAAACACACATATACATATAATACATACATACATGTAGATACACATGCATACAAAAATATACATATTTTAGATTTAAATCTTTAAGATTAGGGTTTTAGGGTTATAACACCTACATAACATATGCACACATACACATACACATGTAATACATATATACATGTATATACACATGTATACAGAAATATACATATTTTAGGTCTAGATATTTAAGATTAGGGTATGAGCATGTGTAGATATTCTAGATTGCATTCTCTTTCGGAATGAGTATGAGCATCTCCATGTATGTCCAAAGTGTGGAGCAAATAGATTTAGAGAAGACGTTATAGGCGAAGCAATCCCCGCAAAGGTTCTTCGCCACTTTCCTATCATTCCACGAATTAAGAACATGTTTAGATGCAAATCTATAGCTGAGTTAATGTCATGGCATACAAAGAGCAGGTCTACAGATAATGTAATGCGAGTGCCAGCTGACTCTGATGCTTGGAAGCGCATAAATAGTAAGTGGCTAGAGTTTGCTAGTGAGCCTAGGTCCATACGTGTAGGCCTAGCTATGGATGGAGTGAATCCATTTGGATTACCGACATCTTGAAACTATCTTTTAGAAAGTTTGATTACTTTGTTTTTGACATGAAATGGTTCAAAGTAGTCACCTCTAGAAGAAACGCAACAGTGAGACGAGATAAGAGCGGTTTGCTTCAAGTCGACTCCACGAGATTATGGACAGATGAAAGGGATACATTTGCACTTCCCGAACACTGTGAGCAAGTTGTTTTTATACCAGATTCAAAAGACCCAGAGTGGGTATTTGTTTTACAAGTCGCTCCACGTAGTAGACAAATTTTTGAGAACATAGATGTAGAAGAAAGTCCATCTCTAGTGGACTCAGAGATTCATTCGATAGTTGAGGAGGAAGAGATCATTGTTAGAGAAGAAGAGGTCATTGAAGAAGAGTTCATTGTTCGAGAAGACGAAGCAATAGACGATGATCAGGAGGAAACCAGCATAGCAAGCGATTTAGAAGCCATCAATTTAGAGATAGATATTCTTGGTGCATCGGATCTTCAAGAGGATGCTAGAATAGAGGACTTTTGAATAAAAGACTTGTATGTATTAATTTTTTTTTTTTTGTTTATTCCCTATATTATTTTTCTTATCGCATGCTAATTATTTGAGTTCTTTTATTACAGAGCACGATGGGAGACAATCCTCCAATCACTCCACAGTCCATGACAGAGGAGCAGTTTTTGGAGTTCATCTCTCAGGTTCCTCCTGCGTATATGGCCGCTGCATCACAGTATTGGATCACTCATGGTAGCACTCCTCCCGGCCTCACTCCTGGCGGCCTTACTCCTGCCGGCCTCACTCCCGCTGACCTCACTCCCGCCGGTGTCACTCCCGCCGGTGTCACTCCTGCCGGTGTCACTCCTGAGGGTGGTGCTACTCTCATAGGAGGTATGTCTCCTAGCTTTGTGACTCCACCACGACCATCTTTGCAGCCATCTCCTACTGGGTCTACTACTAGACATGTGCGTTCGACACCTCAACGCGATACAGGGTCTGGCCCATCTCGTAGATCGAGGTCACGCTCTGGAGAAGGAGGTTCTAGGAGTGGATCTACAGGTAGGTCTGGAGGCGGAGGAGGTGGTTGTTGTGGAGGCAGTGCGACGGACGTTGTGTCGCCTGCTTCTACTCCTAGGACGAGTACCTCAGATGTAGGTATGCCACGTAGTACACCACGTAGTACACCACGTAGTACACCACGTACACCTTGGGGTGCTCATGACCATGATGACTCCAAGGTGTATAGTATCCGAGATGGAGCTCCGGTGATGGATGCGGCTGGCAAAGCAATGCGTGCACACATACGACAGCTTTGCTCCATCCAGTTTGGAAACTCCATTATGCTGAAATGGAGTGAACATGATAAAGATCGAAAGAATTATATCACACAGACGATTTACCAGGAGTTCCGACTAGCCGATGGAAAGTCGATTGTCAGTTCAGAGTGGATTCTGCACACCGCACGTGAGGTCATGTCGCATCGACGATCCGAGGCTTGTGATGCATTCAGAGAAGGCTTACCAAAGCCTGTGTGGTTAGATGCTGAGGAGTGGGACAGGATTCGTAATGAGCAGCAACAGACTCCTGATCGATATCGCGAGCAGCGAAATGCCATAGCCACACGTCTAGACACGATTGGACCGTCACATTTGGGCAACGACGGATATGACATGATGCGTCATGAGTTTGTAAGTACCATTTCATTTATTGAATTTATTTGTGTTAAATTTCTCATATATATTTCTCTAATCTTTTTATATTTGTTTCAGGAGCTGGCAATGGGTCGTCCTCCAACACGAACGGAGGAGTCTTATGGATATAGTCATGGGTTGACTGCACTATTGTAGGACTTGGAGGGACGCGGTGCAGTAGTTTCATGGGAGCATTTGCGATGAGGTAATTAATTTATAAACTTGGTTTTTACTTGTTTGTAATTTTCATGTGAATTTATCTCATTCCATTAATGTTCTTTGTTGCAGGACTGTTGATATGGAACGTTCTTTGCATGTGTATGGTAGTGGAAGACCAATATTTTGTATTTGATTTCCATATGGCAATACATTGCTTTGCCATATTTTGTAAAAGCGTCATATATGACAGTGGTTTGCCACACCCTTGTACATGCTTCATTATTGAAATATATAAATTCTTTTGTACATGGTTCATTGTTCATTCTGATTATCTCTTTTGTGTACAATAATACTCTGTTTCATGAAATCATATTTCGGTTGTCATTAGAGTACACATCACATGTACTCGGTTTTTTTTGGGCAGAGTGTATTGTCTTTTGTTCAGCAACATCATGGTAATGTTGCTGTAACAAAAGACAAAACACTTTGCCCAAAAAAATTTTTGCAGGTATGGTCGTCGGTATACGCGACGGTACTCCCAGTAGTGTCATCGGAATAACCGTCGGTACAGCCAGGAGGCGATGCAGCAGAAGCCGATTACCGACGCATATACCGACGTTTATACTGACGCATATACCGACGTAAATACCGACGCATATACCGATGCCTATACCGACTCTTTGGTACCGACGCACAAACCGACCTTTACACCGGCGTCGCGGCAAATAAAGCCGCGTTCATTTTCCTTGGTAAAAACCTTGGTATACCATCGATCTGTTGTAGTGAAAAACGTTATGTGGGCTACATTCCTTATTCAAATATTGATGGATGGATGCTTCTTCAAGTGCTTCGTTCACCATCTCTATTGCTCTTGTGCAAGGACACATATACGGATATACATTCATATACATATATCTATGGATTTCACAACATGGCATAATCAAGTACATACAATTATGCTTAGCTATGTATGTTTACCCATATGAGCTTGCACAAGTACCTATACAGTTAACCATAAGTAATAGATTTACAATTCTGATGCATACGATATCATCATACACATAAGTACATGTGCATTCGTACATTAAGATGTATGAAATATATGTACATGAATGTGTATCACGCTTAGTTATTAGTACACTTGTAGAGATGTTATGAGTATATAAGTACACTTATGAGTGTCTGATTGCGAATTTATACACTTTTATATATATATATATATATATATATATATATATATATATATATATATATATATATATATATATATATATATATATATATATATATATATATATATATATGTGTGTGTGTGTGTGTGTGTATACATACATACACACACACACACACACACACATATATATATATATATATATATATGTGTGTGTGTGTGTGTGTATGTATGTATATATATATATATATATATATATATATATATATATATATATATATATATATATATATATATATATATATATATATATATATAAATATATATATATATATATATATATATATATATATATATATATATATATATATATATATATATATATATATATATATATATATATATATATATATATATATATGTATATATATATATGTATGTATGTATGTATGTATGTATGTATACATACATACATACATACACACACACACACTATATATATATATATATATATATATATATATATATATATATATATATATATATATATATATATATATATATATATATATATATATATATATATATATATGTGTGTGTGTGTGTGTGTGTGTGTGTGTGTGTGTGTGTGTATGCATGCATGGATGCATGCATGCATGCATGCATGCATGCATGTATGTATGTATGTATGTATGTATGTATGTATGTATGTATGTATGTATGTATGTATGTATGTATGTATGTATGTATGTATGTATGTATGTATGTATGTATGTATGTATGTATGTATGTATGTATGTATGTATGTATGTATGTATGTATGTATGTATGTATGTATGTATGTATGTATGTATATATATATATATATATATATATATATATATATATATATATATATATATATATATATATATATATATAAGAAATTGGGCATATTATAGTGGACCTGATCTTGCTATTCCTTTGCAGGTACTATGTAGGAAGGATAAATAAAGTGAGATTAAATATGAACAATAATCTTAGAGCTATAAGTTAGTTTCTTATGTTGTAGTGTCCAGAAAATCCCACAAGCTGATTGGAATCTCGACACGTTAAAGAAAATCCAAGCAGTTATGGGGCTCAATCTTGACGTTGTAGGCTTAATAAGCGAGCTTAATAAGCGAGTAGATGCGTCGTTAATTTATAGGTGACGAGTTTTGTGTCCATCTGATTCAAAGTGAAATTATAGTTTTCTATATGATCTCCCCGCCGTCCTATTGAACATTATGCATTATCATATGCATAAACTTTAAGGTAACCCCATGAGTAGCGTTGAAACTGTGTGGATTTAGAATTCCAATCATCGGAAAGAGAACAATCTGATTGACACTATCATTGGGAAGCTAAATTAAACGGATGTAGAAGATTAACTGGAATATAGATCAGTGGAATTACATGTATCGGATAAACCCAATGCAAAATTCAGCATGTACA
This sequence comes from Ceratopteris richardii, assembly GCA_020310875.1. Taxonomy (NCBI): domain Eukaryota; kingdom Viridiplantae; phylum Streptophyta; class Polypodiopsida; order Polypodiales; family Pteridaceae; genus Ceratopteris; species Ceratopteris richardii. Next base: position 107,228,500 of record CM035423.1, read on the forward strand.
GCAGGCTTATCCTTCAATGAAGCATCTGGTCAAGGAAAATCAGCAAGAACGGCAAGAAAGGAGATCATTGTTCTGCCTGTTCTAATCTTGGGAAAGATATGTTGAATACGTTTAATTATTACATAATTCGGATTAATGAGTGGGAAATTCTGGATATGCCTATTTAACTTGTAATGCAATTCTGCTTAGAAAATGTAAAGGCTTGGGCGTTGTCTAATGGATAAGAATAAGAATGACCACTCTGTAGCACAGTGTGTGACAGAACTGTGTGCAGTTTCCAAAAGAAAAGGGGAAGATGAATCTCAATAGCTCGCATCTCAACGTTCTATTTCCTTGCGGAAGGAGACCTGAAAATATATTCTCCTGATATGTTTTTTCTGTTTTTGTCAAAGCAAAGAAACTATAATCTTAGGGGAAGGATATAAAAGCACCGAGACTAGCAAAAAGACCTTCTTCGTATAGTGAACACCGTTTGCATGGAGAAAGTTTTCCATGATATTTCAAGGTATTCTACATGCTCCCTGAATTTGCAAGTGATTGATAATTCCTACAGATTCGTATAATCACCTGTACCATGGCATGACATTGAAAGCTTTCTGTTTCTTTTTTGTTTTTCCTTCTGTGGGAAACTCTGTTATAGGAGTCGTCTGATTACATTTTGCTTGAAAATGTGAGGTCGATTAGCTTGTGCTTTTCCGAAACTTGGAATGTGGATAAGTTGTACATTTTTTAGAATTTGTTGTACAACATAAATGTTTATATAGCATACAAGGTCATTTGCCACTTTAATATTCTGTCTTGAAAGGTCTGTAGACCTTTAAGTCATTGATTACACCTTCAATGGATCCCACTAGAGCTGCTATGGATACCAGAAGGCAGATAACACTCAGGGTCTCAAGCATGATCCATTTTTTGGTCCATCGTGCTATTTTCTTTTGTGCAATATACATCTCTATGGGAAAGTATACTGTCAATGGCCAAAATGCAGTTGCACCTAAGATTCCAAGGATGTCATTGAAGAAAGGTAGCAGCATTGCAACTAAGGTGGTGAATACTACAAATGTTGTCCTCCAAAGCAGTCTAAACAAGTTAATGGAATATGAGCCGAATTTGGGGACTGTAATCATGTGTTCCTTGTTGACGAATTGGCTCTTTGGGCAGTGAGTCTTTACCAGGTTTTCTGTAAATGCGTAGATAGGTTGAGTAAACACCTGCACATCGATCATTGATTAGAACATGTCTGTTTACTAATCTGTATATATGCCACACATACACACGTAAATACTTCGGAATACACGCATGCACACAGACACGCATGCAAGGCGCACACACAGACACGGACACAGACAGATACAAACACAGACACACACATGTAAGTTGTAACTATAACATTACGATGCTGATAACACTGATAATATCGATGATGACAATTAAAAATAATCAATATGGTATAATCATTGTAATAAAAACAGAAGTAATATCACACATAATCGGCAATTCACCTGGTAAGCTCCAATCAAGTGAACCACAATGCAGATATTCGCAAAATCAATGAGCCAATAAGGATTGTAGAACCCAAATCCTGTGAGTAAATTTCCGGGAGCATCGTTGCCAAAGGCGGCATACCCCAGGCATCCACACAACATGTAGAATGTAGTTGTCGTGCATATTCCTAGGAGTGTGGCCTTTTTCATAGTTCTATTCTCTGGAGGGGGGCTCTTGACTGTGTCCTGTATTATTACAAAAAAAGTTAGTGCCATTCTCGACCGCACAATTACATGCATGGATGTTTTCTTAATCATGATCGTTCGTGAGTGCATGCATTTATGTCACGCGCAGACAAAACTATCGAGAGCTTACGCTCATGCTAAAGGTGTTAGTGTGATCATAACAACATTCAGGTTCCCAGCTTGTTATTGTGAATGGGATCTAATATTCTGTTTTATTTACCGTATACTTCTTATCATAATCTGCTTCGGTCTCATGTTTTTGAGGTTCGATTTTATAACATTATTGCTTTGCAGCTTAATCAGGAAAAACGTGTATCATACCTGAATTTCAATGAGAATCATAGAGAAGGCATAAGCGAAGGCCACATCCCCTAAAGACTGGAATACCAGCCAGACCTTCTGTGCAGCACCAACATCCTCAATGCTTACTCCAGTGGCAGAGCCGTATGAATGACCAGTCTCTGCTTTGAAGATGAGAACACAGGTTATAAGGTATTACTTCATGCTTAGAATTATATCGACGATTTCACAGTATTTCTTTAAAGAAGCTGTCTATCACCATGGAAATTATGTACAGATACATTAACGTATGAAGCAAACAGAGATCACAGCTAGATGCACATATAAAAATCTCACGAATTTGAAAAATGCTCTATATTCACAGCTGAACAAGCAGCTACTTGAACCTCCGAATTATGCTCCATATGCATGTAGATGATCACATATATGGAGTAATACATCCAGAAGGCTCCATTTCTATAAATGTAAGAACGATTGTATCCATTCACACTGCTTTGATAACTGTCTTACCTGTAGTTTTTCCCAAAGCGAGCCCAAGGCCAATAGTGGAATACGAGAGTGACATTACAGCAGCAACTATTGAAAGCCACCACAATTTGTTGAAGTCGGGAATTTGAGAAAGGATGATCTCGATGAAGCCGAATAGGATCATGTATGGATTATTGGAGACATGGCACAAGTCACTCTTGCCATGCTTATGGAAACAATTGGAACGGCTGATTGCACTGCGGGTGAAGCCGTAAAGAGAGATAAGTTTGCAAACTCAAACTTAGTCTAACTAGTGCATAGCTCTATGGATACTCACACCATGCTTATGGAAGAAGTAATTGTGTAGCCAATTGCAGTTCCTACGAGGTTAGAGTATTGTACAGCTCCGCAAATAGCAATTTGTGCTCCTCCTGCAGAAAAAGACACAATGTCATTTACGAAGACAAGACGTTTACCACTTGTTGTACACATATATCCACAGACATCATCTTTTGATACCTAAATTTGCTTTCACAGCATCCATGTATGTGTAATTGCGCTTTCCAGTTTCAGAATCTGGGGACCTGTAGCAGTCAGCTAGCAGAATGGACGTGTAATATGTAACAGCAGCAAAAAGTAGCATGACGATGGGTCCTGCAATCCAGCCTAACTGGGCCATGCTCCATGCCAGAGATAGAACTCCAGAGCCAATGACTGCTGTTATGATGTGCGCGGATGCTGTCCACAGGGTCCCTACACGAAATGAACACGGTAATGAGAACATTTCCGCCTTAGCTAAAAGTTCATCAGATTCAGAATTTTTATTCAGGCGATATTTATATGCCGGCAACGCAGTATTTGAGTTGAATTGATTAAGCCCCCAAGCTGAACATTACTGTACTCATATTTTGCTAGTTCATTAGACGTGTATTGGCCTACTTTGGCTGTCATCTTCGTGGTATACAGTCAAATATACACAATGCATACAACATACCAGTCCGCCTTGGTCGTCCATCATCATCCCTATCTGTCAAGTCTACCATCTCCAACGGTGAAGGGCTGCCGTAGCTTAAGGAACGCGGTACAACCGTTTCCAGGTTAGCCATTACTTATCCCACTTAATCGACTAAACAAGGTTATTTCACTGTCCCTTCGAAGAGCGACTACTATACCAGCTTCGCCTGGGATCTGTCCTCCTGGAGAAGCCAAGCTAAGACAAGTAACAAGTAACACGAATAGCGTGAGATTATATGAGCACTCCTCGTGCGGAACTTTGCGTTATCCCACGCTGCCTATGACCGAGTCATTGCAGGCGTCCTGATATAGACAGGAGACATCTGATTTTCCAGTAGGTCATAGAGCCTTAAGGTAGATTTCTCGTTTTATTTCAAAGTAAAAAAGCTACTGCGGGAACGAGGCCGATGTGTACAGAGAAAGTGGACAAGGTTGATAAAGATAAAAAGGTCACAGTTGATAAAGATGAAAGATAACATACTACACAGGAGGCCGCTTATTTGACTTGGGCCAAAACAACGCAATAGTCCTGTAAACATGTGAAGCATGTATGCGGGGCTTCAGTTTCACATTCCAGCAGACTCCAAAAGACTGAGGTTTTCATCATATAGCTGTCAGATCAAAAAGTACGGTTTGCGAAAACCATGACGGAGTAGACAAACTATCTCTAAACAGTCGGAAGCCGTCGAAAATCTGCAGAATCCTTTGACCAACGTGAGGATCGATGCCATAAGCGCATATGATCGGTTTGCTTTAGACGTCGGTGTGAAAGTTCTCTGACTTTGCGGTCACATGTTCAAGCTAGCGTGAACCCTACCGTAGTGGCTGATGACACATACCGCAAAAGAGCTAGCTTTTCATACCTTTCTCGATCACCATTGACGCAGTACATATGATAATTTATAACTCACCATGCTTCCCAAAACAATCAAAGCCAGGCATAAATCACCTCGCGTTTAGACTCTCGAAGGGATATGTGCTTCCAGGGAATATATAGATTGAAGCTAATGTGGAAAACTCATCATGAAGATGGCAAAATAATTGCGAAACTCTGTGCTTTAATCCGATACCTGGTTAATGCTTGTACAATACTGCCGAATGTGTAAGTTCGCCTGTGTGATTCTGTGTCTGGCTTTTTCTTTTTCTTCATCTGGTACTATTTGTCATTGTTTTTTTTGTTTTAAAGGAAGTTCAATTGAAGCTTAATTTCCGAGGGTGGGTCATTGTTTTATTTGTTTTAAAGGAAGTTCAATTCAAGCTTAATTTTCGAGGGTTTGAATATATTGAAAGAACAATTCTACAAGTGAAGGGAATAGTACGTATGGGACCTTCCGTATCTTACAAAACAAGGGCTAGATTGTTGAAGCATCACAAGGAAAGAGTTCGGATGAAACCTAATTTAAAGGAAGTTCGGATGAAGCCTAATTTCCCAGGGCTTGAATATATTGAGAGAACAACTATACAATTGAAAGGCATAATATGCATGGGACCTTCTGTATCTCACAAAACAAGGGTTAGACTGTCGAAGTATCACAAGAAAAGAGTTGCCTGAAGGCATTCAATTTTAATAGCCCCAAGGCATTACAAGGGTATACTGACCACACTAGTCCAATCACGTCCAATAGCCCACAGGGATTGACCACACAACCTTCACCTCAAGAGGTGAGTGCCCAAACAACTCACCTTTAGTGCATGGACACTATGGGCGACTTGTTTTCGGTGTCTCTACTTGGTCTCTCAGGCATTGAATGATTTTAGTGAGATGCTTAGCTTGGTTTCACATTGGGATATAGGAAGAAAAGTGGTTCAAAGGCCTAATTTCACATCCACGACAAAATGTCATATGTCAAGTAAAATTTTGCTTCTACCTTTGGTATGAGAAATTATATATATCCAAATTACCAATCTGAGCTTGTCATTTGATAGGAGATTTCAAAAAATACCTTTTTTTGAGAGGAAAAATGGCCATTAATAGGCAAAATGCCTATCAATTTTAGACAATGAGTGGTTCCAATTGGAGCTTCTTTCAAATTTGTATTTGCCATCTTCAACTTCTTCATGCATAGGTATGGAACACGAAAGAGAAGCAAATTGTGCTCCTGCTTTGTCTGAAGAGGAAGTAAGGGTGGAACATGCACTACAAAAGCTACACATTTCTAATAAATGATAGTAAAATAAATAAAAATTGTACAAAAAATAGAAAAAGTTTTTGGTCTACACCAATCGTAGTTGGAGGGTTGAACTCTTTTGCTCCTAGGGGGAGGGCAAAACATGTGTGCTGTTAGTGCTCAATGTGAAACCACCCGTACATTGTTCTCACTTTCTGAGGCACAAATGTAGTGTCTAATCATGTGCATGTAAGAATGCTTGAAAGTAAAAAGTGTCCAATATCTTGATTTGAAAAACTTATTATGATTTTACATCATTTGGGATTTCTCAGAAAGAAAATCTTATCCAAAAAAAAAGACCAAGCATCAATGCTTGAAATGCAAGGGGGTTAATTCAACATCATTGGCTCAACTACATATATGAACAAAATGAATTTGGATTTCTATCATCAAGATCTCTAAAAGTGTGTATAGATAATATAAGATTATTTGTTAAGATTGGTGATGTTCCTCTTTTGCCTTGCATCTCTATTTCATATGATATTTTTTAATTCACCACAATCATTAGACGATGAACTTGTTGTGGCTTATAATTGAGACAATAAAAGAACATTACTTTCCCAATCAAAACATACTTACTACAAGAAAGCTGCTACTAATAAATTAAAAAATGGCATGAGATCTCTATATGTTTGGAAAAATAACACCTCCAAAAGAAAAAATTCCAATAGTGCATGCATTGGCACATTTCGTTTTCATATAAAGAAAGCTCCTTTTTTATTAAAAATGAGAAAGAAATGCATACAACTATTGTAGTCAAAAGGTGCATAATTGCATAGGCGTACATCACAAAGGATGCACATGATTAGGATAATTCAACATAAAGAGGGTCTCCTTAGTAAGCTCATGCATAAAAATTATGTGAAACTTAAAATGAAATTTAAATCGAAAATGTCACAATGAATCAGAACATTGAATGCATCATATGAAATTCCTACAAGGAAAACATGATATAGTTGATGCCCATGAGCTTGGGTGGCTTGAGCCCTTCCTTCTTGAGACCTTGACAAGGGTTCAACCCTTGCTAGTTGCAATTGACATGCATTCAGCCTTAGGAGAGTCTTCAAACCATGTTCAAATTGTTATCATGTATCACCTTTGGGCTATCTTAACCCCTGCTTTATGGGATACTAGGAGTCCCACGGGTACAATACACATTCACTTGTATAGTTGTTCTTTCAATCAATTCAAGCAAGGGAGAATAACCTTCAGTTGAACTTCCTGTTAAAAAAAAAAAAAATAAAACACAATATATCTACGAATGTAAATTGAACTAAAAATGAAAAGAATAGGTATTTTTGTTGGAAAACACTAGAACAGATCGGCCATATACCGAGGGTTTTACTGAGGTAAATGAATGCACGTATTTTTGCCCCGATGTCAGTGTAGCTGTCGGTATGCGCGTCGGTATCAGAGCGCCGATATAGGCATCGGCATGTGCGTCGATATGAGCGTCGATATAAGCATCGATATAAGCATCGGTATAAATGTCAGTATTACTGACACTCATACCGACGCTCATACCGACGGCTCTGCTGGTGTACCGTCACGTATACCGGTGCCCACTGGGTGTACCGACGCTTATTCTGATGGCATTACTGGGAGTACCATCACTTTTACCGATGACCATATCTGCAAATTTTTTTTTGGGTAGAGTGTGTTGTCTTTTGCTATAGCAACATTACCATGATGTTGCTTAGCAAAAGACAATACACTCTACCCAAAAAAAATCGAGTACATGTGATGTGTACTCTAATGTCAACCGAAATATGATTTCATAAAACAGAATATTATTGGACACAAAAGAGATAATCAGAATGAACCATGAACCATGTAAAAAAAGAGTTATATATTTCATAAATGAAGCATGTACAAGAGTGTGGCAAACCACTGTCATATATGACGCTTTTACAAAATGTGGCAAAGCAATGCATTGCCATATAAAAATCAAATACAAAATTTTGGTGTGCCATTGCCATACACATGCAAAGAACGTTCCATATCAACAGTCCTGCAACAAAGAACGTTAATGAAATGAGATAAATTCACATGAAATTTACAAACAACAAGTAAAAACCAAGTTTATAAATTAATCACCTCATCGCAAACGCTCCCATGAAACGACTGCAGTGCATCCCTCCAAGTCCTCCAATAGTGCAGTCAATCCATGACGATATCCATAAGCCTCCTCCGTTCGTGTTGGAGGACGACCCATTGCCAGATCTTGCAACAAATATACAAAACATTAGAGGAACATACATGAGAAACTTAACACAAACAAATTCAATAAATCAAATGGTTCTTACAAACTTGTGACGCATCGTGTCATATCTGCCACTGCCCAAATGTGACGGTCCAACTGTATCTAAACGTGTGGCTATGGCATCTCGTTGCTGGCGATATTGGTCAGGAGTCTCCTACTGCTCATCGCGAATCATATCCCACTCCTCAACATCTAACCATACATGCTTTGGTAAGCCTGCTCGGAAAGCATCACGAGCCTCAGATCGTCGATGGGACATAATTTCATGTGCGATGTGCAGAATCCACTCTGAACTGACAAGAGGCTGTCCATCAGCTGGTCGAAACTCTTGATAAATCGTCTGTGTGATATAATTCTTCCAATCTTTATTTTGTTCACTCCATTTCAACATGATAGAGTGTCCAAACTATATGGAGAAAAGTTACCGTATACGTGCGCACATTGCTTTGTCAGCCGCATCCATCATCGGAGCTCCATCTTGGATACTATACACCTTGGAGTCATCACGGTCATGAGCACCCCAAGGTGTACTAGGTACTCATCCTAGGAGTAGAAGCAGGCGACACAACGTCCGTCGCACTGCCTCCACAACAACCGCCTCCTCCAGTCCTAGAACCTCCTGCTCCAGAGCATGACCTCGACCTACGAGACGGGCCAGAACCTGTATCGCACTGAGGTGTGGAACACACATGTCTACTACTAGACCCAGTAGGGGATGGCTGAAAAGATGGTCGTGGTGGAGTCATAAAGCTAGGAGATATACCTCCTACGTGAGTAGCACCACCCGCAGGAGTGACACCGACAGGAGTGACACCGGTGGGAGTGACACCAGCGGGAGTGGGCTGGTAGGAGTGAGGCCGACAGGAGTAAGGCCGGCAGGAGTGAGATCGCCAGGAGTGAGGCCGGGAGGAGTGCTACCACGAGGAATCCAATATTGTGACGGAGCGGCCATATACGAGGGAGGTACCTGAGAGATGAACTCTAAAAACTGCTCCTCTGTCATGGAATGTCGAGTGACTGGAGGACTGTCTCCCATTGTGCTCTGTAACAAAAGAACTCAAATAATTAGCATGTGATAATAAAGATAATATATAGAAATGAAAGTGTACAAAAAACCTAGCAAAAAAAAAACAAAAATTAGTACGTACAAGTGTTTGATTCAAAAATCCTCTAGTCTAGCATCCTCTTGGAGATCCGATGCACCGAGAATATCTATCTCTATATTGATGGCTTCTAAATCGCTTGCTATGCTGGTTTCTTCCACATCATCGTCTATTGCTTCGTCTTCTCGAACAATGACCTCTTCTTCACGAACAATGATCTCTTCCTCCTCGACTATCGAATGAATCTCTGAGTCCACTACAAATGAAATTTCTTCTACATCTATGTTCTCACAAATTTGTCTACTACATGGGGTGACTTCTAAAAAAAATAGCCACTCTGGTTCTTTTGAATCTGGTATAAAAATAACTTGCTCACAGTGTTCAGGAAGTACAAATGTATCCCTTTTATCCGTCCATAATTTTGTGGAGTCGACTTGAAGCAAACTGCTTTTATCTCGCCTCACTGTTGCGTTTCTTCTAGACGTGACTACTTTGGGCCATTTCACATAAAAAACAAAGTAATCAAACTTCCTAAAAGATGATTTCAAGATATCTTGAATCGCACCACAATAATCTAGTTGGCCTTCTTGAGCATTATCATCTCTTGCACTCGCTCTACTTTTTTGCAAAAAGTTCACCATCACACCACTATCAAAAGTAGACCTATTTTTATCGATTCGTGCGATTCAAAAGTGTCGTCCATGAGACCATAGTGCACCGTATTTAGTATACTCCCAATCACATCCCTTTGCAAGTTCTTCTTCTTCTTCAGAGATATCTTCACTCGCTGCCTTTGCTTGTGAAACCACTGTATCTAGCCATCTGCTCGTTGGAAAAGGTGGAAGAGGTCGAAGACTTTCTGGAAGAGGCAAAAATTGAGTGGAACGATTCCTTCGAAACTGATATCTTTCCTTTGCGTTGGTTTCCTTGGCAAGCTCATACTTTTCTAACCAGTTCTGTATAGGCTTAGAGTTAACTATGCAAAACTTCATTGCCTTCTCTTTGGAAGCTGCATCCATTTTTCTTTGCAATCCTTTACCTTGTGGTTCATCGCCTACGAGACAAACATCTTCATCATCACTCCATAAGCGAGGTATTTCGGGATCCGACATACGTAGAAACTCAGTTATGAATACAAGAGACTCTTGTACAAGCCATCCCTCTGCCATGCTACCCTCTGAACGTGCTCTCTGTTGAACAAACCCTTTTAATGTCTTCATAAAGTGCTCTAAGAAGAACATCCATCGACTATGGATAGTTCCTGCTATTGTAACTTCATCTACCACATGAACCAGTAAATGAAGTTGAATAGTGAGAATACTTGTGGGAAAGTATTTCTCTACCATACAAATAGCCTCGATAGCATTGAGTTTCGCACTCTCTATGCTATCTTTATTTATCTCTTAGAAGAGATCCACCATACTAAAGAACTAATTTTATAAATGGTTCTTCGTACATCCTCCAAAAGACAATCTTTTAGGGCTACAGGGAGCACACACTGTAAAAACTTGTGCCAATCATGAGACTTGAGCCCTCCAAGATCGTCGTTTCGTGTGAAAGCAGTCTTTAGACGCCTCATGCATCCAGTAGGTGTTCGAAACTCTGAAATTGTTTTCTTCACTTGTTGCTCTTCCATCCTGCAAAGCACCCAAGGAGCTCTTGGCAATGATACTCTTCCATTGGGTTTAGTAATTGCCCACAACTCTCGCATACGACCTCGCTCTCTTTGTGCTTTGCTTTCTTTTTTTTCGATCAAATTCTTCCAAAGAATCTCTCCCACATTCTTAAAAATATGCATCGGATCTACCAAAGGATTGATCAATAATTCACTCCAATAAGGGAGTTCATGAAAAATGGACAACCGTTTCATGCCAGCAATTGGATTTTCTGAATCCCACAATTGTTTCCAATCGCTAGCTTTCATTTGGCATTGCGCTTGTCGACCAATTTGTCCTTCACGTAAAACATGTCCATCAGGCAAATATCTATGGTGTCCTTCATAGACATTTTTACGTAGTGCTTTGGAATAGCGTGCTTCGAGTCGTGGTTTGCATAAGGGACAAGCATGGTAACTCGAAATAGATAAACCTGAACATTCACCATAACCAAGCGGATCATGCATCATCCACATAAGTATGCCTTGCACTCGCACGTCTCGTCTTCTTACAGGTTGAGACATGTCACGCACAATAATCCCATCCCATAAAATGCGCAGTTCTTCCACAAGTGATGCAAGATATAAATCCATTGTTTTTTACCTTATACTTACCTGGTACAATAAGAGCTAATAATAAATGACCTTTCTTTGTGGCAAGCCATGGTGGGATGTTATAATTGACCAAACATACAGGCCATGTGCCCCATGAAGAACTGCGTAAACCAAATGGATTCACTCCATCCATAGCTAGGCCTAGATGTATGGACCGAGGCTCACTAGCAAACTCTGGCCACTTACTATCTATGTGCTTCCAAGCATCAAAGTCAGCAGACACTCACATTACACCATCTGTAGACCTCCTTTTTGTATGCCATGACATTAACTCAGCTATAGATTTGCATCTAAACATGTTCTTAATTTGTGGAATGATAGGAAAGTGGCGAAGAACCTTTGCGGGGATTGCTTTGCCGACAAGGTCTTCTCTAAATCTATTTGCTCCACACTTTGGACATACCTGGAGATGCTCATACTCATTCCAAAAGAGGATGCAATCCAAGCATGAATCTTAGTATAATCCATTCCAATGGATTGTAAAAGTTTTTTTGCATCTCCACGTGTTGGAGGCATGTCATTGCCCTCTGGCAAAAATTGATCTTTAAGAAGCCTGCAATAAGCAATTAAAACGATATTAGTAAATAAAGTTATTTTGATACAACAATGAAAGTTTATTTTAAATCCACTTACCTGAACAATTCAGTGACACTACTATCTGACCATCCATAAATGGATTGCAGATTGAGCATCACGAGTAATGCCCGTAGTACAGATATCTTTGCTCCATTGTAAAGTGGTAAACGAGCTAGTCTTCACATGTTTTCATATTCTTCATCGGCTTCTAATCGTGGAAATTCTGTTGTGTCCATGAAACTCTCGATGTCTTCTCCACCATCATGATCTTCGTCCATCTCATAAAATGCTTCGAGCATCTCTTCCATATGTGTATGAGTATGTGTATATATATGTTATGTAGGTGTTAAAACCCTATAACCCTAATCAGAAAGACCTAGACCTAAAATATGTATATATGTGTATGCATGTGTATAAATATGTGCATGTGTATATATATATGTATATAAATAGGTGTATAAGTATACGTGTGTATGTGTATGTGTATATATATTTAGTCTCATTAAAATGATTAAAATTAAAACTATTTTTATATATTAATCTTATATATTAAATTTATTTATTTAAAACACTAGTTCTAATCATATTTGTTTATCTACATAATTATCCTATTATATATATATATATATATATATATTTATATATATATATATATATTTATTTATATATTCAGACTTTTTCTTAATTAATCCTAGTTTTATATATTTAATTATATATATTTAATTAAATTATTTAAAACACTAGTTCTTTTTATATTTATTTATCTATATAATTATCTTATATTATATATATATATTTATTTATATATTCAGATTTTTTCCTTATTTTTTTCTATATTTTCTCTTTATATAAATGTAATTGAGTTATATCTATGATTAAACCCGAAAACCCTAATCTTAAAGATCTAGACCTAAAATATGTATATTTCTGTATGCATGTGTATATACATGTATATATGTATTATATGTGTATGTGTATGTGTGTATATATGTTATGTAGGTGTTAAAACCCTAAACCCCTAATCAGAAAGACCTAGACCTAAAACATGTATATATGTGTATGCACGTGTATAAATATGTGTATGTGTATATATGTGTGTATATAAATAGGTCTATAAGTATATGTGTGTATGTGTATGTATATATATATTTACTCTCATTAAAATGATTAAAACCTATTTTTATAGATTTAATCTTATATATTAAATTTATTTATTTAAAACACTACTTCTAATCATATTGATTTATCTATATAATTATCCTATTTTATATATATATTTATTTATATATTCAGATTTTTTTCTTAATTAATTCTTTTTTTTATATATTTAATTATAGATATTTAATTAAATTATTTAAAACACTACTTCTTTTTATATTTATTTATCTATATAATTATCCTATTTAATATATATATTTATTTATATATTCAGATTTTTTTCCTTAATTTCTTTCTACATTTTCTCTTTATATAAATTTAATTGAGTTATATGTATGCCTAAACCCTAAAACCCTAATCTTAAAGATCTAGACCTAAAATATGTATATTTCTGTATGCATGTGTATATTCATGTATATATGCATTATATGTGTATGTGTATGTGTGTATATATGTTATGTAGGTGTTAAACCCTAATCAGAAAGACCTAGACCTAAAACATGTATATATGTGTATGCATGTGTATAAATATGTGTATATATATATATATATATATATATATATGTGTGTGTGTGTGTGTGTGTATATATATAAATAGGTGTATAAGTATATGTGTGTATGTGTATGTATATTTACTCTAATTAAAATGATTAAAATTAAACCTATTTTTATATATTTAATCTTATATATTAAATTTATTTATTTAAAACACTAGTTCTAATCATATTTATTTATCTATATAATTATCCTATTATATATATATATATATATTTATATATATATATATATTTATATATATATGAATTTTTTCTTAATTAATTCTATTTTTATATATTTAATTATATATTTTTAATTATATATATTTAATTAAATTATTTAAAACACTAGTTCTTTTTATATTTATTTATTTATATTCATATTTTTTCCTTAATTTTTTTCTACATTTTCTTTTTATATAAATTTAATTGAGTTATATGTATGCCTAAACCCTAAAACCCTAATCTTAAAGATCTAGACCTAAAATATGTATATTTCTGTATGCATGTGTATATACATGTATATATGTATTATATGAGTATGTGTATGTGTGTATATATGTTATGTAGGTGTTAAAGCCCTAAAACCCTAATCGGAAAGACTTAGACTTAAACCTGAAATACTACAACCTAAAGACTTAAACCTGAAATACTAAAACCTAAATACTTAAACACCTAGAAAAACCTAAACCCCTAATCGTAAAACCCTAATCCTATTTTATATATATGTTTATTTATATATGCAGATTTTTTTCTTATTTTTTTCTATATTTTTTCTTAATATAAATGTAATTGAATTATATGTATGCCTAAACCCTAAAACCCTAATCTTAAATATCTAGACCTAAAATATGTATATTTCTGTATGCATGTGTATATACATGTATATATGTATTATATGTGTATGTGTATGTGTGCATATATGTTATGCATGTGTAAAAACCCTAAAATTCTAATCGGAAAGACCTAGACCTAAAACATGTGTGTATGTGTATGTGTGTATATATATGTGTATGTGTATAAGTATATGTGTATGTATGTGTAAATAGCATAAAAATCCTATTTTTATATATTTCATGTAAAAAAAAACTTCAAAATCAAAATTTTATATATTTAATTATATATATTTAATTAAAACACTAGCTTATGTGTGTGTATATGTGTGCATGTGTGTATGTATGTGTGTGTGTGTGAATGTATGCATGAGTGTATATATGTATGTGTGTCTATGTATGCATGTGTTAGTATATGTGTATGTGTGAGTATATGTGTATGTGTGTGTATGTATGCATATGTGTGTATGCATTCATGTGTGTGTGCATGCATGTGTGTATCTATGTGTGTGTGTGTGTGAGTGTATGCATGCATGTGTGTATATGTGTGTGTATGTATGCATGCATGTGTGTATATGTGTGTATGTATGCATGTGTGTACATATGTGTGTGTATGTATGCATGTGTGTACATGTGTGTGTGTATGTATGCATGTGTGTACATATGTATGTGTGTGTATGTATGCATGCATGTGTGTATATGTGTATATGTGTGTATGCATGCATATGTCTATATGTGTGTGTATGTATGCATGCATGCGTGTATGTATGTGTGTGTGTATGCATGTGTGTATATGTGTGTATGTATGCATGTGTGTACATATGTGTGTGTATGTATGCATGTGTGTACATGTGTGTGTGTATGTATGCATGTGTGTATATATGTATGTGTGTGTATGTGTAATAAAGTAAGTCTATGATCCAAGGGTCTGGCCGGTTCAGACAGATCTGAAATCGGACACTGTTTGGTCATCCGTGTGTATGACCAAAGATCTCGAGTTTTAGACTTACTAGGAGGTCTTGTGCTCTTGTGAACAAGTGACCCACTTAGCTTAGTGGTTAAGTCTCAAGGATGTCAAGGAGGAGGTCTTGGGTTCAATCCCCATGGGGAACATGGGGAGAGTATTTTGCCCAAAGAGATCTAGAGCCTTCTAGAAGCATCCTCTTGAGTTAACTTGAGTTAACTGGGACACTTGGCGCACATGTAGTTACATGGCTGACACTTGGATGGTTAGTATCCACCTGCCCAAGAAGGCAGTCCCCTAGAGAGAGCTATATATAGAGGCATTTGGTTGGGAGGAGAGTCATCTCTCTAGCATGTGGTGGTCGTAATCTTTTTTCTCTTACATTGGTATCAGAGCTTCATTCTCCATAGCTCTCTTTCATCATCATGCTCGTGAATCCTTGGCGTGCATAAATTCCTTTTCCGAATTCTGCTCCCGGCTGTCTAGAGATGCGTGCCGCAATCTTCATGGTTTAGCTTAGAAGCTGCTAAGAGTACCAAAAGAACATCTCTACTATGAGGAAGAAGGGATTCGAACCCTCGTCCCCCCATTTAGAGGACGTTGCTGTATCCAGAAGGCCAAATAGGCGTTCTCGAAAACTTACCCAGAGCAGATTTTATTATTCGAGATTTGCCTGCAGAAGCTCTCAATCAGGAGCTAGAAACGCTAATTACCTCTATTATAAGCTCGTAGTACTCGAACCCCCGTCCTCTATTCAGGAAATCGGTCGCCTATCCCCGAAGACGAACATCTGTACATGATTTTTTATCGCTCGAGTATCTTCTATTGTGAGGTTCGCTGTAGAAGACTTCAAATAAGGAGCAATGAGGAAAACAAAAGTCCTACAGCTGTGCCGTTCGGGAATCGAACTCGGGTGGCAAATCTGAGAACCTTTTGTTGTAGCCAAGGCGCTCAATACCTTTGTATGTGTCCTACTGCACAGGAGACCCTGTAGATCTGTAGTCACCGCTGAAGATCGGAGCCCAACAGTTACAGCCTGGAACCCGAGGAGCACTCTTCTTTAGCCAAAGAAACAAGCAAGGAAAGTTAAAGTTTGAGCAAAGCCTGAAGGAAGTGGAGCTGTGGAGTGAAGATCCGGAGGCCTAACTTCGTCGACCTTGATGGACCAAATCATCCAGGACTATTTCTTGATGAGGAAGCTTCAAGAATGGTGAATAGCTCCTGGCAAGGATCAAGGGATGGACGAAGCTATGATCAAAGCTAAGTATTTTCCAGTTTCTACTTGGCCTTAATGCTTGAATATCTTGTTTTCATTATTCTACACTTAATCCTAGATGCACATTGAAATAGCCAAGATTTCAACCGATTAAGTCTAGATTAGGATAATGAAAACAATCAATTTCTTATTTCAAGCATTAGTTTGTATTAAGGAAAGACTTGGTTTTAAAAAAAGATCCTTGTGCATCAAAGAATGTATTTTGGTAGTTTAAATACAGATTTCCTTTCCATTGAGTAAGTTTTCTATTGCACCTCAAGGGTATTTTTTTATCATAGTGCATTAAGACAAAGGAAAGGATATACATGCATTAGGATTGCATGATATACATTCTTAGTACAAGAAAAAAATCGTGCATCAAGCTCATGCATGATTGTTGCATTATTTTTTGGGCATGCAAAGAACATGCATGCATAAGCATGTGAACATATGCTTTTGCATGTAGATACATGCATTTGCATGGTAGAATGGAATGTTGTTTGCAAGTAGATATGAGAATGTACTCTCTTCGTATTTAGCTTACTTTATAAAGCTCGCAGTTTGACATTAGGGAAGACCAAGGACTAGTTAGTTGCAAAGACATACGAGTTCTAGTTTGTAACAAGTAATTAGTCGATTTCTTCCCAAGTCGATACTCTGCTATCAAAGATAAATACTTAATGACAATTAAGTATGTTAGATGTCTCGCTAGGTATAGGTAAGCACTAAGAGAAAGTTAAGTAATAAATTTTCTTGATGACCAAGAAAATTTAATTACTTGCAAACTCTTTTGTGATGTATGATGACTCTAAGTCCCGGATGTACTTAGAAAGTCATACGGATAAGCTTTAGTTGATCAGTTATACATTTTATGTAACTTCTCAAGCATCCCAAGGTTGGATGAGAACATCAACTATATTTCCAAGTTCCATGAGTACTCTTCTATTTAGAAGATTTCGAAAGTTTAAAGAAGTTTCTTTGTGGTTTCAAGATTTGTATCTCATGATGAAACCTCGGTAAGTAACTTTTTGGAATTGAGATATGAAATAGTCAAGCCTTCTATTTCATGTGAGATCATTCTCCTACCATGTTTAAGATGAATTTATTTTTGGGAAGGTAGATGTTCCAAGTAGAGGATCTTAATTGATTCATGAACTCCTCCCAAAATGCACATAAATTCATATTATATGATAGGTCCAAGGAATGATGAAGGCAAAACCTCTTTAGGATATAAATGTTTTGCCAAGATATAAAGGTACCAAGCTTTTATAAATTTTCATTTGATTTCATCCCAAGGGGTGATGGAAATCAAAGGTTAAACCTCAACATCAATTGATCCTTGACGTCAATAAAAGGATGTTAGGTTCCATAGTTGCATCTCTGGTAAATGATGCAACTAGCTAAGCAGTCTTTAGGAAATAATATAAGTTCCTAAAGACTTGAAGCAATTATGAACTTTTCATTTAGGAATCGAAAGTTCCAAGAAATGGATCTCAAATCCATGAACTTCTCCTAAACAAGTTATAAAGTTCAAAGTGTTCATAGTTGCATTACTATTGGATCAATCATCAATAGATGCTTGGACTTTAAACATAAATTTGATTAGTGAAATATGTTTAAAGGACTCTAGTAACATCTGAAGATTGACCAATAATAATGAGTCTGGTATCAAACTCAAGAATAGAAGTTGATATCACATAAACAAAAAGTCAACTCAAACTTTCATAGTGGCATGGGAAACCATATCCAAAATGTGATATTTCGTCTCTAGTTTGATACTCAGGAAATGAATACAATTGAATCAGTAAATTTTTTGGATATTATTTGAAAGAATTGCTTTCAAATGTTATTTTAATATTGCAAAAGATTCCAAGATGAATCACTTGCTCAAGCTATTCCTTACTAGGAATCTCAAGTCTTTGAAGAAATGGCATTCTTTCAAGTATTGAGAATGAAATTCTAAATTTTTTGGATATTATTTGAAAGAATTTCTTTCAGATGTTCTTTTAATATTGCAAAAGATTCCAAGATGAATCATTTGCTTAAGAATGAATCTCAAGTCTTTGAAGAAATGGCATTCTTTCAAGTATTGAGAATGAAATTCTTCATACTCTTTAAACAATAAGTAGTTCCCTGGACATCCCAAACCACTAGAAGTGGTATTTCAAGTCTTATTTGTGATATAACCTAAAGGTATATCAAAGATTCTTAGCTTTGGAATCTGAGAGGCATAAGTGTATGCTTGGACTTGAGAAAGATCTCAAAAAATCCTGCAGGTAAGCAAAGAAACTTTAGCTAGTTAGAAGATCTTAATTATAAAGATTTATTCTTTATTTTAGTCACAAGATCAATCAGACTTGATCAATCTTGGCCATGATTGTCCAAGTAATGTGCGTTTCGAACTACTTTGTAGATTGCCCAAGTATTGGCAATAAAATTCCTTTTGGGAATTATTCACTCAGGTTCCATTTATTCAATGAAAAACTGTGAAAAAGAGTAAGCTGTTCCAAGTCTGAACAGAGTAAAGAAAATTCCAAGAATGTAGTCTGCAATCGTTAATACGGTAATTAAGTCTATGGAAGGTAAAACTTAATGTTTGCCTATCCTTAAAGGGATTTTGGTACAAATCCAGAAAGCATGAGCGGATGCTTAAGACTTAAGCAGTAAAGAGATTCCTAAATAAAGTCCTCGGGGTAGGTACCTAAAGCATTAGCAAAGAAAGGAATCTAAAGACAAGAAGTCAAAAGCTCTTGTCGCTACAAAATTGGTCAAGGGTAAACCAATTGAACTTGAATTTGAGAAAATTCAAGTACTTGGAATTTTGATTGGTTTTCATTTGAAAACCCTAGTAAAGAAGAATCGATATTCTGTCAAGAGGTTTTCAAGTTCCCAAGATTAAGCACAAGATCGTGAAACGATCATGTCAAGGGATTAAAACTTAGAATATAAAGATAGAGATAGTGCCTGAAATTGCGAAATTCTTGTCAAGAATTAAAGCTAGAAGGTTCTCTATCAAGAGATGTTGTAGACTTTAGGATAAAATTCACTCACACGTCAATGTGAGTATAAAATAGGGTGGTATGGGACACCAGATTTTATACTCAAATTGATGTAGGAAAGATGGTATGGGACATCGGATCGTGAGATGATGATTATCTTTTAGTCTTCATTTGGATCTTGAGGTTAGGTTTGATCTTCAAGGGAATTAAAACTTCAAAAAAGGAGTTTAAATTCAAGAAGAATCTCAAAATTTCAAGATGACTTCAAGATCAAGGAAATTGAAGATATGAAGTAAGTAACTTCCAAGATCTTCTTAGAACACTTCAAGCTTAAGTGTTATTGATCAGAAATATTTGATAAATTTCTGAAAGAAGTTGGACATTGACTTTGAGTTGATCTTTTCAACTAAAGATTCAATTGACTAAGTCAAGTATCAAGTTCCTAGTGTAACTTGGTAAAATTCACTCTTTTAGACTCAAAGAAATGCACAAGAATTGCATTCACGATTAGGAGTCAAAAAGACTGAATGTGACATGAACTTAGTCTCAAGTGAAAATTTGAATACCAAACTCATCAACAGAACCTCAGTGGGTCGACACACTGATGTTGGTTACCACACTAGTATCTTGTGGTTGGATGGTGTTTTTGATTTTCTTTGCATCTTTTTGAGAATCTAGCTTATTTCTCTTAAAGATAAAAAGAAAATGCTTCAAATCCCTGTTGAAATAGATCTTTGAAAAGTTGAAGTCCTGAGTCATCTAGTCTTTGACTCATAACAAATTTACGTATGTTCGAAGTTTGAATTGGTTGTACATATTCTTTCCGCTTTCCAAATCTTTTGGAATAGGCTCAGACATGGTATCTGATTCCTTTTGCAAAAGTCCAGGGTTAGCCGGTTAGAATTAAATAACTAACTTGAACATCCTAGATAGATTTATGTACAAGAACCTTTTCAATCTTCAAAAGATAATAAGTCTAAGTGGACATTTTCATTTGGGCTTGCTTCAAGGTATAGCGTAAATGATTTCCTAGAGTCCAGTAAACTCTAGAATAAAGAAGTTAGGAATTGCTCATTAGATTGACAATTCCCAAGAACAATTTCATTAAGTTGGATAAATTTCATTATGGATTTGTATTGGGCAAGTTATAGTATGGTTGACTCAAAGAAATGGTAAACTTTCTCCTACAGTTTACAAAGGATTTTTAAACTCATTAGGACAAAGTAGTCCTCTAGTTGGGTGAAAAAATCAAGTACTGTTGGATCAAAGTAAACCATTGTATAAACATCTAAGTTAGATGTTTGAGACAACCAAACTTCAAGTTCTCTAAAACAAATTCAAGTGAATCAAGAATTCTTAAAGTCTTGCAAGGGATAAGAATCCCACCTTCATTACTAAGTCCATGCACCAATTATGCCTAGAAATGGACTAGTAATTTGAATCCACCTAGTTCACATGTTTGTGCCTAGATCGCATATCTAGAAACTATGAACTGGCAAGGGATGTGTTTAGATCCACCCTTATTATTCTTCACTAGTTTGTACTTTGTTCTGTTCATCAAAGTGCAAACCCAGATAGTGTTTTGAATCATTTGGGCATGGATACCACCACAGAGATGAGACATGTTCTTCCAGTTCTAGAACATGACCATGTTCTTCCAGTTTTAGAACATGAGGCTCGGGGCTTGCCTACCGTATGTATATAGCTCTATTTTCGAGGACGAAAATATTTTCCAAGGGGAGAAGAATGTAATAAAGTAAGTCTATGATCCAAGGGTTTGGCCGGTTTAGACAGATTTGAAATCGGACACCGTTTGGTCATCCGTGTGTATGACCAAAGATCTCGAGTTTTAGACTTACTAGGAGGTCTTGTGCTCTTGTGAACAAGTGACCCACTTAGCTTAGTGGTTAAGTCTCAAGGATGTGAAGGAGGAGGTCTTGGGTTCAATCCCCATGGGGAACATGGGGAGAGTATTTTGCCCAAAGAGATCTAGAGCCTTCTAGAACTCTTGAGTTAACTTGAGTTAACTGGGACACTTGGCGCACATGTAGTTACATGGCTGACACTTGGATGGTTAGTATCCACCTACCCAAGAAGGCAGTCCCCTAGAGAGAGCTATATATAGAGGCATGTGGTTGGGAGGAGAGTCATCTCTCTAGCATGTGGTGGTCGTAATCTTTTTTCTCTTACAGTATGTATGCATGCATGTGTGTATATGTGTGTATGCATGCATGTGTGTATATGTGTGTGTATGTATGCACGCATGTGTGTATATGTGTGTATGTATGTGTGTGTATGTATGTGTGTATGTATGTGTGTATATGTATGTGTGTATGTATGTGTGTATGGATGTGTGTGTGTATGTGTATGTATGCATTTGTGTATATATGTGTGTGTATGTATGTGTGTATGCATGTGTGTGTATTTGTATGTGTGTGTATGCATGCATGTGTGTATATGTGTGTGTTTGTAAGCATGCATGTGTGTATATGTGTGTATGTAAGCATGCATGTGTGCACATGTATGTGTGTATGTATGCATGTGTAGATGTGTGTGTGTATGTATGCTCTATTTTCTTATCTCTATCTTCCTCTCTTTCATCTCTCACTCTCTCTCTCTCTCTTTATCTCTCACTCTCTCTGTCTCTCTTTATCTCTCTATCTCTCTATCTCTCTCTCTCTTTCTCTCTCTCTCTCTCTCTCTCTCTCTTTTCTCTCTCTCTTTCCCTCTCTATCTCTCTCTCTTTCTCTCTCTCTCTCTCTCTTTCTCTCTCTATCAATAGAGAATAAAACAATCACTTACAAGTATGTCCCTCTTTTGGATCCTTGTCATCAAAGCATAATGTATGTCGTCTGTCGTCGAATTCCAAACAATTGACGCCAAAGAACTTCTACAAAATCAAAGAGAAGAGAAATTATAAGACCTAAAGCATAGAGAAAGACGAAGGCTAAGAGTACGCACACCACTTACCAAGATGTGAGATCTAAACCGAGAGAGAGAGTGTGTGTGTAGAGAGAGAGATCTCTCTGTGTGTGTGTGCACAAGACAATGCAGTTCGCAATTTGGTTCGCACACGCAAGTTCGACAGAAGACAATCAATACTCAAACACGCACAAAAATGTTCAGTTTTGCTCTCGGGTTCCCGGTATGTTTAAAACAAGGCATAGGTATGGGTGTCGGTATGGGCATCGGTAACATTTAGCAAATTACCGATGCTTATACCAATGCTTATACTGACGCCCATATCAATGCCCATACCAACGCTTATACCGACGATTGCAGGACACACCGACGATCCGTTTTAAACGGTCATACCGACGGTCACTTGACTGTCGGTATCTTTAAGTGGAGTTTTCCAACGTTTATACCAACACCGAGAGTGATCGTCGGTATAGGCAGTGTTGGTATGCCCCTCATATGTTGTAGTGAAATATTTTGAGGCATGAAAACTATGAGCACATATTTCCATGGATATAGATGCCTGTATAAGGGTGAGGCTCACCTCTTTTTAAAGGTGTTTCTTGATGCATATATTGAAGTTTTTATATAGCTTTCATATTATTTTAAATCAAAATAAAATCTTCCTTTTGGTATGCCGATGGAAAAAACATCTTTCCCAATAGCTATACTAACCGATATAATAATTGAAAAAGATATATAAAAGTAAACCTATGACACCACACATGTACGTATTTCTCTCTCCGTACATGTTTTTTTTTTCATTTCTTTTCATTTTCTTACTCTTTTCTCACTCTCTCATATTGTTTCACTTGAATTAACAATTTACGTCTTGTTTTGAAACGATCAAGAGCAATTTGACATAGTGAGATTTTGGATCTATCTACATACACAACTTCATATCTATGCAACAACTCCAGGTAAGACAAATTGTTGTTTTACTCATTCATTTTTCAATGAAATTTATCAATACTTATTTTATTTAAGAAAACTAAA
Organism: Ceratopteris richardii; assembly: GCA_020310875.1. Taxonomy (NCBI): domain Eukaryota; kingdom Viridiplantae; phylum Streptophyta; class Polypodiopsida; order Polypodiales; family Pteridaceae; genus Ceratopteris; species Ceratopteris richardii. Next base: position 107,252,090 of record CM035423.1, read on the forward strand.
AAAAACATATTAATATGTACATTTACACATGCATACATACACATTCATACACACATACATAAATACATAGATACACACACATACATACACACAAACACATACAAACAAATATAGATATACATACACACACATACATATATACACACACACACATACAGATATACATACACACATACACACCCAAATGCACACAAACATACACACGTACACACACATATACACAAGTACACACATAAAAACAAACACATACACACATGCACTTATACATACATGCACTTATACACACACACACACACACACAAATGCACACATATACACATGCACACGTGCATACACACATACACACACATACACACACATACACACACATACACACACATACACACACATACACACACATACACACACATACACACACATACACACACATACACACACATACACACACATACACACACATACACACACATACATACAAAAAAATAAGCATACACATATGCATGTTGGTGCAGGGCAATCAACAATTGAAGTTTTAATGAAAGTTTGGAAGTCAAGGTCTGAAGGAAAGTTCAAGTTATGAAGCATGGAGGAAGTGCATATTCAGAAGTTGAAAGAGATGTACACATATGTACATTAATTCAGAGATAGTTCACTTATACTTTTGTATAGTCATGATATTGTAAATATTTGCCTATATATATACAAGGAAAAAAGTCGGGGCAAATATGAGAGAGCATGAGAATAGAGAAATCAGTAGTTGTATGAGTCATTAGACATCTTAGAAGTGACTAGAAGTCTCTCTCATCACTCAGTTGTAAATTCCTTCAGGAATGAAAGAAAATTGCGCCCGATGTTTCTGTGCATTCTCCTTGTGTGCTTGATCATTTCAAGAATCCTTTTGTAGATGTCTAAGTCCATAGTTACTGAGTCTATGGTTAAATTTTGAGAGCCTAATCACAAACAGGCTGTGAGAATTCTGAGTAGGAACATTCATATGTGAAGTAGTGTTCACTCGTTCCTGAAACAGGTGCAAAATTCGATGTTAATGTTTTGGTCAGTTCTCCTTCCACAGTGTAAATTTTTGAGCAAGTAAGCACTCAATCTTTAAGTTGGAAGGTAAGCTACTTGTGGCTAAAAGCATTTGTATAAACATGTTCTAATTTGAGAGAAGCAAGTGTTAGAAGTTATAGGTGTCCGAATCGACCTTTCAGAAGAGCAGTTTTAGACATAGGTAACTTGTTGAGATCATTTCTCAAGAAATACTGAATCTTTCGGAAAGATTCAACTTGGAGAAGGTGCGCAAACTGTAGGCGACACCTTGTGCAAAGTTTCATAAAAAAATTTACACAATTGATAAGTTAATGAGAGAGATATGTGTAGCACACTTTCTGTGTAGTCATCTTCTTCACAAATTTTTTAAAAACTTTATAATTGATCATTGATCCTCTAAATTTGGTGAAGGTTTGAGTTATTCTTGTTATAGAGGTGCTCTAATTACAAGAGTAACTTGTTCTTTTGGAGATTAATGTTGGAGCAAGTCTATGACAAGCCTAAGTATTGGCTTGAGTCTCACAAAGTCTTAGAAGAAGCTTTAAAAAGAAGACTATGTAAAGTTCACTTGTGAACTACCTCTTGTAACTTTTGAAGAGTTTACTTAATGTAAAAGTAAGAGAATCTTAAGTGGTTGAGTCCACTTGATCAAGAATGAAAAGAGGAGCCACGAATTCGTGATTTGTGGTAGGTAGAGAATCAAATCAATCATTGATTTATTGGAGAGTGATTGAGGGAAGTTAGCCTCCCAAACTCAACTATAAATAGATGGCACTTTTAGTCGTGGTTAGAGAGACCTATGTGAAGACCTCCAAGAGCTGAGCTTTATGCCATATCAAGGTGTGATTACAAGGCACACATATGTATGAGTAAGTCATTGTATTGTACAAGCAATATACTTTCATTTTCATGATTATTTGAGTTCATCTTTCCATGTTCTTGTGAAGTGTACTACTCACTGCCATTACTCTCAGTTTTTCTCAGTCAGCTTGCAGAGATGTTTTCTCTGAGCTTGGTGCATCATTTTCAGTGATTTAACTTGATAACATTAGCTCTATAAGTCTACTATATGCTCACAAATTTTCATGTCCTTTGGATGTTGCAATCTTCAGTTATGTTTATTTGAAGTCAACAGGGTCTGTTCATCTTCACTTCTCTGTCAGGTACCCGACTTTTTCACTCATCTTGTCAGAGCCATTTCTCAGTGGTTACTTATCCAAATGCAGTGATTTAAAGCTTCTTGGACTCAGCTTACTGTCTAGTATAACCATACAAATGTTCATAATCATTGGATTTCTACATTTGGAGTTATGTTGATTTTTCTGCTCACTAGTCTATTTCTGTAGCAGCCCGTGAAAATCGGGATGATGTCATCACTTGTTAAAACTCATTCTCAGTGTGTGGTTCATTATTTTTGATGAGATTACTCTTGAAAGTTAGCTCTTTAAGTTGCCTAGACTTCCCCAAGAGGAATTGAGCTAATTGCTACTGTGCTCAGAGAATTACGTAAAACACTGGACAGGTGTATGAACAAAGAATAGCAAGTTTTCACCTCTGAGCTAACTCCAACTTATCTGTTTTGATCTATCTTTTTGAGAGTGATCTTCCAAGGTACATAGGGTGTCTAATACATCCATTGGCAAGCTAAAAGGGCCCACCATATACTCCTGGAGTTCATTTGGCTGGTGTAGATCAAGGATTTTGCAACACCTCTTCATCTTCAAGCACATACCTATCCATCTCTTCACAGTGGTATCAGAGCAAGGTTGGAAAACATGGCAGATGGATTTCCTTCATCAATTGACAAATTGGATAGAGGTAATTACTCAGCTTGGTCATTAAGAATGGAAGCTTATCTCCAAGGTAGAAGTTTATATGGTTATGTGGTTGGAGATGAAGTTATGCCAAGTTTCAGGAACAAAAGTCAACCAACACAAGAAGAGCAAGAAAGATTGAGCACATGGTGCTCCAAGGATGCACTTGCAAGGTCTTATCTCCTCAACTCTATCTCAGATTTTTTGTTGCCTCACATTAGAAGTTGTAAGACATCTCAGGAAGTGGGATGCACTTGAAGCTTTCTTTTCTTCAAGTACCAAAGCTAGGAAGCATCAACTATGGTTGGATTTCACAACTCTCAAGAAGGCTCCCAAACAAAATGTGACTGATTTTGTCACAAAGCTCAAGGACATAGCGGATCAGTTGGGAAGCATTGGAGAGGTAATAGATGAAGAGCAAATTGTAAGGCAGGTCATCAATGGCTTGAAGGCAGATGATAAGTGGGAAGCATTCACCACAGCTATGGATTTGTACATGGACATGCATGTACCTGATTTCAACACACTCATTGGACAACTACTTACTCAAGAGGCAAAGCTTATCAAAAATGGAGAAAGCTCTAAAGGTAATCAATCTTCAGCTTTATACACGGATAAAAGCAAGTCTAAAGATAACAAAGGAAAGGCAAATAAAGTGGATGATGAAGCAGGTACATATCAAGCTAACTATGCAGGTAGAGGAAGACATGGCAGTGGTAGAGGAAGAGGAGGTAGACAAGGCAGGGGGAGATCCCAAGACTCCAACTCATGTTCTATTTGTGGATTAACTAATCATACAATTGAAAATTGCTTTAGGAATTCCAGGAATCAAAGAGGCAGAGGATACAATAGAGGAAGTTATGGCTACTCAAGAGGAAGGTTCAACAACTACCATGGCAACTACAACAACTACAATCATTCAAACTATCAAGGAGGCTACAAAGGAAGGAGAGACTACAATAACTACACAGAAGACTCAAACAAAGAGGATTCATTATTGATCATGAACATGGCTATGCCACAAGGTAAATCTGATGAGCATGTTTTCTACATAGATTCAGGTTGTTCAAATCATGTGGCAGGAAATGTGGCACTTCTATCAGATTTAGAAGATCCAAGGAATAAGCATGAGGTACAAACAGGAGATGATACAAAACATCCTGTGGAGAAAATAGGCAATGTCAAAGCACCTGATGGAAACATCAACCTACTCAGTAAGGTACTCTATGTCCCTACCATTACAAAGAATTTGATAAGTGTTGGGCAGATAGTAGAGAAAGGGTTGCAAGTCAGGTTCACAAAAGGAGGAGCATTTGTTGAAGATCCAAGTCAAGGATTCAGAAGAATTGCAAAAGGTGAAAAGACAGGTAGAGTGTTCACATTTGAATTACAGGACACTAGAAACATTGCTCTCTTTAATTATCGTGGTCAGACACTCACAGAATTGGAAGTATGGCACAAAAGGTTAGCACATATTGGTGAAAGGTCATTAAAGCAAATCTGCAGGGACCAAAGTGTACTTGGACTTCCTAATTTGTCAAAACAACATATGATTTATAAGTGTAGTGCATGTCAATTTGGAAAGTCTCACAGGTTACCATTCATGAAGAAAGGTTATATGCATGGAGATCTCTTGGAGTTGGTTCATACAGATGTATGGGGACCTAGCAAGGAAGCTTCAATATCTGGATCAAGGTATTATGTTTCCTTTATTGATGATTGCAGCAGATGGACTATCCTATTCTTTATGAAACACAAAGATGAAGTTTTTTCATGTTTCAAAAGATATTTGGCTCTTGTGGAGAATCAAACAGGTAAATCACTAAAAAGGCTAAGGTCAGATGGAGGGGGAGAATACTTCTCCCATGATTTTGATTCTTTTCTTCAAGAAAGAGGAATCAAAAGAGAGGTAACTACAAGGTACACTCCTGAGCAAAATGGAGTGGCAGAAAGGAGGAATAGGACAATTGTTGAAGCTGCAAGGTCTATGTTAAATGAAAAGCATTTACCTAATTACTTATGGGCTGAGGCTGTATCTACAGCCACTTACTTGATTAAGAGGGTGCCTTCAAAATCCCTTGATGGGATGACTCCATATGAGGCTTGGAATGGAAGAAGACCAAGCTTAGATCATTGTAAAATTTTTGGATGTATTGCTTTTGCTCATGTTCCTTCACAGGTTAGTTGCAAGATGTATCCAAAGGCAGAAAGGTGTGTATTTATTGGATATGACAACAATCAAAAGGGCTACAGGTTATACAACCCTACCAACAAAGGATTCTTGGTAAGCAGAGATGTAGTTTTTGATGAGAACAATTCATGGTATGAAGATTCATGCAGGAAGATCAATTTACCATATGATCTTGAAGAAGATTTTCCAAAGCTTGGTAGAGAACAATCAAAGATTGAAGAACAAGACACCTCAGAGGATGATGAAGAATCTCACATGGAAAAGATCAAAGCATGGAAGTCTAAAGGTAAAGCAAAATTGCAGGAACTTGGACATGAGGCAGAATCATCACATCATGGCCGAAGAAGATCTATGAGGGAAAAGAAAAAACCAGAAAGGTATGGGTTTGACACCTCATTAGTAACTAAACATTCTATCTACATAGCACAGGACATAAACCAAGAGGAGCCATCATCATTTGAAGAGGCCAAAGCAAAAACAGAATGGAAGCATGCAATGAAGGAAGAGATTGAAGCACTTGAGGAAAACAACACTTGGGATTTGGTGCCCAAGACTTCATCCATGAAGGTAATAGGCTCAAGATGGGTCTATAAACTCAAGAAGAATTCTGATGGTTCCATTAACAGGTATAAGGCAAGGCTTGTAGCAAAAGGCTTTGCACAAACTCAGGGAATTGATTATGAGGAGACCTTCTCTCCTATGGCAAAGATGCCTACTATTAGGGTTTTGCTTAGTATTGCCTCTTCCAAGAATTGGAAGATACTTCAACTAGATGTAAAGAATGCATTTTTGAATGGTTGGATAACAGAAGAGGTATATATGGCACAACCACCTGGTTTTGAGAATCAAGTTTACCCTGATTATGTGTGTAAACTTAACAAAGCATTGTATGGTCTCAAGCAAGCTCCAAGAGCTTGGAATTTCAGGCTTGTTTCATTCTTGCAGGACAAAGGCTTTCAACCAAGCAAGGCAGATCCTTCACTCTTTATTAAAAAGAGTAATTCCGAGGTCATCTACCTATGTGTATATGTAGATGATATTATATTGACAGGAAATGATGCAGATGGTATGAAGAAGATCAAAGATCAGATGAGAGAAGAATTCAAGATAAGTGATTTGGGTTCACTTACCTACTTCCTAGGTTTGGAAGTTGTCTACAAAGATCATGGTTTGTTTCTCACTCAAAGAAAGTACATTAAGGACATGTTGGCAAAATTCAAGATGCAAGATTGTAAGATTGCAGGTACTCCAATGGAGGTCAATCACAAATTGAGCTCACATGAAGGTGAACTCATAGAGGACATCACATCATATCAAAGTCTAGTGGGTAGTCTCAACTATGCCACATTGACAAGAGTAGATATATGTTACAGTGTGAGTGTGCTAAGCCAATTTATGCACACACCAAGGAAACCACATATGGATGCTGCCAAAAGGATTCTCAAGTATCTCAAAGGAACCATAAATGAAGGACTTTATTATCCTTATGTATCTGATTTAGGTTTGAAGCTATTTTCTGATGCAGATTGGGCTGGCTCCAAGGAAGATAGAAGGAGCACTTCAGGTTATCTTATCTTTGCAGGTTCAAAGTTCATTTCATGGTCATCCAAGAAGCAACCCACAGTTGCTCTCTCTTCTACTGAAGCTGAATATAGAGGTCTTGCCATAGCTACACAAGAAGCTATGTGGATGAAGACATTATTCAAAGATCTTGGATTGGAGTTTGGAACTCCAACTATTTTTGGTGACAATATGAGTTCTATTCACTTGGCTGCTAATCCTATTTTTCATGCAAGGACTAAACATATTGAAGTTCATTATCACTATGTACGACAGAAGGTTCTAAGCAAAGAGATTCAAATATCATATGTGTCCACTTATCAACAATGTGCAGATATTCTAACCAAAGCATTGGATGGTACAAAGCTTTGCAAATTCAAGGCTATGATTGGTTTGCAGGTAATCTTGGAAGATTGAAGACCTCAAGCATACTTGGCTTGAGGGGGAGCTGTTGGAGCAAGTCTATGACAAGCCTAAGTATTGGCTTGAGTCTCACAAAGTCTTAGAAGAAGCTTTAAAAAGAAGACTATGTAAAGTTCACTTGTGAACTACCTCTTGTAACTTTTGAAGAGTTTACTTAATGTAAAAGTAAGAGAATCTTAAGTGGTTGAGTCCACTTGATCAAGAATGGAAAGAGGAGCCACGAATTCGTGATTTGTGGTAGGTAGAGAATCAAATCAATCATTGATTCATTGGAGAGTGATTGAGGGAAGTTAGCCTCCCAAACTTAACTATAAATAGATGGCAATTTTAGTCGTGGTTAGAGAGACCTATGTGAAGACCTCCAAGAGCTGAGCTTTATGCCATATCAAGGTGTGATTACAAGGCACACATATGTATCAGTAAGTCATTGTATTGTAAAAGCAATATACTTTCATTTTCATGATTATTTGAGTTCATCTTTCCATGTTCTTGTGAAGTGTACTACTCACTGCCATTACTCTCAGTTTTTCTCAGTCAGCTTACAGAGATGTTTTCTCTGAGCTTGGTGCATCATTTTCAGTGATTTAACTTGGTAAAGTTAGCACTATAAGTCTACTATATGCTCACAAATTTTCATGTCATTTGGATGTTGAAATCTTCAGTTATGTGTATTCGAAGTCAACAGGGTCTGTTCATCTTCACTTCTCTGTCAGGTACCCGACTTTTTCAGTCATCTTGTCAGAGCCATTTCTCAGTTTTACTTATCCAAATGCAGTGATTTAAAACTTGTTGGATTCAGTTTACTGTCTAGTATAACCATACAAATGTTCATAATCATTGGATTTCTACATTTTGAGTTATGTTGATTTTTCTGCTCAGTGGTCTATTTCTATAGCAGCCCATGAAAATCGGGATGATGTCATCACTTGTTAAAAGTCATTCTCAGTGTGTGGTTCATTATTTTTGATGAGATTACTCTTGAAAGTTAGCTCTTTAAGTTGCCTAGACTTCCCCAAGAGGAATTGAGCTAATTGCTGCTGTGCTCAGAGAATTATGTAAAACACTGGACAGGTGTATGAACAAAGAATAGCAAGTTTTCACCTCTGAGCTAACTCCAACTTATCTGTTTTGATCTATCTTTTTGAGAGTGATCTTCCAAGGTACATAGGGTGTCTAATACATCCATTGGAAAGCTAAAAGGGCCCACCATATACTCCTGGAGTTCATTTGGCTGGTGTAGATCAAGGATTTTGCAACACCTCTTCATCTTCAAGCACATACCTATCCATCTCTTCACAATCAACACTCTCCATCAGTGGTATCAGAGCAAGAAGCATCAGAATTGAAGGAAGGAGGATCCCGACTACTGCAGTCGTAAAGAATTCAACATCTGAAGGTTCAAAAGGTGAAAGCTTGAGGGCAAAGCTTGAGAAGGAGGTCATACGACATCAAGGAAGACAAAAGGAACATTATTCGAAGTAAAGGTACATCTATTACTCATAAAGGTTGAAGAATTCAATATACAGGTGAAGAAAGGATGGGAGATTCTCTTCAAATAGAGAAGTTGGACAGAGAGAACTATCCAGCATGGTCAATGAGGATGGAAGCTCATCTTATGAGTAAAGACTTGATAGCTTACATCACAGGTGAAGAAGAAAAGCCTCAATTCAGAGATCCTAGTGTTCCAACTAGGGAGGAATTATCAGATTTGAAGAATTGGATGAAGAGAGATGCTCAAGCTAGGAACATTATCTATATGTCAGTTAATGACTACTTGCTACCTCACATTAGAGGTCTCGAAAGTGCAAGTGATATATGGAATGCTTTGGAGGAGCATTTCCAAAACACTACAAAGTCAAGGAAGGCATCCTTATGGGCAGAATTTACCACTTTCAAGAAGAAGGCCTCTCAATCCATCTCAGACTATGTAACAAGGATGAAGGACATTGCAGATGCATTAGGAGCAGTTGATGAAGACATTGAGGAGGATAAATTGGTAAGGCAAATCCTCACAGGCTTGAGAGGTGATGACAAATGGAAGCCATTCATTTTTTCTACTGAATTATCACTTGATCATTTTACTCCTGACTTAAATCAGTTTCTAGGACATATGTTAACCTTTGAGTAGGATGTCAAAGGTGAAGGTGACAAGAGTAAAGGTCATGCAATGTATTCAAAGGACAGGAAGAATAATATCAAAGGAAAGCAACAAACAAATGAGGATGAAGGTACAACTAGCCAAGCTAACTTCCTAAGAGGAAGAGGAGGTGGCAAAGGTAGAGGAAGAGGCAAGAGTTATAAAGATGGAGTCAGAGCTTGTTGGATTTGTGGTAAGACAAATCACTTAGCTAATGATTGTTGGCATAATAATCAGAGTAATGGTGGATATAATCAGAACTTTAATTCAAGAGGAAGAGGTGGCAGAAATCAAAGAGGTAATTTTAAAGGTAGAGGTAGTAGAGGTTACTTTGAAAGAAACGCAGGTAGAGCATTCCAAAGTCAACAATACAACAATACCTACTACAATCATGCTTCAGGTCAGAAGGAGGATTCAACATTGATAATGAATGCAACTTGTGAAAGGCAAAGTGAAGACCAAAAAGTCTTTTACATTGACTCAGGGTGTAGCAATCACTTGAGTGGCAATATAGCTTTGATGATTGATTTGGAAAATAAGGTAACTAATCATGTAGTTCAAACAGGTGACAATACAAAGCACAATGTGAAGTCAATTGGATCAGTGAAGGCCAAGGATGGTAGCACCCTCTTGAGTAAGGTCTTGTATGTTCCTACAATTCCTAAGAATCTGATAAGTGTAGGAGAAATTGTTGAAAAAGGTTATGAAGTTAGATTCACTAATGAAGGAGTGTTTGTGGAAGACCCTAGCAATGGGTATAAACAGATTGTTTCAGGGAAAAAAGAAGGAAGATTGTTCACATTGAAGATCTAAGGTAATGTTGGTCATGCCTTGTTCACCTATGGAGGACATAAGATCTCTGAGTTAGATCTTTGGCACAAGAGGCTTGGACATTTCAATGAAAGAGGTATCAAAGATATGATTAATAATGGTTCAGTGCTTGGATTGGCTAATGTTGCAGGTCAACATATGACATACAGATGTGAGGCATGTCAATTAGGTAAGGCTCATAAGCAATCTTATTCCAAGCATGGTTTTATGTATTCAGAAAAGCTTGAATTGGTACACACAGATGTGTGGGGACCATCAAAGGATTTCAGTATCAATGGTTCAAGGTATTATGTGATTTATGTTGATGATGCTACCAGATGGATCACTATCTATGTGATCAAAGATAAGTCAGAGGTATTCAATACATTCAAACATTATCATATGTATGCAGAGAGAATTACAGGTCATAAGTTGAAGAGACTAAGGTCAGATGGAGGGGGAGAGTATTTCTCTAATGAGTTCAGTGATTACTTGTGGAATGCAGGTATAAAAAGAGAAATTACTTGCAGGTACTCTCCTCAACAAAATGGTGTAGCAGAAAGGAGGAATAGAACTATTGTTGAGTTTGCAAGATCCATGATGAAGGAGAAAAATTGCCCAAATTACTTGTGGGTTGAGGCTGTAAACACAGCTACTTATTTGGTCAATAGGTTACCATGTAAAGCCTTGTAGGGTATGACACCATATGAGGCATGGTGGGGTAAGAGACCTACTCTAGATCATTGCAAAGTATTTGGATGTTTGGCATATGCATATGTGCCATCTCAATTAAGGCACAAATTGGAACCTAAAGCTGAAAAGTATGTATTCATTGGTTATGATGATAAGCAGATGGGATATAGGTTGTGGATTCCATCCACAAAACAATTCCTTGTATCAAAGGATGTTACATTTGATGAGCAAGGTACTTGGTATGCAGGTACAATCAATATTAATGCAGATGATGAAGAAGTTGTGAATCAAAAGAAAGGTAAATCAAAGGTTCAAATATTTGATGAAGAGGAGAACAATGAAGTGCAGGTTGAAGTTGAAGAAGTGCCAAGATATGATCTTGAGTGTGATGAACCAGAAACTTCAAGGAGTGGAGAACTTAGAAGGTTATCAAGACACAAGTGGCAACCTACAAGGTATAGCTATGACACTTCTTTGCTGCTACCAAAGATTATGCTTATATGATAAAGGCAAATGAGGACCCTTCTACATATGAAGAGGCAAAAGGTAAGGAAAATTGGGAGAAAGCTATGCAGGAAGAATATGATGCATTGATGGAGAATCAGACATGGGAGTTGGTTCCTAAATCAAATAGCCAGAAGATCATTGGATGCAAATGGGTCTACAAGACAAAGAGATTTGCAGATGGAAGTGTGTCTAGGTATAAGCTAGACTAGTTGTGAAAGGGTTTGCTCAGACATATGGTATTGATTATGATGAAACATATAGTCCTGTGGCAAAGATGACAACCATCAAGACACTCATAGCTATTGCTACATGTAAAGGTTGGAAATTATGTCAATTAGATGTGAAGAATGCTTTTTTTAAATGGTTATATTTCAGATGATGTTTTCATGGAGCAACCACAAGGATTCAGAGATGGAAGGTATCCAGATCATGTGTGCAAGCTCAAGAGAGCTTTGTATGGTTTGAAGCAAGCCCCAAGGACATGGAATTATAGACTTGTGAAGTTCTTAAAAGAACTTGGGTTCCAAGTATCTAAAGTCAGATAGTATCTTGCTTGTTAAAGCAAGTGATGATGGATTCATTTACATGTGCATATATGTTGATGATATAATTCTCAGAGGTACAGATGAGAAAGGCATTCAAAGCCTAAAGAAGCAAATGGAGAAAGAATTCAAGATCAGTGATTTGGGAGACTTGTCATATTTCTTGGGCATGGAGATTTCATACACTCAACATGGAGTGTATGTGACTCAAGAAAGGTATTTGAGAAACTTGTTGATCAAGTTTAAGATGAATGATTGCAGGGTAGCACCTACTCCAATGGAGGTGAATCACAAGTTAAGCAGATATGGAGGAGAAGAGTTCAAGGACATGAAGTTATACCAAAGTTTGGTTGGTAGTTTGATTTATGCTACTTTAACTAGACCTGACTTGTCATATGCAGTTGGAGTTTGTTAAACGCGCATTGCCGTCACAGGCGCGTTTAAACTCTGTTTAGGTTCTTGGGAGTGGTAGGGGTCTGCTAGTCAGAGGCCCTATAACTTAATTTTCCCAATTAATGCATTTACGTCGTAGTACGTTAACACTCAAAACTCTGCATACAAATTACTATCAATCCTCTGGTTCGTTCTCTCACAGACTTACTGTTCGTAATCAGGTTAATACTTTCTCAGTAGGTAGCGCCGAGGTTACTCAATTCCGTAACACAGACTTCATTACCATAACTTAATGGAGCTGGACTAACCGCAAGTTAATGTAATCAAACAAAGACGAGAAAAAGACAGTACTACTCAGATTTCTGAACACTGCACCACGCAACTTCACAGAATGCAATCGCCCAGACAGACAGTCTGGCGATTCTCTTGGTCATCATCGGAGCATCCTTTCATTGCTTTATAAGTAGTTACAACTCTTCGCAACGACCTTTCGATTCGTGCGGAATATGAAACCTTTCAATTCATGCAGGATATGAAAATACAGGAATTATGAAACTACAAAGTGCCAATCCGGCGGCTTACACTGGCACGCACGGTGGACTCGAACCCGCAATGATACAAAACTTTTAGGGCTCATCGACTATACCCTAGATGTACATAGTTCGGGTTAATTTAAAGGTTCTGGCAATTTTCTACTTCAGACTATCCAACATTTTCTTTAAAGTTTCTGGTTCGACTAATTGGGCGTCAGTACGAACAGAACTTGCAGTAATTACTTGACTCATCAAAATTTCAGCTTGCGTCTGCAAAAATGCCTCCTGTAAGTAAAAGTCGTTTGCCAGGGCTGCATCACGGCTCAATTTCATGTCTTGAATTTTTTTATCTATTCTGGATAAACGTTCTGCTTGAATACCTAACTGTGTCTCTCTCCTTTCCAGTTCCTGAGCCTGATATTGAATTGTCCGGTAATATGCATCTCTTTCTTTTCTTATCCCTGTTATCTCCTTCTCCAGTTGACTGGTTGAGTTCATCTGAGCTTTAAGAGCAGAATTTGCCTCAAACTGATTGGCGTTTGCGAGCTGGAGTTATGTATTAGTCTGTTTGGCTAAATCAGTCATCTCCTGTCCTTTCTGCACAACTTCATCTAGTTGAACTCGTGTTTCTTCTAATAAATTCTCGAGTGCTATACGAGCATCTTCTTTATCCTGAGATAACTGTTTTAATTGAAGAATTTTCGCATCAGCAGCACTTAATAACTCATCTTTGGCTTGTATTTCAGCTAACGCAACATCTCTTTGGCTGATCAATGATTCTTGTTCGTCAAGTTTAGCCTGGAGTTGTTGAATCTGTATGTGCAGAGCACGATTTTCTGCCTTTACTACATCTACCTCTTCTTGTAATGGGGTAATATCTGCTTCTAGTACATCCACTTTGTGTTGTAATTCATGTCGGATATTGTTAGTAACTTCCTTCATCTGCTTTGTTAGTTGCTGCTACAGTTGGATCAACATCTGACCCATGGATGCTAACTCAGTAAACATAGGAATCAGAGGAAACAGGATAGGAGGAAGTGGTTGGGATGAAGAAGCTAACAAGAGGTGATGGGAAGAGGGTGGAGAATAATTAGGGGAAGAAGAAGAAGTAGCAGGTTCTTCAGGAACAATGGGTGAAACAGGGACAATGGGCTCAATCGGAGGAATGGGTGGAGGAGTGGGTAGAAGAGTGTTGGGGACCAATACGATTCCAGTAAGCTGCTGCGTATTCACTTCATTCTGGTCAATTACATCTGCGACCAATGTGATTACTTTAGTTAATATTTCTGCAACAATGTTTTGCACATCCACCTAAGTCTGTTGTTGAGATTCTTCCTTAGAAGAAATTGCGTCAGAGTCGGCGGTAGAAACACTTTGGTCCTGCTGGTTATCCGGAGAAGATTGACCAGAAGATTCAATATGAATTGAAGTGGAGGTGTCGTGAAAGGTTTCTTCCTCTTGCCCGGCGGTGGAGCCTTGTACTTGACTTTCCGGGGGACTTATCCGTCTGCATTTCTGGTGGAGAAGCTGGAAGAGATCTTCATCATCCTCTTCAGTATCTTCGAGTACTTGGGCAGATTCTTCATGGTATAAGATTGGAGCGTTTGGAGGCGGTTGCGCTGCTTGGAGGGCCGGAAACAAAAAAGTAAGGATGTGCGAAAGACGGGAATGCGGCAGATCTCCTTTGTTAACATGCTTAATGACCATAACGCATTCACGGTGAATGCGCCGGGAATAGAACGAGGCAAAATTAACATGCTCATGGGAAGCCATGTCAATCATCGAATAAAACGGGCGAGAAATCCCGTAGGTACATTTTTGCAGGTTTAGTATGGCAACCAAAAATTGCAAGGCTGTTCATTCAGGGTCAGGGCGACACAAGATAGCATACTCATTCGATGAGTACCTTGGGAACAATTCAACCATAGTGGCTATCGGAAGGTTAGGACCATTCTCTCATCCTTCCAGAGAGAGTCGGAATGCTGTAGCAAATGACTCTAAGGTGATTACTACACGAGATGGTAAACATGTAATTGGCCAACTCTGTTTCGTAGCAGCAGTGACGGCAATTGCAGCAATAATTTGCGTGTAATACGGATGACACTCCACTGAATGCCAAGGCAGTTCAGCAAAGTTTGAAAAACCTCGGATACACAAGAAATCACTCACGTCGTGAGGGAGTCCATCACGAAAGGCAGCAAAATTAGCCAACGCTTCCATGATGCATACGCGAAAGCACAAGGTCACGAATACACAGTAATCACAGAAAATACAGAACACACAAAGCACACAGACACAATAGCGATTAACAGCAAAAAGAAGAAGATTAAGTAGATACTCGGCAACGGGAGGTGATGGAAATTGCTAATCATCGCACGATGTTGAGATGATAACCTTCATAACTATGGCGTGCATGCATGTGCAGAATCGATAATGGAGGGCGGCTGTTGATCATAATTAGATATCAAAACGAGGATATTTACAGGCTTATTCAACTAACACGCAAAAATAAAAAGAAAGTAAATAACATGCGGAAAAACAAAGAACACGTCAGCGAGAATCAGGTGCTTGATGATACGGCCGCAACTTTGAACCATTGATCACTTTAGGAAGAGGAATTCCGGTCAAAGTAGTCAACCAAAAAGTAACTAGGCCCACTTGTTCACTGATCCGGTAAGGGCCAAACCACCGTAATTTGAATTTTCCAGCCGCACGATTTGCTTTAGCATTGTAAAATAGCACAAGCTGACCCTTCGTAAAAACTGGAGTTTTGAGATACCGATCATGAGTACGAGCTTGCCGCAACTGCACTTCTTGAAGGACCAACAAACTTTCCTAGCGATGTTCATCCAAATCTCTAAGTGTGTCCAACTGAAATGGTAAAGAGTCTTTAGGTAACAATTTCTGAGTAATGGCCACGCGTAAGCTTGGCACTACAGTTTCCATTGGCGCTATTGTTTCCAGTCCATAGGCAAGCTTGAAAGGAGTCAGTCCGGTTGCTACTTTATACGTAGTCCAGTATGCCCATAAGATTGCAGGTAGTAACTGATCCCATCTTTCTGGTGATTCCACAAACAATTTGCATAACATACTTAACAAGGTCTTATTAGTGCTTTCCGCCAATCCATTGGCACAAGGATAGTACGGTGAACTGAATTTATGCAAAATTTGAAAAGAGTGCGTTAGTACTCGCATTAAATTGTTGACAAAGTGTGTTCCTTGATCTGTCACAAGTTACAGAGGTAATCCATAACACGGGAAAACATCCTTCATCAGGCATTTTGCCACCGAAATAGCTGTGGCGGACCATAAGGCCCAAGCTTCTGCCCATCTGGTAGCATAATCTGTGCAGGTCAGAATGTAGCGATTGTTGCTAAGGATTGCTGGAGGTGTGATTGGTCCAATAAAATCAAGACCCCATTTCTAAAAAGGTTCCAAAGGTAATACATGTTGTAGAGGGAAGAAGTGGCGTTGTAAAGGCTTCCCAGATCGCTGACAAGTGTCACACTGTTGCACAAATTGAGTCACGTCTTTATGCATAGTAGGCCACCAGAGCCCACTTTGCAAAATTTTTCGGTGCGTTAAATCTGCTGCAAAATGTCCACCGGAAGGTATTGAATGTGCCATAGCAATAACCGATTTTACTTCATGTGGAGGAATACAACGAAGCAAGACACCAGTATGATCCATGTAGTACAACTGTCCGGCAATCAACCAAAATCTGTGACTGTAAACTGCAATTTTCCGCCTCAGCGTAGGAGCAGTTTGAGGGGCAAGACATCCATCACTAAGAAATGTTAATAACTGATCATAGTAGGTAGGTGTCACAGGAGGTTCTGCAGATTCGTCACTAGTCGGTTCAGTAATGTAAATTGCTGGTGTGGTGTCATCAACGACCACCGGAGCTTCACCGAAATCCAATCGAGAGAGGAAATCTGCTAATGCATGTGCAGTGCAAGGTCGATGAATCACTTCATAGTCGAACTCTTGTAACAATAGAACCCATCGTGCCAAGCGACCACCTAAATGCTGCTGTCGGACCAGATACACCAGCGCAACATGATCTACATGAAAGGTGAATTTTCGGCCTAACAAATAATGCCGGAATTTGTTTACAGAATACACTAAACCGAGACATTCTCTTTCAGTGACTGAATAATTCCTTTCAGCAGGAGCGAGGCGACGACTTGCATAGTAGACAGGTCAGGACCATTTATTAGTTTGTTGCATTAAAACACTTCCAATTGCTATGTCTGAGGCATTGATGAAGATGTGGAATGGGCGTTCCCAATCCAGGGTTTGCAAAATTGGGGCCTGAGTCAATAATTCTTTTAAACGATAAAAGGCAGTTTGACATTCTAGAGTCCATTCAAACTGTCGTGGAGTGCTCGTCATGAGTCAATTAAGTGGTGTGGCGAGATGAGCTAACCACCGTAAATGGCGACCATGCCACCAGATTTGACCCAGGAAGCGCATCACTTCTTTTGGTGTGGTAGGCACAGGTGCTTCCAACACAGCTGCAACTTTGTCTGGATCAACTTGTATGCCTTGTGCAGAAATAATATGGCCAAGGAGTTTACCACAAGAAACTGCAAAGACAGATTTGGTCGGGTTCAAGCAAAGTCGGTATTCACGGCATTTCTCAAAACAACACCGTAAATGATACAGGTGTGCCACAATCTTACCGAATAAAGAAAAGTCATCTAGGTATACTTGCATAAAAGAGGTGAGGTAGGGTGAAAAAATTTCTTGCATACAACGCTGAAAGGTGCTAGGAGCATTTCTTAACCCAAACCACATGACTATACAAGCATAAACACCCCATTTTGTAATAAACGCTGTTTTTGGTATATCGTGCTCCGCCATTCGGACTTGGTTATAACCACTATAACCATCGAGAAATGAATACATCTCGTGCCCAACCACTCTGTCCAACATTGTGTCAAGAAATGGAAGAGGAAATGGATCAGGTACCGTAGCCGCATTCAATTTCTGGTAATCCACACAGATTCAGAGCTGCTTGTTTTTCTTTGGGACAATCACGATGGGAGAGATCCATTCAGCGTGTTCGATTGGGACAATGAATCCAACCTTTAATAATCGATCGAGTTCTGCTTTAACCTGTGCTCCATAATTGGGGTTCATTCGGTAATTGGAATGTTTAATTGGCTTCGCTTCTGGCTTCAGCACAACCCGATGCTGATAGATCCGTGGATCTAGACCTTTCATATCGCGGTAATCCCAGGCAAAAACATCAGAAAACTCACACAAGAGTCTGATCAAATCTTCTTGAAATTCCTCAGACAATCCAGCCTTCATCTTAACATGACGCGGGTTACTTTCATTACCCAAATTGTAGGTGACTAACTGGTCTTCCGGGACATAGAATTGACGAGGTTTCCCCGGATCATCAGATGCCTATAAGAATTGTTGCAAAGTGGCTCCATCCATAACATCGTTATCATCTGCATCCACCTCTCCTGTCATGGGAATAACTGTACATGCCGCCGGACTCCAAGTGTCCGCTACTGATTGGAGGTCTATAGTACCTAAGGAAATCAGATCTTCATTGTGTTTCAGAAATGCTTCTTCTTCATCGTCAGATAAGCCATCCAACATGTGGACCGGCTCTGCTACATATGGTCGGGCATGAAGTTCGCAAGGTTGAATGGCATCGAGTTTGACAACATATTTACGGTGATTGTCTTTGAAAGTCAGTTCATGTGCTGACCAATCCTGTATAGCTTTAGCCTGTTTCAACCATGGTCGACCGAAAAGGAGATTGTAATCGAGACTAGATTCCGGTAGTTCTAAGACTACAAAAGTCACTGACCATGCTGGATAGTTCTCTCAGACAAGGCAAAATTCTAGGACACATTGTGTCAAAGAATGGAATTTCGACGGACGAAGAAAAAGTGACCATGCTGGATAGTTCTCTCTGTCCAACTTCTCTATTTGAAGAGAATCTCCCATCCTTTCTTCACCTGTATATTGAATTCTTCAACCTTTATGAGTAATAGATGTACCTTTACTTCGAATAATGTTCCTTTTGTCTTCCTTGATGTCGTATGACCTCCTTCTCAAGCTTTGCCCTCAAGCTTTCACCTTTTGAACCTTCAGATGTTGAATTCTTTACGACTGCAGTAGTCGGGATCCTCCTTCCTTCAATTCTGATGCTTCTTGCTCTGATACCACTGATGGAGAGTGTTGATTGTGAAGAGATGGATAGGTATGTGCTTGAAGATGAAGAGGTGTTGCAAACTCCTTGATCTACACCAGCCAATTAAACTCCATGAGTATATGGTGGGCCCTTTTATCTTGCCAATGGATGTATTAGACACCCTATGTACCTTGGAAGATCACTCTCAAAAAGATAGATCAAAACAGATAAGTTGGAGTTAGCTCAGAGGTGAAAACTTGCTATTCTTGGTTCATACACCTGTCCAGTGTTTTACATAATTCTCTGAGCACAGCAGCAATTAGCTTAATTCCTCTTGGGGAAGTTTAGGTAACTTAGAGAGCTAACTTTCAAGAGTAATCTCATCAAAAATAATGAACCACACACTGAGAATGAGTTTTAACAAGTGATGACATCATCCCGATTTTCACGGGCTGCTACAGAAATAGACCAGTGAGCAGAAAAATCAATATAACTCAAAATTTCGGAATCCAATGATTATGAAAATTTTTATGGTTATACTAGACAGTAAGCTGAATCCAACAAGCTTTAAATTACTGAATTTAGATAAGTAACCACTGAGAAATGGCTCTGACAAGATGAGTGAAAAAGTCGGGTACCTGACAGAGAAGTGAAGATGAACAGACCCTGTTGACTTCAAATGAACATAACTGAAGATTGCAACCTCCAAATGACATGAAAATTTATGAGCATATAGTAGACTTATAGTGCTAACTTTACCAAGTTAAATCACTGAAAATGATGCACCAAGCTCAGAGAAAACATCTCTGCAAGCTGACTGAGAAAACTGAGAGTAATGGCAGTGAGTAGTACACTTCACAAGAACATGGAAAGATGAACACAAATAATCATGAAAATGAAAGTATATTGCTTGTACAATACAATGACTTACTGATACATATGTGTGCCTTGTAATCACACCTTGATATGGCATAAAGCTCAGCTCTTGGAGGTCTTCACATAGGTCTCTCTAACCACGACTAAAACTGCCATCTATTTATAGTTGAGTTTGGGAGGCTAACTTCCCTCAATCACTCTCCAATCAATCAATGATTGATTTGATTCTCTACCTACCACAAATCACAAATTCGTGGCTCCTCTTTCCATTCTTGATCAAGTGGACTCAACCACTTAAGATTCTCTTACTTTTACATTAAGTAAACTCTTCAAAAGTTACAAGAGGTAGTTCACAAGTGAACTTTACATAGTCTTCTTTTTAAAACTTCTTCTAAGACTTTGTGAGAGTCAAGCCAATACTTAGGCTTGTCATAGACTTGCTCCAACAGCTCCCCCTCAAGCCAAGTATGCTTGAGGTCTTCAATCTTCCAAGATTACCTGCAAACCTATCATAGCCTTGAATTTTCAAAGCTTTGTACCATCCAATGCTTTGGTTAGAATATCTGCACATTGTTGATGAGTGGACACATATGATATTTGAATCTCTTTGCTTAGAACCTTTTCTCGTACATAGTGATAATGAACTTCAATATGTTTAGTCCTTGCATGAAAAATAGGATTAGCAGCCAAATGAATAGAATTCATATTGTCACCAAAAATAGTTGGAGTTCCAAACTCCAATCCAAGATCTTTGAACAATGTCTTCATCCACATAGCTTCTTGTGTAGCTATGGCAAGACCTCTATATTCAGCTTCAGTAGAAGAGAGAGCAACTGTGGGTTGCTTCTTGGATGACCATGAAATAAGCTTTGAACCTGCCAAGGTAAGATAACCTGAAGTGCTCCTTCTATCTTCCTTGGAGCCAGCCCAATCTGCATCAGAAAATAGCTTCAAACCTAAATCAGATACATAAGGATAATAAAGTCCTTCATTTATGGTTCCTTTGAGATACTTGAGAATCCTTTTGGCAGCATCCATATGTGGTTTCCTTGGTGTGTGCATAAATTGGCTTAGCACACTCACACTGTAACATATATCTACTCTTGTCAATGTGGCATAGTTGAGACTACCCACTAGACTTTGATATGATGTGATGTCCTCTATGAGTTCACCTTCATGTGAGCTCAATTTGTGATTGACCTCCATTGGAGTACCTGCAATCTTACAATCTTGCATCTTGAATTTTGCCAACATGTCCTTAATGCACTTCCTTTGAGTGAGAAACAAACCATGATCTTTGTAGACAACTTCCAAACCTAGGAAGTAGGTAAGTGAACCCAAATCACTTATCTCGAACTCTTCTCTCATCTGATCTTTGATCTTCTTCATACCATCTGCATCATTTCCTGTCAATATAATATCATCTACATATACACATAGGTAGATGACCTCGGAATTACTCTTTTTAATAAAGAGTGAAGGATCTGCCTTGCTTGGTTGAAAGCCTTTGTCCTGCAAGAATGAAACAAGCCTGAAATTCCAAGCTCTTGGAGCTTACTTGAGACCATACAATGCTTTGTTAAGTTTACACACATAATCAGGATAAACTTGATTCTCAAAACCAGGTGGTTGTGCCATATATACCTCTTCTGTTATCCAACCATTCAAGAATGCATTCTTTACATCTAGTTGAAGTATCTTCCAATTCTTGGAAGAGGCAATACTAAGCAAAAGCCTAATAGTAGGCATCTTTGCCACAGGAGAGAAGGTCTCCTCATAATCAATTCCCTGAGTTTGTGCAAAGCCTTTTGCTACAAGCCTTGCCTTATGCCTGTTAATGGAACCATCAGAATTCTTCTTGAGTTTATAGACCCATCTTGAGGCTATTACCTTCATGGATGAAGTCTTGGGCACCAAATCCCAAGTGTTGTTTTCCTCAAGTGCTTCAATCTCTTCCTTCATTGCATGCTTCCATTCTGTTTTTGCTTTGGCCTCTTCAAATGATGATGGCTCCTCTTGGTTTATGTCCTGTGCTATGTAGATAGAATGTTTAGTTACTAATGAGGTGTCAAACCCATACCTTTCTGGTTTTTTCTTTTCCCTCATAGATCTTCTTAGGCCATGATGTGATGATTCTGCTTCATGTCCAAGTTCCTGCAATTTTGCTTTACCTTTAGACTTCCATGCTTTGATCTTTTCCATGTGAGATTATTCATCATCCTCTAAGGTGTCTTGTTCTACAATCTTCTGTTGTTCTCTACCAAACTTTGGAAAATCTTCTTCAAGATTATATGGTAAATTGACCTTCCTGCATGAATCTTCATACCATGAATTGTTCTCATCAAAAACTACATCTCTGCTTACCAAGAATCCTTTGTTGGTAGGGTTGTATAACCTGTAGCCCTTTTGATTGTTGTCATATCCAATAAATACACACCTTTCTGCCTTTGGATCCATCTTGCCTCTAACCTGTGAAGGAACATGAGCAAAAGCAATACATCCAAAAATTTTACAATGATCTAAGCTTGGTCTTCTTCCATTCCAAGCCTCATATGGAGTCATCCCATCAAGGGATTTTGAAGGCAACCTGTTAATCAAGTAAGTGGCTGTAGATACAGCCTCAACCCATAAGTAATTAGGTAAATGCTTTTCATTTAACATAGACCTTGCAGCTTCAACAATTGTCCTATTTCCTCCTTTCTGCCACTCCATTTTGCTCAGGAGTGTACCTTGTAGTTACCTCTCTTTTGATTCCTCTTTCTTGAAGAAAAGAATCAAAATCATGGGAGAAGTATTCTCCCCCTCCATCTGACCTTAGCCTTTTTAGTGATTTACCTGTTTGATTCTCCACAAGAGCCAAATATCTTTTGAAACATGAAAAAACTTCATCTTTGTGTTTCATAAAGAATAGGATAGTCCATCTGCTGCAATCATCAATAAACGAAACATAATACCTTGATCCAGATATTGAAGCTTCCTTGCTAGGTCCCCATACATCTGTATGAACCAACTCCAAGAGATCTCCATGCATATAACCTTTCTTCATGAATGGTAACCTGTGAGACTTTCCAAATTGACATGCACTGCACTTATAAATCATATGTTGTTTTGACAAATTAGGAAGTCCAAGTACACTTTGGTCCCTGCAAATTTGCTTTAATGACCTTTCACCAATATGTGCTAACCTTTTGTCCCATACTTCCAATTCTGTGAGTGTCTGACTACCATAATTAAAGAGAGCAATGTTTCTAGTGTCCTGTAATTCAAATGTGAACAATCTACCTGTCTTTTCACCTTTTGCAATTCTTTTGAATCCTTGACTTGGATCTTCAACAAATGCTCCTGCTTTTGTGAACCTGACTTGCAACCCTTTCTCTACTATCTGCCCAACACTTATCAAATTCTTTGTAATGGTAGGGACATAGAGTACCTTACTGAGTAGGTTGATGTTTCCATCGGGTGCTTTGACATTACCTATTTTCTCCACAGGATGTTTTGTATCATCTCCTGTTTGTACCTCATGTTTATTCCTTGGATCTTCTAAATCTGATAGGAGTGCCACATTTCCTGCCACATGATTTGAACAACCTGAATCTATGTAGAAAACATGCTCATCAGATTTACCTTGTGGCATAGCCATGTTCATGATCAATAATGAATCCTCTTTGTTTGAGTCTTCTGTGTAGTTATTGTAGTCTCTCCTTCCTTTGTAGCCTCCTTGATAGTTTGAATGATTGTAGTTGTTGTAGTTTCCATGGTAGTTGTTGAACCTTCCTCTTGAGTAGCCATAACTTCCTCTATTGTATCCTCTGCCTCTTTGATTCTTGGAATTCCTAAAGCAATTTTCAGTTGTATGATTAGTTAATCCACAAATAGAACATGAGTTGGAGACTTGGGGTCTCCCCCTTCCTTGTCTACCTCCTCTTCCTCTACCTCTGCCATGTCTTCCTCTACCTGCATAGTTAGCTTGATATGTACCTGCTTCATCATCCACTTTCTTTGCCTTTCCTTTGTTATCTTTAGACTTGCTTTTATCCGTGTATAAAGCTGAAGATTGATTACCTTTAGAGCTTTCTCCATTTTTGATAAGCTTTGCCTCTTGAGTAAGTAGTTGTCCAATGAGTGTGTTGAAATCAGGTACATGCATGTCCATGTACAAATCCATAGCTGTGGTGAATGCTTCCCACTTGTCATCTGCCTTCAAGCCATTGATCACCTGCCTTACAATTTGCTCTTCATCTATTACCTCTCCAATGCTTCCCAACTGATCCGCTATGTCCTTGAGCTTTGTGACAAAATCAGTCACATTTTGTTTGGGAGCCTTCTTGAGAGTTGTGAACTCCAGCCGTAGTTGATGCTTCCTAGCTTTGGTACTTGAAGAAAAGAAAGCTTCAAGTGCATCCCACACTTCCTGAGATGTCTTACAACTTCTAATGTGAGGCAACAAAAAATCTGAGATAGAGTTGAGGAGATAAGACCTTGCAAGTGCATCCTTGGAGCACCATGTGCTCAATCTTTCTTGCTCTTCTTGTGTTGGTTGACTTTTGTTCCTGAAACTTGGCATAACTTCATCTCCAGCCACATAACCATATAAACTTCTACCTTGGAGATAGGCTTCCATTCTTAATGACCAAGCTGAGTAGTTACCTCTGTCTAATTTGTCAATTGATGAAGGAAATCCATCTGCCATGTTGTCCAACCTTGCTCTGATACCACTGTGAAGAGATGGATAGGTATGTGCTTGAAGATGAAGAGGTGTTGCAAAATCCTTGATCTACACCAGCCAATTGAACTCCAAGAGTATATGGTGGGCCCTTTTAGCTTGCCAATGGATGTATTAGACACCCTATGTACCTTGGAAGATCACTCTCAAAAAGATAGATCAAAACAGATAAGTTGGAGTTAGCTCAGAGGTGAAAACTTGCTATTCTTGGTTCATACACCTGTCCAATGTTTTACATAATTCTCTGAGCACAGCAGCAATTAGCTTAATTCCTCTTGGGGAAGTCTAGGTAACTTAGAGAGCTAACTTTCAAGAGTAATCTCATCAAAAATAATGAACCACACACTGAGAATGAGTTTTAACAAGTGATGACATCATCCCGATTTTCACGGGCTGCTACAGAAATAGACCAGTGAGCAGAAAACCCAACATAACTCAAAATGTAGGAATCCAATGATTATGAAAATTTGTATGGTTATACTAGACAGTAAGGTGAATCCAACAAGCTTTAAATTACGGAATTTGGATAAGTAACCACTGAGAAATGGCTCTGACAAGATGAGTGAAAAAGTCGGGTACCTGATAGAGAAGTGAAGATGAACAGACCCTGTTGACTTCAAATGAACATAACTGAAGATTGCAACATCCAAATGACATGAAAAATTATGAGCATATAGTAGACTTTTAGAGCTAACTTTACCAAGTTAAATCACTGAAAATGATGCACCAAGCTCAGAGAAAACATCTCTGCAAGCTGACTGAGAAAACTGAGAGTAATGGTAGTGAGTAGTACACTTCACAAGAACATGGAAAGATGAACACAAATAATCATGAAAATGAAAGTTTGCTTGTACAATACAATGACTTACTGATACATATGTGTGCCTTGTAATCACACCTTGATATGGCATAAAGCTCAGCTCTTGGAGGTCTTCACATAGGTCTCTCTAACCACGACTAAAACTGCCATCTATTTATAGTTGAGTTTGGGAGGCTAACTTCCCTCAATCACTCTCCAATCAATCAATGATTGATTTGATTCTCTACCTACCACAAATCACGAATTTGTGGCTCCTCTTTCCATTCTTGATCAAGTGGACTCAACCACTTAAGATTCTCTTACTTTTACATTAAGTAAACTCTTCAAAAGTTACAAGAGGTAGTTCACAAGTGAACTTTACATAGTCTTCTTTTTAAAGCTTCTTCTAAGACTTTGTGAGACTCAAGCCAATACTTAGGCTTGTCATAGACTTTCTCCAACATTCTTTTCTCCATTTCTCTTCTTGTATTTCTCTCAGAAATTCATGTAAATACCTATGTATGGAAGACAGGTTGTCTTCACCCTCTGTGCTTGGTACTTGAGATAGGGATGGTGCATTCCTTTCCTGTGTCTCTGAGGAAATAGGATTCCCTTGTTCATTCTTTTTCTCCTTGCTTTCTATCAAGTATTCTAGCCTCTCCATTAGTCCTTGAAAGTGTAAGTCCGGTTTTGCCATGTTATTCCAATTTAGATATCTAGAGGCTTCAAACATAGCTTTTGCTAATTCTACCATCTTCATACAAAGTTTAGTTCTCTCAATTTCTAAGTCTGCTCGAGGGTAGTTCTTGCTCATTTCAGCTACCTAGGGTCCTTCTTTTATTCTGGCTTGATACGTGCGAAACATCATGTCTAGGTTTTCTGGTATGGGTTCTGCTAAAATTGATCCTGATTTTTGAGCTAGGTTCTCTTGATTCAATTCCTATGAAGTCGATTCTAGGATTTTGGCTCTAGATTCCTTGAGACTTCCTTCCAATTCTGTTATCCTTTTACTCCATTTTCTCTTGATTCTTTCTCTTGAATCTTTCCAAGATTTCGTCTTTTTACTGCTAGATTCTCCAACTGCACTAGTTCCGGCTATTTTCTCATGATTAAGCTATGGATTTTGTAAGAGCACCTAAGCTCTTGTTATAGCTTGGATAGGCACGTATGTAGGGTTGGAGCCATCTGCGTTGTTTACAATACCTGTCACATTGATGGGTGTCACATTTGAAGCATTAGCAGGGTTCTTTGCACACTCTTTGATAATATGTTCTTTACCACAGTCAGCAGAAAAGCCTTGTATATTATAGTATTGTGATTGTCTGGCTATCGGAGGATGTGGGCAATCCTTTATGAAATGATCTCCTTGGCACCTAAAGCATGGTCCTCTAGGGCCCTGTGGTCTCTGCTATCTCACTTGGGGCCGCGGATTAGGGTTGGTATACATCACATTGGCATAGTCGGGGTCCCAACTGGGTTCCAATGGTGGAATATCATATTGATATGTTTCCACATGTTCTAGTGACTCTGTGTAATACGTGGGTGGACTATCTACATGTGTAGAGTCAAAACTGTTTGAGTTTGGGTCACTTTCTGTGATCAAAGGTGAAGAAGGCACTAAAGTGCTATTGAGGTTCTCTTTTGCAGCAGCATATTTAACTGAGATGACATTAGCTGGCGGGGGTGGCTGCTGAGCTAAGACAGGTTGTGGTCTCTATTGAGCCTGATAAGGATAGTTCTGAGGAGGCCTATAGTAATGAGGCTGAGTATTATATTGACCTTGATACCTACCCGATTGTGCATATGCTTGCGGGTAGTTCTGTCTCACTGCCTGTTTGTTGTATGGGCAGTCTTGTGTTGTATGATTTGTGTATCTTCTCTCGATCGTACAGTATTGGCCACTAGGGTTGGCTTGTAGTTGTGTTACATTGGGACACACATTTGCCATATGATCACCACCACAGGTGTAACAATGCTTGTTTGTTGTTAACCTAGGCACCTGTTTACTAGAAACTCCTAGTTTCTGGGCCACTTTTTCTGCTAAGTCTTCTATCGAACTAGACAGTTTTGTCGATGCTAGAGATGAACAATCCGAGTCCTTATAGACCTTTGATAGTTCCAACTCATCTCCTAAGTTGTCCTCAATGTCTATACAAATTCTTACACACTGCTCTAGTGTTCTCGGTTCCTTCAAGTATACATAGGAGCGTAGTTTAGAGCTCAGTAGGCCATCTAGAAACAATGACACTTGCTTGGCCTGTGAGGGTAGCTCTTGCATAGGACATCTTTCCACATATTGTCTAAACCTACATCATGCGAGTCTAACTGTTTCTTGAGGGGTTTGTTTGAAATTGTGAATCAACGAAGACGTGTCATGTCTGATTCCACTTTTAGAGAATTCAGTGATGAATGACTCTAAAAAGTGATGGATGTCTCTTAATTGCCTTTGTTGCAAAGGTTGGAACCAAGTTAAAGCTGTATTCTTTAACGTTAGTCCAAATGCATTATATTGCGTGAACATGTCTTCGACTTGTTCTGTGCGTAGCACTTGCTTAAATTCTGCAACATGATCATAGGGATCTCCTGTCCCATCAAAGTAGTTTTTCATGGATTTTACTAAATGAGTGGGTCTTAATATTCTTGCGTGTTCACGTGGTCTAGGTAGAGGAAAATCATCTCTACCACCTGCTATTCTAGGTTCTCTTTGTCTATCCACTCTGTCCATGTCTATGGTGGTTCTATCTCTCCCTATGGGATGATTGAAGCTTACTTTAGGTCTTTCTTTGTTTTTCTCTCTTTGAGTGCCGTGGGCTGAGGATGTTCCTGCCCCTTGTTGGATTGTGTTTATGTTTTCTCGAGATGGAGGGAAGACTAAATCACCTCTCCGTGTGTATGTGTTTCTTGCATGGTCAGGTACCACAAATATTCTTTCTGAAGTTTCATCCAGGTATATCACCTTTCGAGGTGTATCTGGGTCCTTAAATGCATAGATTGTGATGGTGCCTACCTCACTACGTTGTTCCATTCTATACCTCCAAAATGCTTCGTCTGTCTCTTTATTCACGAACAATTCTATGCTTCTGTTATCCTGAGGGATCCACTCTGGAATTAGTACTCTTGTCAGTACAGATTTCCCTCTAGGTGTCCTAGGTTCTTCTAATGGTTCTTTTCCTTGGGCTCTCGCTTTCGTCTCTAATTGAATTACACCAAACTCATTGGTATTGTTTGGCTGAGTGCTTATGATGTACATCGTTCCTTCTTTGTCTATGTATGTGTCTCTCTCAAATTTTACCACTGGACGTTCCAATCCAATGGGTTGATTAGGATTGTGCATTTGCACCACTTGTCTTCGCAAACCATCCTCATATATGCGAGCACCTAAGCAGTTGGTTTGGAGAAATTCTAATTGAGTCCTATAGGGTCCTTCGGGTCTTTCCAAATATGCTACGTTTGACCCTCCTTCTGGTCTTTCTATGCTAAAAGCCATTTCTGATTCACTCGTTTCTGAGCTCAACTTGTAAGGATAACTATTATTCAATTGCTGTGCCCACGATCGTGCAGTAGTTCCTACACTTGCTTATGATGATCTAAGGCTTTGTCGGTCTGACTTACCTATATACTTGCCCGATCTAAGGTTCATGAATTTACTTCGCGGCACTCTCTGATCATCAATGGTTCCTTTGTTATTGATTTGCTTGTTTCTTCTTAAATGTCTTTAAGTTCTTGTCTAGATGTATGCGTCAGGAATCGACTTTCTGTGGTACTTTTGAGTTCTCGTTCCGTCATACTTAAGTTCTTTCCTTTAGGTTTTCATATCACACACCTTTACTTTAGTCTTGGACTTAAGAAATTTAATCTCTTGAACTTGCTCGTTCCTATCGTTGTTAATCCATGATGCTACCATTTATCCTAAGCTAATAATTGACTGAGGGGGTTGAGTAATCTTCCAACCTCAACTCAGCTGCTTTGGTCGCTCTGATGCCCAAGAAGCCGAGCTTCCCAAGCCCTTCGTTCTTCTCTGCCTTGCTTTGATTGCCCTTGATTGTCCTTGCTAGACCTGTAAAAATTCAATGTTTAGAACAATTCTCAAATGGATGATCAAGCACTTGAGTATATACACTTTTTAAGTCCCTTAACCTTTGGCAAAATTTGCTTCCAAGGCCCTCTTTCTGTCACGTTTTTCTTCCAAGACCGTTCAGCCCCTCGGGGGTAAAAACTGACAAATAGGTTTTTCTCCGAATATGAGCTAAGGGGTCTCCTATGAGCTTAATGATCCAAAATTTTTCAAAAAATAGCCCCAAATTTGCCCAAAAAATCAAACCCCAAAAATTGCATTTGGGGTGGACAATCGCGATGGTCTGAGATAATCGCGATGGTCTGGGACCCTCGCGATGGTCCAGGTGAACCATCGCGATGGCATGGCACAATCGCGATGGTTCGAAGGAGCGAACTGTCGCGATGGTCAGAAATGAACAGTCGCGATGGCGTAAAAGTGAACGATCACAATGGCACAAATGTGAGCAATCGTGATGGTGTGGATGAACCGTTGTGATGGTCTAATCAACGAGCAATCACGATGGCTTCGGTCAATGGTCAACGGGACAATCGCGATGGCGTGAGCCCATCGCGATGGTCACAAAGCACGATGGCGTGAGCGAATCGTGATGGTTCAAATGTCGAGGCGTCGCGATGGTCTAAGGGTATCATCGTGATGGTCTAGCTTGCCACGTGGCAGCATCGGCGCGATGGCATGAGCCAATCGCAATGGCGTGGGGTCCACGGGATTGTCCCGATGGTCAAGGACCGCCGCGATGATTCAAGTGAACCGTCACGATGGCATGAGACCGTCGCGATGGTCCGGTCGAGCCGTCGCGATGGCGTGAGCCAATCACGATGGTGTGACACAATCGCGATGGCGTGAGCCAATCGTGATGGTCCACCAAAATGCAAATTTTGCATATGCAACAATGGATTCCCATATGCGCAAGGGTGACAGAAAGTGATTTTTTTACCTTTTGCAAGATTTCCTCATGCACTGGAGCACTGTACCTGCAAGAAAACTCAAAAAGACAGTAGGACATGCAAGCACAAAAGCTCTCTCTCTCATGCACAAATGAGGGGAAATGAGGAGAATGGGTGGATATGGTGAATTTTCTAATTTTTTTTGGAGTGGAAGATGATGATGTGGTGATGAAGATGGAGTGTGGGAGAGGTGAAAAACACTAAAAAATAACTAAAAACAACAACAAAAATTGAAATTTTTACCTTCCAATGCCACTTCTTGCTACACTCTTACCATCACACATTCGTCCTAGACTCGATCCCTGGCAACGACGCAAAATTTGGTGTTGGTCTAGCACAATGGTGAGAACCAGGTTAAGAAGCTCCACCTCCTTAATGTCAATCTGTGGAAGAGATAGGAGTGATATGAAGATCGTGAATGTGAGAGTGAAGGTGAGAAGCATAGAGATGCACACACACATACACACACACAACGAAGAGACAAGCAAGACACAATGGAAGATGAGAAATCAACTCTATTACTCAAGAACACTCTTACAAGCTCAAAATAGCTCTAAGCTTTTCTCTACTCAAACAAGCTAACCTCAAAAATGAGCTCTCTAGCTCTTTTTATAGATTGTAGACTAGTTTTGACCAGTTTCACATCTAGTGACTGGCATAGTTAAAAAATAGGTCCTAGATGCTATTTGAAAGGGTAAACGGTGTCTAAAAATAACCAAAATTGGTACGCTCATTCTACCTAAGCTCCTCAAGCTTGAGGACTCCTCGGCTTGCACAAAATGGAGCTATAAATTACAAAAATGGTTTTTCTATGTTACATATGGTACAAAAGTGATGAAAATCAATGTTGGAGGTTTTGAAAAGTATTTATAAAATATAAGTCTTTGAGAAAATGATTCGACTGACTCCCTGCTCTGTCTTTACATGCTTCCGCGTCGTCTATGCCTCTGACTACTCCCAACATATCTACTATAATTATTTTCACAAGGTTTAAGTTTCCTACTTTCAAATGCAATGGGATGATCATTTTGCATTGATACAGAACCTATACCTAAACCACTAGCATCTATAACTACATGGAAAGGTTGTGGAAAATCTAATCATTACAAAACAAGTGCATGAGAAATTGCATGTTTGAGTTTTTCAAAAGATTATTGCTCTAATACCATTGTTGCCCGGATCCCATAGACGCACGTACACAAAAGATAGTACAAAAACAGAATCTCACAAAAGCATAAACAAAATAGAAATAGACAAGAGAATTGACAGCAGATTGAGTATAATCTCCCCCACATACTCTGATGGACGAATATATCAAAGCATGTATATTTATAAGTATTTTACATTATTTCCTAAATGTAAGATACATGATGGAAGTGCTTTGAAAAGCATGCTTTTTACGAACATCTGCTTTATTTACAAAATTATGATCTTTTACAAAAACATCGCTTTCTAAAGCAATCTATTATTTTTACAAAAAATAATTAAAATAATATCTTCTAAATATTCTTCTAAATATTCTTCTAAATATCTCAAAAAATACTTGAATAATTCCACGTGTATTCACACCCTCATGATCCTTCACTTGCCAAATCAAAAAACAAATCACATTAAAGTCCATATAGCATTCCATTATTACATAAAGTATAACAATCCACCTGCCATAGTAGGTGGAGAGCTATATATAGAGGCATATGGTTGGAAGAAGACTCATCTATCTAGCATATGGTGGTCGTAATCATCAATCTCTTGCATTAGTATCAGAGCTCCTAGGTTGAGCATCCATGGTGACCTTGGTGGCTCATCTTCTTCCTCAAATTGTCATGAAGACCTTGGGCCTTTGTAATTATGAAAATGGAAAATTTATTTCCCTTCTAATCATATGAGTGCTTCCATTCATGTGTGTTCTTTCCTTCTTTATGAGCGTGAGCAAGGCCACGGCAGCTTTATTCCTCCTTCTCAAAGTATGAGCAACCAAGGCATTTGAGGCAACCCTCTTGTATGTAGCGAAGTGATAGAAGCCATTACATAATGTACCGAACATCAAAATAATATTATTATTGCTAAAATCATGAACCATATGCTTATCATCAACAAAATCTACATGAAGTCCAACTTTGGAAATGAAAGGAACTAAAAATATGTTCTGCTTGGTACCACGCACATGCAATGCATTGTTCAACAGAATCACACCTCCATTTGCAGCCATAAGCTCAATTCCTCCTACTCCAAGGATAGGATAAGAAGCACTGTTTGCACACACCACATTTCCTCCTTTGGTTGCATCTTTCAAAGACGCAAAAAACCTTATACATAAAGTTATTTGCTTTGAAGCACCACTATCAAAGAACCAATCCGAATTATCCTCCCTCATAACCATACATTTAGAATGCAATGGTGCATTATAATGACATGTAACAACACATCCTAAAAAGTCATGAGCCATGATGGCTTCATCATTCTTTGCATTTGAAGAATTCTCAGCCATACACATGTCTGATTTCCTCATCTTTTCATTGCGCTTAGCAAGCTCTCTACACTCATCAATAGTATGATTTGCATCTTTTCTTCTTATGCAAATCAACGTCATTAGAGGAATGAGTGGAAGAGGAAGGTTGAGGCTTTGGTTTTGATGAACCCAAAGCTCAGCCATACTTAATGTTCCCTTTTTCTGACATATCAAGTGCTTGTGTTCACTCAATCAAACCACTCCTATTCACTCTAGATTGTTCTTCTTGCAAAATACAAGACACAACCTCATGAAATGCATACATTATGCTTGAGGTGGATTTGATCCACATCTAAACCCATCATTTGTAATGTGTCAAAGATATCCATTGAAGAGACTTCATTAGTATCCATTCTTTGGTATTTCATAAGGATCCTTTATGGATCATCTATTCACGTAAAAGCCTAGTCTTTTATTGTTGTAAAAGGATAAAAAAATTCTTATTCGATGATTTTGAGGTAGTTGAATTTGATATTCAATAAATCACCAAAAATAGATCACATTAGATCTCTATAGTTTTTCTAGATTGTAGGAGATTGATCCATGCATCATACCAAACTAATTCGTGTGGATTGAAGTTCGAATTCATTCAAGATGAATCATGGGAGAAATCAAGAGAGTCTATATGAAGACGAAAAATCTTTTTTTACATAAAATTAGATCGATACATATACATTTTGATCATCTCCTTTGCTCTACTCCAAACTTTGCATCATCTTCTTTAAACAGAGTCAAATTGCAGGAGTTGATTCTCTCTCTACAAAGCTTTAAAGTTGTCAATGAGCATTCATGGAAAAGTTACAAGTGTTTATTTCATGGGTACCATGTTTTGTAGCCTTTGGTTCAGTGGATTGTGAGAAATCTTCATTTCAAATTCTCAAGGTCTATCTCTACATACTCCTAAAAAGTCAGGGCTACCACCAATTAGTGTAAATCTTATTGCAAACTCATTGGTTGATGATAAATTCTTCTCTTATGCATTTTATCTACTCAACCCTATGTGTGATATTCTTCCAAAAGGAATTTTACCAATTGTAATCATACTTGCTGCTCTAGGAATTTGAAGTTGCATCATTCAACCCAAAATAGCAAGTGTTGGTTGGTTGGACCAATCTTCATCACTTGAACCTCAATTTTTTTACCTCCTAGAAGCTTCTCCAAGCTCTCTCAATGGTATCAGAGCTACATCAAGATCGGTGATGGATTTTCCTCAATGATTGAGAAGCTTGATAGAAACAACTATGATGCTTGTAAAATGGAAATGGAAGCCTATTTTCAAGGAAGAAATCTCTATGGGATTGTAGGAGCTGATGAAACTATGCCTATTCCAAGATCCAAAGGAGAACCTATAGAAGAGGAGACAAATAGACT
Organism: Ceratopteris richardii; assembly: GCA_020310875.1. Classification (NCBI taxonomy): domain Eukaryota; kingdom Viridiplantae; phylum Streptophyta; class Polypodiopsida; order Polypodiales; family Pteridaceae; genus Ceratopteris; species Ceratopteris richardii. The sequence continues at coordinate 107,286,203 of CM035423.1, forward strand.
CACACTTTGGTGTGCAAATGATGGTCAAGAAAGGTCATAAATACTAAAATCTATGTCCGAGTTTTTGTTACCACATATTAGAGGATGCAAAACATCTAAAGAGACTTGAGATGCACTTGAGACCTTTTTTTTTTGCTAGTACCAAAGCAAGAAAGAACCATCTACGGAATGAGTTCAAGCAAATGAAGAAGACACCAAAACAAACAATGACAGAGCTTGTTACCAAGGCCAAGGAGGTTATAGATCATTTGGCATCAATTGAAGAACCAATTGAATAAGAGGCAATCATGAGGTAGATTATAGGAATTACAAGTGATACACAATGGCAATCGCTTACCACAACTTATGACCTCATCATGGATGTACTAACTCTAGATGTCAATAGATTCCTTCGACAACTCTTCAAACAAGAGTCTAACAATAATCCGAAGGAAGGTAACTCTTATCAAGGTAATTCAACAAGTTCTCTTTATTTAGATAACAAAGAGAAGAGGTACAAATCAAGAAGAAGGAAGATGATAAACTAGAGTTTTCCCAAGCCAACTATTTAGGAAAGAGCAAGTGGAAGGGGAAAAAGAAAGGAGCAAAGCATGAAAAATCAAAAGGTCAAAATGTCCAACCTTGTGTCATCTCTGATAAGACCAACCACACCACTCAAAATTGTTTGCTTCAATGGAAGGATTTAGAAAGGAGGTGGATTTGGCAAGAATAGAGGCAAAGGTGGATACAAATTCAACAACAACAATAGAAGTCACAATAAAAGGGACTTTAACAACTACTCAAAAGATCAATCACATGAAGATTCATTACTTCTAATGAATCTGAGTCACAAAGAAGGTAAAGAAGATGATCATTTGTTCTACATAGGTTCACGATGTTCAAACCATGTTGCGGGCAATGTTGCTCATCTCTCTGACTTGGAAAGTCGAAAGCATAGACATCAAGTGCAAAGAGAGGATGATACTTAGCACAATCTGGAGAATATTGGTAATTTCAAAGCTTCCAGTGGAAGGACAAAAATTATGAGTAAAGTTCTCTATGTACCCATTATCACTAAACGCCTAATAGATGTAGGCCAAATAGTTTAAAAAGGTTTGCAAGTTAGGTTGCCCAAACATGGAGCTTTTGTGGAAGATCCATGTCAAGGTTTCAAGACAATTCTATAAGTGAGAATCACGATAGACTCTTTACTTTTGAAGTAGGAGAGACTAGGAACAAAAATCTCTTCAATTTTGGGTCTCAAACCCTAAGCGAGCTTGAAGTGTGACATAAGAGACTTTCTCAAGTGAATGAAATAACCTTGAAGGATATGTGCAGGGATCAAAATGTTCTAAGGCTACCAAACATATCAAAGAAACACATGATCAATAGATGTGATGCTTGTCAGGGGAAGGCACAAAGACAACCATTCAACAACAAAGGCTACATCCACAAAAACATTTTGGACTTAGTACACACTGATGTGGGGGGACCAAGTCAAGAGCCTTCATTGGTAGGCTCAAAGTATTTTGTTTCATTTGTTAATTATCATAGTAGATGGACCATTTTGTATTTTATCAACAACAAAAGTGAAGTGATTGAATGCTTCAAGTAGTACCTAGCACATGTGGAGAATCATACAGGTAGATCATTGAAGAAACTTAGATGTGATGGAGGGGGGGAATACTTCTCCAAAAAAGCGAACTAACTATTAGGTATTCTCCTCAATTGAATGGAATTGGAGATAGAATAAACAAGATCCTAGTTTGATCAACAAGAATAATGCTTGAAGAGAAGAGCTTACCACACTATTTTTGGGTAGAAGCAATCTCAATTGATGTGTATCTTGTAAACAGACTTCCATCCAAATCTCATGGAATGGTAGAAAACCAAGTCTAGCTTATTGCAAGATATTTGGTTGTTTATCTTTTGTGCATGTACCGTCACAAATCACAGGTAAACTTGATGAAAGGGCAACCAGGGTAGTATTCATTGGCTATGATTCAACTCAAATGGGCTACAAGTTTTATAGTCCATCCACCAAGCAATTTACCACAAGCAAGGATGTTTTTTTGAAGAACATAGGTATATATATATATATATATATATATATATATATATATATATATATATATATATATATATATATATATATATATATATATATATATATATATATATATATATATATGTGTGTGTATGATGAAGACAAACAAAAGGTAAAACTACCATATGATCTTGACTCTAATTTCAATCCATTAAGTTGCAAGCATGATACACAAGTGCAGAACCAACAAGTGAATTTGATGATGATCATGATGATAAGGAAAGAAACTATAAGCTTTGGGAGTCTACAATAAAGGCCAAAATTCATGAATGTGGAGAATGTTCCAAGCATGCTCCTTGAAGATCAACATGGGAGAGAAAGCAGGATATGGATATAACTCTAGATTTCTTACAAAGCAGTCTATTTATTTGGTCAAAGACTCTATTTTAGAGGAGCATTCAACCTATGAAGAAGCTGAGGGTAACCCTAATTGGGAGAAAGTTATGAAAGAGGAGATAGAAGCCTTAAAAGAAATGGATGCTTGGGAGTTGATCCCAATGCAAACTAACCAGAAGGTAATAGGTTGCAAATGGGTCTATAAGTTGAAACAGAATTCATATGGATATTTATAGACATAAGGCTACATTACTTTCCAAAGGATGTGCTGAAACTCATGGCATAGACTATGAGGAGCCAAGATGGCTACAATCATGACATTACTAAGTGTAGTGGCTACAAGAAATAAGATGCTACTTCAACTAGATGTGAAGAATGCATTTCTCAATGGCTAGATAAGTAAAGAGCTATACATGTCACAACCTTTAAGATTTGAAAACCCTAATTATACATCTTATGTATGCGAACTCAAAAGCCATTGTATGGATCAAAAGAAGCTCCTAGAGCTTGGAATATAATATTGCTAACATATCTATAAGATCAAGGTTTTAGGTCAAGCAATGTAGACCTTCTTTGTTCATCAAGGAAAAACACAATAAAGTTATATATTTGTGTGTATATGTAGATGACATAATGATTGATCAATTGTCGTGTTTTAAAGCATCATAGATTTGGTATATTTTCTAGTTTATAGCTACAAAATCTCATAATCATTGGTTATCGCAATCATGAGATAGCATCATATCTTTAATCTATGTTTTGTACTCTGATGCATCCCAAAAATGTCAGGTTTTTTTATTGAAATCACTCATCCTTGGTAGTTGTCTAAGTTAACTAGACACCATCAAAAGGAATTAGGCTAATTGCTATCATGCTTAGATCATTCTTCATTATATTGAACATGTGTAGAGACTAGATTAGCAAGTCTATGACCTTGGATTAATTTATTACTCATTTGTTTTGATCCATTGATTAGTGGATCACATTCCAAAAAACATAGGTGATTATTTATGATCATACAATCTAAAGAGGCCCACTACACTCTCCAACACTTGTTCTTGGCTAGTGTGAAGCAATTTTAAGCAACACCACTTCATCTCTAAAGACTATCCATCATCGCCTCCAATAGTGGTATCAGAGCAACAACAAGCAAGATGGGAGATGGATTTCCATCATTCATTGACAAATTGGATAGAAGAAAGTACCCAGCATGGTCACTAAGGATGCAAGCCTACCTCGAAGGGAGAAGTCTATATGGATAAATCTCAAGAGATGAAGAGCTTTCAACATTCAGGAGCAAACATCAACCCACAAGGGAAGAACAAGGAAGGTTGACCACATGGTGTGCAAAGGATTCTCTTGCTAGGTCTTATCCATTAAACTCAATATCTGATTTCTTATTACCTCACATTAGGAATTGCAAGACCTCCCAAGAGACTTGGGAAGTACTTTCTTCATACTTTTCATCAAATACAAGAGCTAGGAAGAACTAGCTATAGATGGAGTTTGCAACCCTAAAAAAGTAACCAAAGCAAAGTGTGGCTGGTTATGTAACCAAGATGAAGGATGTAGCTGACCAACTTGCAAGCATTGGAGAGGAGAAAGAAGAAGAACATATAGTAAGGCAGATCATAAATGGCATCAAAGCTGATGATAAGTGGGAGTCCTTCACCACAACAATGGACCTCTATATGGATATGCAGAAACTTGACCTCAACACCTTGATGGGGCAACTCTTCACCCATGAGACAAATCTCAACAAGAATGGTGACAACTCTACAGGTAACCAATCTTCTGCCCTTTATACAAATAGAAATAAAAGTAAGGATAAAGGTAAAAGCAAAAAGAATGAAGAAGAGGCTAGTACCTCTCAAGTTAACTTCATAGGTAGAGGAAGAGGTACTAGAGGAAGGGGCAGAGGAGGAAAGCAAGGTAGGGGGAGATCCTACAACACTCCACCTAGCAACATGTGTGGTCTTACCAACCACACTACAAAAGAATGCTTCAAGAACACAAGGAATCAAAGAGGAAGATGCTTCCATAGAGGGAGCTATGGACAATCTAGAGGCATATTCAACAATGGAGGAAGCAATTACAATCATAACTATAACGAAGACTACAACAATTATCAAGGAGGTTTGAGAGGAAGAAGAGATTATAACAACTACACAAAAGACCAAGAGGATTCTCTACTCATCATGAACATGACATCCAAGCAAGGTAAAGAGGATGAGCATTTTTCTATATTGATTTTGGTTGTTCCAATCATGTGGCTCGAAATGAAGCATTGCTATCTGACCTTGAAGAACCCAAAGGGAAGCATGAAGTGCAGATTGGTGATGAAACTAGACACTCTATCAAGAAAATTGGAAATGTCAAGGCTTTTGATGGTAACATAAAGTTCTTAACTAAGGTTTTGTATGTGCCAACTATAACAAAAAACCTAATTAGTGTTGGACAGATTGTTGAGAAAGGCTTACAGATTAGATTCACAAGACATGGGGCATATGTGGAAAACCATCAACAAGGCTTCAAGAGGATTGCAAAAGGTGAGAAATCTGGTAGACTCTTTACATTTGAGATTGAAGACACCAAAAACATAGCACTCTTCAATTACAAAGATCAAACTCAATCTAAACTAGAGATATGGCACAAAAGGCTAGGTCACATACGAGAAAGAACACTAAAACATATGCATAGATTAGAGTGTGCTTGGCATTCCAAATGTGTCCAAGCAACACATGATATACAAATGTGGAGCATGCCAATTTGGCAAAGCTCAGAGGAAACCATTCAACAAAAAGGGGTACATGTATGAAGACTACTTGGAGCTTGTACACACTAATGTGTGGGATCCAAGCAAAGAGCCATCAATCTCATTTCAAGGTACTATGTTTCACTTATAGATGATTACAGCAGATTGAAAATCCTTTATCTCATGAAGCATAAGGATGAAGTATTTACATGTTTCTAAAGTACTTGGCATTGGTTGAGAACCAAACTGGTAGAAGCTTGAAGAGGATCACATCTAATGGAGGTGGTGAGTATTTTTCACATGAATTTGATTCATTCTTATAGGAAAAAGGTATAAAGAGAGAAGTCACAACAAGATATACTCCTGAACTTAATGGAGTAGTAGAGAGGATGAACAGGTTGATAGTATAGGCTACAAGATCAATGTTGAATGAGAAGAAACTAGCCAATTACCTATGGGTAGAGGCTATTTCCATAGCCACATATTTGGTTAATAGGCTCCCATGCAAATCCTTGGATGGAATGACACCCTATGAAGCATGGAATGGCAGGAGACCCTCCTTGGATTATTGCAAAATCTTTGGGTGCATTGCTTATGCACACATACCCTCACAAATTACAAGGAAGCTTGATCCTAAAGCTGAAAAGTGTATATTCATTGGCTATGATCAAAACCAGAAGGCTTATAGGTTAATCAATCCCACTAACAAAGGGTTCATAGTTAGTAGGGATGTAGTCTTTGATGAAAATAATTCATGGTTTGAAGATGATTGCAGGAAGATCAAGTTACCCTATGATTTGGAAAATGACTTTCCAACTCGTACTGGAGAAGATCAGCAATTACTAGAAGATGCCAACTCAGATGATGAAGAGCAAATTGACTTCAAGGCTTGGAAATATAAAGGCAAGACAAAATTCAAGCAATTGGAAGACATTCCAAAGTCCTCCAATCAATCACTCAGGAGATCTCAAATGGGAGAGTAAAAAGCCCATAGCATATGGCTATGACACATCATTCGTCACCAAGCATTTTGTGTATATCACTAAAGACTCTATGATAGAAGAACCTTCTTCATTTGAAGAGGCCAATAAGAAGGAAGAATCGAGAGAAGCCATGCAGGAAGAAGTTGAAGCGCTTTAGGAGAACAATACTTGGGACTTGGTTCCCCAAAAGCCAAGTATGAAGGTAATAGGATCAAAGTGGATATATAAAATCAAAAAAACTTTAGATGGTTCTATAAACAGATACAAGGCAAGGTTAGTGGCAAAGGGGTTTGCTCAAACCCATGGAGTGGACTATGAAGTAACTTTTTCACCTATAGCTAAGATGCCAACCATTAGAGTTTTGGTAAGTGTTGCTAATTCCAAAAATTGGAATCTATATCAGTTACATGTTAAGAATTCATTCCTAAATGGATGGATCTCAGAAGAAGTGTACATGGCTCAACCACGAGGGTATGAAGATAAGGAAAAAACCACATTATGTATGCAAACTAAGGAAGGCACTCTATGGCCTAAAGCAAGCTCCTAGAGCTTGGAACCATAGGCTTGTTAATTATTTGCAGGATCAAGGATTTGTGGCTAGCAAAGCAGATTCTTATTTATTCATAAAGAGGACCAACTCAGAAGGTATCCATTTATGTGTCTATGTGGATGGAATTATCATCATAGGCAATGATGCTAATGGCATCAAGCAGTTTAAAGCTCAACTAATGGAAGAATTTAAAATCAGTTATCTTAGTTTGTTAACATACTTTCTTGGCTTAGAACTTATGTATACAGATTTTGGTATGATTATTACTCAGAGAAAGTATATCCATGATATGTTGGTAAACTTCAAGATGGAGAACACCAAAATTGCAGGTACACCCATGGAACTCAATCATAAGCTTAGTTCTCATGAAGGAGAACTTCTTAAGGATGTTATAGGTTACCAAAAACTTGTTGGGAGTCTCAACTATGCAACCCTAACAAGAGTAGATTTTGCTTATGGAGTAAGTACATTAAGCCAGTTTATGCATACACCAAGAAAGCCTCACATGGAAGCTACCAAGAGGGTGCTAAAGTATCTAAAGGGTACCCTAAATGAAGGGCTATTTTACCCATTCACTTCTGATTTAGGCACAAAGATGTATTCTGATGCAGATTGGGTTGGTTCCAAGGATGATAGGAGGAGCACCTCAGGATACTTGTCTTTTGCAGGCTCAAAGCTAATATCATGGTCATCTAAAAAGCAACCAATTGTGGCATTGTCATCTACAGAGGTAGAATATGGAGGTTTAGCAAATGCAACTCAAGAGGCTATGTGGCTCAATCAACTCTACACATGATTGGGATTACACTCTTACACTCCAATGATTTTTGGAGACAACACTAGTTCTCTTCATTTGGTTGCTAATCCTCTATATCATGCAAGGACTAAGCACATTGAAGTGCACTATCATTATGTAAGGGAGAAATTGCTTAGCAAGGACATTCAACTATCAAATGTATCAACTCAATTGCACTGTGCATATAAACTAAAAAAGTCTTTAGATCGAACTAAGATGAATATGTTCAAATTGGTTTGCATGATATCAAGGAGGAATGAAGACCAAACATGTTAGGCTTGAGGGGGAGCTGTTGGTGCAAGAGAATCCATGACCACATACTTATATGATCAATCCCTTGTAGAATCAATTACATTTACCTTTGTAAAAGAACCTTAATTCCACGAGGAGTTAGGAAGCATCAAATCTGGACTTATATGGTAGTTGATTGATGAGAGAATATATCCTATAGTTTAGGATTTACTTTTAGGCTAACTTTTGAATTTGAATTCAAACGATTGGCTCCAAATTGACCTATATAAGAGGATCAAAAGACTCGTGTGAAGTTCGGATTTTTTGAGAGCAATAGAGTGGGATCCTATATGATTTGAGAGCTCACTTCATAGCTCAATCACTTCCCTCACATTGTGCAATAGATTATTTCCAATGACATTTTATTTCTATGTGATCTAATATATACATTTGATTATATCTCTACTTCACTTCTCTGCCATGACTATATCAGTACAGTGATCTTCTCAGACCTTGTTCTCAGTGTATGATTGATCGCTTGTCATGTTTTAAAGCATCATAGATTCAATATACTATTTAGTTTATATCTACAAAATCTCATAATCATTGGTTCTCTCAGTCTTGAGATAGCATCATATCTTTACTCTCTCGTTTGTACTCTGTTGCATCCCAAAAATGGCTCGGAAGTCCCATGATTTGTTAAACATCATACTCAATGTGTAGTTCATCTTTTTTATTGAAATCACTCATTTTCGGTAGTTATCTAAGTAAATAACACACCATCAAAAAGAATTAGGCTAATTTCTATCAGGATCAGAGCACTGTTCATTATACTAAATAGGTGTAGAGACTAAAATAGTAAGCTATGACCTTGGATTAATTTACTACTCATGTGTTTTGATCCATTGATTAGTGGATCACATTCCAAACAACGTAGGTGATTATTTATGATCATTATCAAGCTAAAGAGGCCCACTACACTCTCCAGCACTTGTTCTTGGCTTGTGTGAAGTAGGTTTAAGCAACACCACTTCATCTCTGAAGACTATCCACCATCTCCTTCAACAAGGTCATTGCTTCCCCAGATTGCACTCCCAAACAGTTGTTGATTTCTTGTATAGCAACATAGTTTGCAGATATGGGCCAGTCAAAATTTGAACTCATCAAGGGACACAAATTGTTAACAAATTAATGTATGAAATTTCCAATAGCTATAGAATTCTCCATTGCACTTCATGTGCTTACCCTCTAAGGGAAAATGGGTATTGATTGCCCTCCTTAGAAAACAATGTAGTATAAGGCGTAGTACTTAGGATGCATTTAGGTACATGATGGGTCTCCAAGTTGGCATGCAAAGAAGCCAGAGTTCAATCCCCCTTTCAATTGATGTACATAGTAATTATGATTGAGACTTTTGAATTTTTACATGGTTATCCTAGAATAGATTCTTTACAAGCAAAGAAGAATCCATTGGTTTCAACCGGACTCCCACCACTCAATAGGCTAGAGGATATTTGCATGGATGTAGAAAGGCAATTGCATTAAACACAAGAAACGAGAAGGGAATTTCATGATCGATATTTGTGGTAAAACAAATTATAAGTTTAAACATTGATTCTTCTCCATAGACCACACCTAGAGACACAATTTTGAGGCAAATGGCTTTGCTATTGGGAAGTTCCATATAGATCAAAGGTATTCTCCTTTGAGGTGCAATGCAATTGGAAACTCTTTTTGAAGAAGCACTACCATTATTGAGATAATGGTCAACAAGTTCTCCATATGCATTCTTTAATGATGATGCTTTATATTCTGAAAAATAAGCAAACAATTACATGGTATTAAAAAACATAGGAGATTTTTTTGGATACATTATTTTTGCATATTCTTTATGAATTAGTTTGAATGTTCTTGTTAAATATTCAAGAGTTCACAACTGTGGAGCATCGGATGGAAAACATTATTTACAATATGTAAAGAAAATTAGTAAAAATAGAGATTCATTGTAAAAAGGTAAAGTACACTTGGAAAGGCACATTATTGTAAAGCAGCAAATCCTTTGCATTGTACACATGTTGATCTTCAGCAAATCAATGATTTCTCCTTAATTTGAAACCTAGGATATGACCTTTCTAATTATTTTTTGTCTCATCCCTTTATGGTTGCTTTAATCTATGTGCATCTCTACAAGTGGGTCCATAGAAAATCCTCTCTTTCAATGTAAAATCGATAAGACATGACACGGCTTTAAGGACTGTGTGAAGAATAACAAGGCATTCAAACACTCAAAGAATGTATACAAAAATAAGAAACTTCAAAAGTGATAAACTAGCACTCAAAAAATTATTTGCGAGCATTTATCGAGAGAGAATAGAACCTTCTAACTTTTTTTATTTGACATATCATACGCGATAAAGAAGAAATTTCATTTTGTGAACCTCTAAATATTGTTCTATCTTCAAGTATCATTCTCTTCTAAAACTTTACATATTTTCATCTCATATTGTGCAAAAGGATTCATGTTTGTATTAAAACAAAAAAATATCATACTAAATTTGAGAATCTTTACCAAGATAGTGATGCTTTTAGAGGGTTTTTACTAAAGAAAAGCCTCTCTTCATGTGACCAAGAGAGATAAGAATGTCATATTTTTTGTACACATGGCACAATACTACTTCACAATTTCCTTAATGTGAGATTTGTTGGTGCATGACAATCAACAATTGGTGATTAGGACAAAGGTTTGAAGTCAAAGAATGAAGCAAAGATCAAATTCAGAAGCATGAAGACTAGTGAATGAAGGCTTGTATATACATGTACATTAAACTTGTAGTTAAGTTACATATACTTTTGAATAAGTGACGAATTTGTACATATACGCTTGTATATACAAGTATAAAGTCAGGGAATAGTGAGAGATGATGAATGACAAGTTTTAAGAGTCATTAGACACTTTAGAAGTGATGAGAATATGTCTTATTAATCAGATGCAATGTTTTTCGTGAATAAGAGAAAAGTTGCACCTCGATCTTTTGCTCAGTGATCCTTCTCTGTTTGTCCTCTTCTAAATTCTTTTGTACGAGTATAAGTCTATAGTTGTGACCTCTATACAAATTTTTAGATCCATATTGTGATCAGGTTGAGAGAATTTTAAGTAGGAACATTTACATGTGTAAATGTGAAGAAGAGAAGACTACAGCAAGTGCGAATTCGAGGATAATGTTTTGGTTAGTTCTCCTTCCATAGTGTAAAGTTTTGAGCAAGTAAGCACTCATTATTTAAGTGAAAGGTAAGCTACCTATGTCTAAAACCACTTGAATAAACGGGTCCTAGTTTGAGAGAACTATGCATTAGAAGTTGCAGGTGTCAAAGTGGACTATATAGAAGTATAGTTTTAGACATAAGTGACTTGTTTAGAAAAAATCTCAAGACATGCTAAAAGGTTTGAGAAAGTTTAACTTGGAGAAGGTGCAGAAACACTAGACAACACCTCATACAAATGTTCATTGGAAACTTTACACATTTGATCAGTCTATGAGTGGATTAAGTCAAGCAGACTTTTAGTGTGTTAAGTTTGTTCTTAGTTAGTTCAAAACTTTGGTAATCTGGTATTGGTCTTCCAAAATTGGTTGAGGTTTTGAGTTGTTTTTTATATAGAGTGTTGTAACATCAAGGATAACTTATTCTTTTGGAGATTAACACTCTCCATCAAGATTATCATAAAACTTTTTTTTTTTCTATGTTTATGCTCTATGGAGAGTAGGCCATAAAGATACTATCCACAAAGCTCACAAGAATCTCAAATAATTTATAACCACTCACATCCCAAATCAAAGAAAATATCCTTAGAGAAATTCCTTGTCCAATTTTGAATTTCACATTATCCTTTTTTTGGTCTATAACTAGTTTTTTCTAAATTACTTCTTAAAAAGATCTTATCCTAGAGAAGAGAAGCAAAAATAGGATTTTGATCTAAAAGAAAGATTACTTGTTAAGCTAGAGCATCTCACATTAGTCACTTTCTCCTCAGATTAAAAAGGATACCAAACGTTGATTTAGCTGACCCATAAGTACCTAACACCAGATAAATTATCATGTACTTTCAAGAAAAATATTTTGAAAGGTTACATTCATGAGGTGTGAACTTTAAGGAATTTTCTTTCATACTATAGGACTCTTTCTATAATATTCTAGGGTAATTTGAAAAACTAATACAACAACAATGACATGAAAACCTTGCAATAATTCATTTTGGAGTAAAGAAAAAATGAAAGCTCACTTCAAGATATATTTGGTGACTTCATATGTTGAAGATGAAGAATATATCAAATCGTGTGATGTTTTCAATAAATGTAAGGCAGTTTGTCTCAAGTCTCATAGTCTCATGAAATCCTTACCCAACAACCAAAGTTCTATTGACCCATGAAATTTATCATGAATCTACTAAGGTATTCACACATGAATCTATAACACAATCATAAAAATAACGCATTTCATTCCTACCACCAAGAAAATCACAAGGTCAGCCAATACTAGAGTTTTATTTAGTTATAGCTTTAAGCTACATGAATTTCTATATAGCCACACTTCATATCCCGTTTTGAATGAGTGCATGAAAAATCCTTGGTCTCCAGATTCAATTATATACAACTAGTCATCCATAAACCAATGACCAAATAGAGTGGGGAAAACAAGTTTTAGAATAATAACTACTCTATACCATCGACTATTTTCAAAAATATGGGTTTAATCTTTTAACCTTTGCAAATTTCGCCTATAACAATAGCATGACAGCAACTTCCCTAAACCTTTCCTTGTTTTAGAAACATGGTCAACATCCAATGATGGAGACAAAATATTCCAACAATGTTAAGAAACATACTACTGAGAAAAAGTCTCAATATTTTTTGGATATTCATCAAGAACTAGAGAAATAATTTCAAAGGGCTTAAGAATCATACAAATACAATGCAAAACAACATCACATTCTACATATATCCTACCATGTTGGTAATAAATTATCCTTATTGCAAGATAACCTATAAAGAGGTATTATAAATTTACTTAATTGACTATGATCTTAGTTGAATCTAACCTCGTTACCTGTAAACATGAACTATCAAGCACCATGAGAATATACCCATTTTTAGTTTATCCATGTTGAAACCATATTGTACCTCAAAATCACATTTGGAGAAATCCAAAAATACATCAATATTGACATTAAAGAACACGAAGAATCTCAATTAATCAATTCTATTATTCAAGAGTTTCTTAAGTAACACTTGAACATCTTGTTCATTCAAACGGCATTAGTGATCCCTCTTGGGAACCTACAAAATATCTTAAGAGAGCATCTATTATGGTTGAAAGATTTCATAAGAAGGATGCAATGAATCTTAAACTAGTGAAGATAACTCTGCCACATGGAATGCATCAATCCTGGGGAGATGATGTGGTGGTCACATAAAAATATATGAGTATGAGATAATTGGTATATTGCTCCATTTTATGGATGTTTTAAACCCAAGATTATATCATGATCATGCTTGTTATACTCTATCATTACTTGTCTCCCATGTGAGCATCCCTTTACATGGATGACCTTGGATAGCCATGTGAAGCACCCAATACCACATAATCATTGAAGCTTCCAAAACATTTTTCAATTTATCACTCCCATAATAAACCATGTAATCATGGAATCTTGTATACAAACGTTTGCCACTATCCGACCCTAATTTGAGGAAGAGATCACCATACACATCCTTAGTCTTCAAAATATGATTCTTATGAGGGATCCATGAACTCCACGTAATTTTCATCTCAGATTTTTGTTCATTTCTATCTCCTATTTCTAGTCTTGTTTAGTATAGCTTCTAGTCCTCCTTTATTTTCGTAGTACAAGATACACTTTATACTATTCTCATATCTTGAACATCTCCATCAATGGAAATCCTATACTTCTTATAACATAGTCATACTTTATATACAACTTGTAGGACAACTTCCATGTTTTTGAATCCTATAAACCATACATACAGTCTTGGTTGCCAGATGCCCTATATATTTTCCAACTTTCTATTCATGTTTATGAGTCATAGTTTTTGGAAAATATTTCAGTTTGGACATTGATGCATAATGTTCCCTTGCATGGGTTAGTTTGTACTCATACCTACTATAGTCATGTATAGTCTCACCCAACATAGTCTATTGATTTCATGACTATGCATACATGCATTTATACATATATACATACACACACACACACATACACACACACACATACATACATACATATATATATATATATATATATATATATATATATATATATATATATATATATATATATATATATATATATATATATATATATATATATATATATATATATATGTGTGTGTGTGTGTGTGTGTGTGTGTTGTGTGTGTGTGTGTATGTTTTCCCACTTCAATCATAAGGGATGGGAAACATGATGGAAGGTGGTCCATCATATGGACCACTATAAAAACATGTGAAGAAATAGCTTATTTATTAAGAATATAAAATTAGAACTAAAGTAATTATCTTTCATGATGACCAAGATTTGATTTAGTTAAAAGATAAGAACCAAACAAACAATGTGTTCCAGAGATATAAAAATGAGTTCAAAAGTTATAATAGAATCATGAGCAATGTATAAGTCTTATTAAATAATCCATTCCATGAGTTCACCAATACTACAACCATCCTTATTTTTTAACCAACTACAATTGCACTTGCAAAGAAGAGATCACAAGAAAAAAAAAAGAGAGAAACAAACAAGGTCAAAAACCGTGTCCCCCTACTTAAGTGAAGAACTACTAGAAAAGACTACGGAGATTCGTGATAGCTTGATCACCTTCATGGAAGAGCCATTTTCTTTCAAGATTTTTATTCTATATTATAAAAACTCTATGGTGTTGAAAAGGGGGGAGGATCGTGGTGTTTCTAATCTTTATGGCTAGAAAGTCCAAGGAGTACTCAATAGAACATTCTTGACATGAGTGTTCAAAGTTAGTAGAGCACTACTCTCTAGTCTAAATCTTCTAGAGGATCTCGCTCTTGATTGCATTCCACATGGAAGAGGAGCATCCAATCACCACCCCAAGTAGGGCTCGTTTCCACTCAATAGGTTAAACAAGCTTAAGCCACTCTTTGAATCTCTTCTAGGCAATGTCACTACTTTGGCACGAAAGAACAAGTGTGCAAGGTCTTCATGCCCCTGATGAAACCTTGTACACCATTCATGGCACCACAACTTTTGGTAGCCTTCACATTCTATAATGAACTTGAAAGTCAAAAAGTACTCCCTTTCCCAATGACAATTCCTCCTTATTTGTTTCACATTTTGACTACTTTGAGTTTCATTTTTTTCCTTTCACCTCTCGAATCACTTGTTCTACTCTCCTTTCTCATTGATCTACCTCTTTTTTACATTTCAAGAGAGGATAAAAAGCTCAAAATGAGGTTTAAATCCTCTCTTTGCATGATCAGTTGAGCTCCTACCCACCTTCTTGGAGCTTTGCAAAACGTTGTGCACCTTGGAGCTCATATTTTGTTCATTGAACCTTCCCCAACTCATAATCTACTATTCCATCCCTCTACTGTGTGTATGTATATCTATATGCATATGTACGTTTTTATGTACACAGAGGCACATATACATACCTACATACATAAATACATATACACAATATAAATACATATGTACATGCATGCACACGTACATACATTAATCTGACTCGCATTTACAACTTAATGTTTGCCACAGAAAATACTGTGCCTATGAAGACTTTCAAATGTTTTAAGAAGCTTTAAATAGAATAAATGTCAATGTATTGAAGTAAACAATTACGATCCCTCTGGCAACCGAATACTCGTTATGAGTGGGTTGCGCATGTGGAATGTAAGCAATCACGTGAATTTAAGAAGTGAAGATGATGGCGTGTGGACTAGTAAGTTCCGATTAGAAGGGAATTGTGATCACATGTTCAGTTTCAACACTAGACTCCTCTGTAGTGTTTATATAAGAAGGTGCTTTGTGGCATACAGAACCATGGCCATCACTGTATTCAGAACCATGGCCATCACTGTTTATATAAGAAGGTGCTTTGTGGCATACAGAACCATGGCCATCACTGTTTATATAAGAAGGTGCTTTGTGTTATACAGAACCATGGCCATCACTGTATTCAGAACCATGGCCATCACTGTTTATATAAGGAGGTGCTTTGTGTTCTACAGAACCATGGTCATCACTGTTTATATAAGAAGCTGCTGTTCTACAGAACCATGGCCATCACTGTATTCTTGACGTTTGTATGCCATCACCGTATTCTATTCCAACAGAACATGTGAATTACAAAAGCTCTCGCACTTTTTGACATGACACTGAGTTGTTCTTGTCGTTGGTATGCAGTAGCTCCATTTTATGCCAGCAAACCATGTGAATTATAAAAATGTCTCTTTCTTTTTCACGTG
Source organism: Ceratopteris richardii (assembly GCA_020310875.1). Lineage (NCBI taxonomy): Eukaryota > Viridiplantae > Streptophyta > Polypodiopsida > Polypodiales > Pteridaceae > Ceratopteris > Ceratopteris richardii. Next base: position 107,302,445 of record CM035423.1, read on the forward strand.
ACACTAACGATGAATATATGACATGACAATGTTGTTGTATGATTTAGCAAAGATGAACGTTAAACTATCTTATTAAGCTCTATGGCATACATAACCATGTGCCATAAAGCTTTATTCTGCTCTTGACTTTGGTATGCCATAGCTTTATTCTGTTCCAAAAACGCATGTGAATGATAAAAAATATCTCACATTTTGGAATGACACTCCAATGATGAATATATGATACGGAAATTTTGTTGTATGGTATAAGAATAATTAATTTTAATATATCCTAACTGTGTGTAAAATCTTCTTGCATTTGTCCTAATTCTGGAATGAGGATTTCATACGCATGAAGATCTCAATTTGAACAGTTCGCCCTATTTGCTAATTAAAGGAAGACAAAAGTCAAATTTTCCATAAGGGCTAAAATGATGCTTCCATTTTCCATTCGGTGCAGATTTGACACTTGGATGTAAACTCCTACCTTTGTGTACCTCCTTTTCAGCGAATGCGATGAATGACTATATGTGAACTCACATATGATGATTGCATATGTTTATAAGTGAAGCTATGTGTGTGTGAAGAAAGATGTGCATGAGTCATCATTGTCTTGTGCTCGAATGATTGTATACCGAATGTGTGTATGTCATATCTTTAAGTGGGAACTAATATATATGAAGGCAAATATATAAGCCAGTCCACCTCCCATAGGTGGTTTGGTAAAGCTTTGGCCGCTTGAGGTGGAGGTCGAGAGTTCAAACCTCGACTTGGACCTGCAATGGATTTGGCCAATTTAAACTAGATGTAACCCAACCTACCAATTGTAACCCAGTCTAAAAGCGTGTAGATTAAAACCTTCACTTCTTCACCTTCATGAGCACTTATTTTAACATTTACTTCTAATGGATTTGAAATGGGCTTGCAATCACACAAGCCAAACTTCTTCAAAAGATCTAGAATGTATTTCCTTTGCATAAAGTATAGACCTTCCTCTTTATATAGTACATCAATCCCAAGGAAGTACCTTAAAATCCCTAAATCAGAGATTTTAAACTCAAATCCAAGCTTCTTCTTTATTTTCTTGATGTTGGCTTCATCATCCTCTGTATTGATCAAATCATCAATATATATACAAATAAAAACAATTTTGCTATCTTCCTTCTTCATGAATAATGATTGGTCTCCATTACTCTAATTGTATCCACATTTTACCAAGTAGTACACAAGTCTTTGGTTCCAAGCCCTTGGGGCTTGCTGAAGTCCATAAAGAGCCCTCTTAAGCCTACATACATGATGTGGAAATCTCTCATCCTCATAGCCTTGGGGCTGCTCCATGAAGACTACCTCTTCAAGCTCTCCATTTAGGAAAGCATTCTTCACATCCAACTAATACATCTTCCAACCTTTTGAGGCTGAAATTACAATCAAACTTCTTATGGTGGACATCTTAACTATTGGATGGAATGTTTCCTCAAAGTCTATGTTGTAGGTTTGAGCAAAACCTTTGGAAACTAACCCCGCTTTATACCTAGAGATGCTCCCATCTGCATGCCTCTTTACCTTGGACACCCATTTGTTGCCAATGACTTTCATGTCCTTTTTTCTTGGCACCAATGAACCAAGTATCATTTTCTTCAAGTGCCTTGACTTCTTGCTTCATGGCTTCAATCCATTCGCTATGCTTATTTGCTTGTTCAAAAAAGTTAGGTTCTTCACAAGCTATAACTTGACTCATGTAGGCATAGTGTCTTGCAATGAATGAATCATAAGTTAACCTTTGAACAGGGTATTGAGTCCTATTAGATGACCTTACCTCACCATTAGGTGTTATGAATCTCCTTCTCCTTGGTTTAGATGCTTTAAAGCCTGGAATTTCTATTTTTTCCATATCTTCATCACTTGTAGATTCCATGTCTACCCATTGATGGTCTTCGTCATTTTCCTTTTCCTTTCCTTTGCTTCTTGTTTCACTTGACTGAGCTTGATTCCTTGTTCTTCCATGCCAATCTGATGTAGTACTCTCCTATGCTGTTGTGCTTTAAGTGGCTGGACCACTCATTTCCATGCTTTCTTGTTGCTCTTTGAAATTCCTCTCAACATATGCATTTTCAACCTGTAGCACATATTTGCTACCATACCAAGGCAGAAACTCATCAAAAATTACATCCCTAGATACCTTACGCTCTTTGATGCAAGGGTTATAGCATCTAAAACATTTTTCTCTAAAGAATATCCAAGAATTATACACCTATCTGCCTTCGGGTCTAACTTGTGTCTCAATTCTTGAGGTATGTGAACATAACACACAACCAAATACTTTGAGATGTGAATGTTGGGTTTCTTACCACACCAAGCTTCATAAGGTGTAACTCCATGTAGTCCTAGGATTGGACACATATTCATAATGTACATGGTTGTATTTGCTGCATCAGTCCAATAAGAGTTAGGAACATTCATTTCATTTAACAAAGCTCTAGCCACATCTGCTATGTATCTATTCTTCCACTCTACCACCCCATTTTGTTGAGGTGTATACCTACAAGTGAATTGCCTTTTGATGCCATGGTCATGTAGAAAATCTGAAAACTCATTTGAAAAATACTCCCCCCATCCATCTAATCTGAGAGTCTTTATATACTTCCCTATTTCAATCTCCACTAGGTTTTTGAACCTCTTGAACTGGTAAAACACCTTTGACTTCTCTCAATACATCTGTATGTATGAGATTCAACACTTCATTGTTCACATGTGCTCCATTCTTGAATTGCAATCTACTTTGTTTCCCTAATTGACAAGCATGGCACAAATGTTGCATATTTTCAGATGTAATATCAAGTAGACCACTCACCAAGCCCTTCCTTTGCATGTCCTTCATCCTTTCTAAGTTTATGTGCCCAATTCTTTTATTCCATAAGTCGATTTTAGCAATCTGTTTATATCCAATCGACAAGTAGACAGTGTGAGGGGTTGATGGCTTTACCTCCATGGTGAAGAGTCTTCCTTGCTTCTTTCCTTTTGCTATGAGCTTGTAGTCCTACATGGGGTCTTCAAAAAAACATCCTTCATCATTGAACCTCATCTAACCTCTTTCAACCATTTGACCTACAGAAACCAAGTTCTTTGTGATGGTTGGCACATGCAACACATCCTTCAACACCTTATAGCTTTGAGATCCATTCAATTCAACATCTCCCACATGTGTAATCTTGTGCTCAATTTCATACCCTATCTCTATATGTCCTTGAGTGATGGGTGAGTGTAAATTAAAAAAAACATCTTTATTGGAACTCATATGGTTGTTACAACCACTATCAGTGTACCATGTAAAACCTAAATTGACTCTTTCACTTGATCCATACATCATAAGCAAGTTCTCATTTTCTGAATTTGTCAAAGTACTAGCATAATTACCTTGGTTCCTTTTGTATCCTTGATTGCCTCCTCCTTTGGACCAACAATCTCTTGCATAATGGCCAAGTTTTCTAGAATTGTAGCATTCTCCATTGGATGCTCCTCTTCCATGTGATCTTCCTCCTCTTCCTCTACTCCTTCCTCTTCCTCTTGATCCACAGCTTTGGTTGGAGCCTTCTTGGTTGCTTAAGCTTGAGTTTGACCTTTCTCTCCCTCTGCCTTGGGAGTTTTGTCCACCTCATTTTCCTTTGCCTCTACTTGCATAGAAAACTTGGTCTTGACTGCCCTTTGATTGTGAACCTCCTTGGTTCATCTCCTTGGTCACCATCAATGTGACTAATTGATCAAATTCTAGTAGGGAATCCCTCACATAAAATGATGTGGTGACAATCTCTCCAATGTCTCCCAAACCTTCTTGGATGTATCCAAGTCTTGTATATGCCTTATCATGCTATTGCTTATGTGTTGGGATAGAATGAATATGACTCTCCTATCCCTTTCTATCCAATCATTTAAGTGCCTTTGACCTACCCTTGAAGTAGTGGATCATGTACATGAGGCATTGGCTTGGTGCTGCTCACTAATCCCCACAATCCTTTGCCCATGAGGTAGTTTCTAACCCTAAATTTTCATGGTTGATAATTTCCTTTAATCTCTAACTTCTCTATTTGTGCATTATACTCACGCATATTGAGCTCTAAGATGCTCCTCTAGCTTCTCCTCAAGTTTTTGTATGATTTAGAAGGTGTGGATATTAGCTTTTGATAGCTTTTCCCTTGCTAACTTTCGACTTGTTGAGATCTCAATCGATGTAGCCCCCTTTTGATGGGATAAGTCCTCCATGCGCTTCCACAAGTTGTCTTGATCCCTTCAAGTCTTCAATATGATGCCCATTGATGTCTCCAAGCCTCCAAAATGGCTCTAATACCACTGATGGGGGATGATTCTAGCACCCCAACGCAACAATGGAAGATGGCTACCCCCCACTAGGACGAGAAGCAATGATGTATGCTCACTATTCTAAATTTTTCTATGCACCTATATAGAGAATTAAATTGAAAATTTTGAGACTTGGAGTAGATTATACGAGTACCCAAAAAACATTAAAGAACCCCAAATGGATATTCGAGCTAGGAGAACCATCCTCTGCAAAACAGGCTACCTATTTGCAACACTCTCTACCTATTTGCAGAGATATACCTTCACAAAGTTAGCAATTTCTCACAAAGTCACTCAGTTAAAGAACTTGAAACTTTGGAAAAGTTCACGGCACTATGTGAGGGACCTAATGAAGCTTGAAATAAATGAAAAAGAGTACAATGAGAGAGCAAACAATGCTTTGCAATTTGGTACAATCAGATTTAGAGAAGCCTAATTACACCTCTAGATAGAGAGGAGCAAAATCATTAGGGTGAAAAATGGCCAAAAAAGGGTTGTGTAAGGATTTCAATTAGTTGTGCTTAATGTGGATTAAAGTCGTCAAATCATTTTCAAAAATTCTGTGTAAGCACATTTAAAACATATCTTATGCAAATTTTGAAGAGAGAGAAACACGTGTGATAACCATGAAAAATTTGTGTGATATCTTAGGCCTCGAAGTTTGTGTTCATCGGGTGTTCATGAAAATTGGAATTTTCCTCTTGTGCGTGGACCTATTAGCCACTTTCTCGTCACTCTTCGTAACAGATACTCTCATAGAACCTCAACCCAAACACTCTCACTGAGCTTTCAACCAGCCGAAATCATTGTGATAAGTTCCATATCAACATTGCAGTTAGTCATGAGTATGTAATGACAAGAACGGTATTCCAAAGGGCTCTTCAACCTTCTAAAGTGGATGGATTACAGAAAGAAGACAAAAAACATATCGAGATATGGGCAGATGGATTTGTCTATCCAATTGATCCACAAATTGGAAGGTATCCCCCTTTTCATAATTTTATTGATCTAATTAGATTTGTAGGAGATGGTGAGGATGGTTTACAAGGCTATCATTCAAGGCTTTGGGAGATTTCAAGGAATTATGTACAATACCTAAACTATTTACAAAACATACTACATTAGAGGGATTTGCATTAAAAAAATGTGAATCTCTACTTTCATAAATGGGATTTCATGGTGGTGATGTTCATCTAAGAAAAGATCCAAAGCTTTCACAGAATACAGGTAATGTACTATAGGATGTCTCAATGGGAGTGCAAAAGCAAGGAGATTCTTCAACAACCATGATGATAAACAACTAAATGCCATGTGGAATTGCTAGAAAACATTTTATGAGTTCATGACTAGTGTAAAAGCAAACTAGAAATAGCAAAAAAGAGAATGGAGGTGTGAGTCAAACTAGATAATTTTTAAAAGATCATGAGGCAAAAGGTAACATCAAATAGCTATGTGACAGATTTCAGAAAGGCAACCACAAAGCTTATAAAAACCATCATAGATACATGGAGTGCCAAAGACATAACAAACTACTTGGTGAGTTTCAAAGATAATTTACTCAATTTATTTTTCTTTAATTGACATAAACATCTGATGAGACTCTTCTGTTATTCCAGCATATTCTTCTTGTGCATGGTGCATTCTTTGCAAAAGAGGAAACACTTGCCAAATGGAACACCCAAGGCATGGAAAAATCTCATTATCAAGCAAGGATAAGCTTTTTTAGGTGCACAAGGAAACGGGGAGGAGCAACAAAAAGTAATGGCTCCAAATATCTTTTTGATTGGTTCTTTAGAAGAAAATTACAAAGGACTCATGCCAAATATTGTCGTCAAAAGAATAGGACTATCACTACACAAAAACATCATGAATCAATATCACAAAATGACAAAGATTACATTCCAAAGGAAGCCTTAATATTTACAATCTCTTTTATTTCTTTGAGAAATAAAGATGTCTATGTATGTAAATTTCATGATGTAATAAGCTTTGAAAAGAAATATGTCTATGTATGTACATCTTTTTTGAGTCTTTTGAATGAGCTTGAATTTGGCAAATCTGCCTTTAAAGAGATTTTTGATTGATTCATGAGAAGAAAATTACAAAAGAGCTCATGAAAAATATTATCATCACATAAATAGGACTTTCACACTACAACATATCGAGGGAATATCGATGGTCAATGTACCGACGGTCAGCTGTCGGCGTCGGTATACCCCTCGGAGAATTTGGGAAAGCTGTTTTGCCTCGGAAAGACAACATCGGTATGAGCATTGGTATAAATGTCGGTATTCCTCTGCAACTACAGACGCTTATACCGATGCTCATACCGACGCTCTCTTTTTAACTGAGCCCGAACCCGAAATTCGTCATTTTGAGCGTTTTGAATCTGGAGCTTCTCCTTTCGGGTTTGCGCGTGCCAACAACAGAGATCTCTGTTTGTCATCCTCTCTCTCTCGCTCTCCCTCTCTCCCTCCCTTCCCTCTCTCTCTCTCTCCCTCTCTCTCTCTCTCTCTCTCCCTCTCTCCCTCCCTTCCCTCTCTCTCTCTCCCTCCCTCTCTCCACTATCTCTCTCTCTCTCTCTCCCTCTCTCTCTCTCTCACTCTCTCTCCCTCCTCTCTCTCTCTCTAAACAGACCTCTATCTTGTTAGATCTAAAGTTTTGGTAAGTAGATCGCACATATTGTAAAACTGTTTTTTCTTTTTCTATGTTTTTTCTTTACTAATATGTTCTTTGTTTGGTTTTGCAAGAGATTTTGACATCAAATCTTTGGAAATTTGACAAAGAAGAACTTCAAGTGGATTTTGCCGACCGTGATTCAAACAATTCTCTCTCTTTCCCTCTCCTTCCCTCTCTCTCTAAACACTCTATTTTCATAGATCTGACGCTTTGGTAAGTAATCGCACATATTGTATCACTCTCTTTTTTTTCTTTATGTTTTTGCTTTTCTAATATCTTCTCTCTTTAGTTTTGCAGGAGATTTTTGAGATCAAATCTTTGGAAATTCAACAAAAGGAGAACTTCAAGTGGATTTTGACAACCTTAATTCAAAAATTACATCAATTTAAGTAAGACATATATCACTCTTTTATCTTTCTTTATATTTTTGTTTTCTAACATCGATCTTCTCTCTTTAATTTTGTTTGAGAGAGAGAGAGGGATATGCATATGCATACATGCATGCATGCATATGCATACATACATGCATGCATGCATATGCATACATACATGCATGCATATGCATACATGAATGCATATGCATACATGAATGCATATGCATACATGAATGCATATGCATACATGAATGCATATGCATACATGCATGCATATGCATACATACATGCATGCATACATGCATGCATGCATATGCATACATGCATGCATGCATATGCATACATGCATGCATGCATATGCATACATGCATGCATGCATGCATGCATATGCATACATGCAACATACATGCATGCATGCATATGCATACATGAATGCATATGCATACATGAATGCATATGCATACATGAATGCATATGCATACATGAATGCATATGCATACATGAATGCATATACATACATGCATGCATGCATATGCATACATGATTGCATATGCATACATGCATGCATATGAATACATGCATGCATATAAATACATGTATTTAAGTAAGACATATATCACTCTTTTATCTTTCTTTATATTTTTGTTTTCTAACATCGATCTTCTCTCTTTATTTTTGTTTGAGAGAGAGAGAGGGATATGCATATGCATACATACATGCATATGCATACATACATGCATATGCATGCATGCACATGCATACATGCATGCACATGAATACATGCATGCACATGCATACATGCATGCACATGCATACATGAATGCATATGCATACATGCATGCATATGCATACATGCATGCATATGTATACATACATGCATGCATATGCATATGTATACATACATGCATGCATATGCATATGTATACATACATGCATGCATATGCATATGTATACATACATGCATGCATATGCATACATGCATGCATGCATGCATATGCATACATACATGCATGCATGCATGCATATGCATATATGCATGCATACATGCATGCATATGCATACATGCATGCATGCATATGCATACATGAATGCATATGCACACATGAATGCATATACATACATGCATGCATGCATATGCATACATGAATGCATATGCATACATGCATGCATATGCATATATGCATGCATACATGCATGCATATGCATGCATGCATGCATGCATGCATATGCATACATGAATGCATATGCATACATGAATGCATATACATACATGCATGCATGCATATGCATACATGCGTGCATATGCATACATGCGTGCATATGCATACATGCGTGCATATGCATACATGCGTGCATATGCATACATGCGTGCATATGCATACATGCGTGCATATGCATACATGCATGCATATGCATACATACATGCATACATGCATGCATGCATATGCATACATACATGCATATGAATACATGCATGCATATGTATACATACATGCATATGCATACATGAATGCATATGCATATGTATACATACATGAATGCATATGCATACATGAATGCATGCATACAAGAATGCATATGCATATGCATACATACATGCATGCATATGAATACATGCATGCATATGTATACATACATGGATGCATATGGATATGTATACATACATGCATGCATATGCATATGTATACATACATGCATGCATATGCATATGTATACATACATGCATGCATATGCATACATGCATGCATATACATACATGCATGCATGCATATGCATACATGCATGCATATGCATACATGCATGCATGCATGCATATGCATACATGCATGCATGCATATGCATACATGAATGCATATACATACATGCATGCATGCATATGCATACATGAATGCATATGCATACATGAATGCATATGCATACATGAATGCATATGCATACATGCATGCATATGCATACATGCATGCATATGCATACATGCATGCATATGCATACATAGATGCATATGCATACATAGATGCATGCATATGAATACATGCATGCATATGTATACATACATGCATATGCATACATGAATGCATATGCATATGTATACATACATGAATGCATATGCATACATGAATGCATATGCATATGTATACATACATGCATGCATATGCATATACATACATGAATGCATATGCATACATGAATGCATATGCATACATGAATGCATGCATATGTAAGTATATGTACAAGTATGTATACAAGCAAGAATATGCATATGTATATGTATACATGTATGCATACATACATGCATGCATATGCATACCTACTTTATATTTTTGTATATGTATATGTATACATGAATATATGTATATGTATATGCACACATACTTTATATTTTTGTATATGTATATGTATACATGAATATATGTATATGTATATTATACATGAATGCATATGTATATGTATACACACATGCATATGCATATGTATATGTACAAGTATGTATTCAAGCAAGCATATGCATATGTATATGTATACATGTATGCATATGCATATGCATATGTATACTTGAATGCATATGTATACCTGAATGCATATGTATACTTGAATGCATATGCATATGTATATGTATACATGTATGCATACATACATGCATGCATATGCATACCTACTTTATATTTTTGTATATGTATATGTATACATGAATATATGTATATGTATATGCACACATACTTTATATTTTTGTATATGTATATGTATACATGAATATATGTATATGTATATTATACATGAATGCATATTTATATGTATACACACATGCATATGCATATGTATATGTACAAGTATGTATACAAGCAAGCATATGCATATGTATATGTATACATGTATGCATATGCATATGCATATGTATACTTGAATGCATATGTATACTTGAATGCATATGTATACTTGAAATGCATATGTATACTTGAATGCATCAGATGGGATCTCCACGTACACCTTGGGGTGCACATGATCATGACGAATCGAAGATCTATCATATCCGTAATGGAGCTCTAGTTATGGATGCGGCGGGAAAGTCAATGCGTCAGCGGATACGACAGCTCTGCTCTATCGAATTCGGTCATTCAGTAATGTTAAAATGGACTGAATAGGATAGAGACTCTAAAAATTATATCACACAATGTATATATGAAGAGTACCGGCCAGCACCTGGCAATCCTATTGTGAGTTCCGAATGGATACAACATACAACACGCTAAGTGATGTCGCATCGATGAGCGAAAACTCGCGATGCTTTCAAAGCAGGCTTATCGAAGCCTGTATGGCTAGATGCCGAAGAATGGGAATCGATTCAGGATGAGCATCAACATATTCCTGATCGGTATCGGCAATAGAGAGATGCGGTGGCCACTCGTTTAGATACGGTTGGAACTTCGCATTTAGGTAGCGGCAGATACGACAGTATGCGCTACCAATTTGTAAGTATGATGTTAATTATTGAAGTTGTTTGTGTTAAGTATATTATGTATATTCATCTAACATTTTGCATATTTACTATAGGAGTTGGCAGTGGGTCGTCCTCCAACGTGAACTAAAGAATCATATGGATATCGACATGGACTGACTGCACTGTTACAAGACTTAGAGGGACGCGGTGCAATCGTCTCATGGGAGAATATTCTTGATTAGGTAAAGTTATATCTTGGTTTCGTGTTTTTAGTTGTTGTTTATAAATGTCATGTTAATTGGTCTTATTTTATACATATGTTTTGTTGCAGGATTGTAGGTGTAAATATTTTGATCAATGCCACAATTTTGTATCACACTCGCATACGACAATGATGAATCACAATTTTGTATTTGATTCCTATATGGAAGTGTTTTGTCACATTGCCACAATTTTGTATTACACTCCTATGTGGCAATGATGTACCATAATTTTGTATTACATTTCTATATGGAAGTGCTTTGCCATACTTTTGTACATTTTTCATTTATGGAATATACGACTTTCTGTACATGAATCGTTGTTCATTTTTACTCATATAAGTTTATGTTTTGGTTGCCATTAGAGTACATAACACATGTACTCAGTTGGGCAGAGCGTATTGTCTTTTGCTAAACAACATCATGCTGTAGCAAAAGACAACACACTCTCCCCAAAAAAATTTGTGCAGGTATGGTTGTCGGTAGCTCCAGTATGGTCGTCGGTATATGCGCCGGTACACCCAGCGGCCATCGGTATATGCGTCGGTATTGACGCCGGTATCAGTGTCGTTATTTCCGACGCGTATACCGACGCTTATACCGGCGCCATACCGGTGCTTTCTTTCTGATGCCTGTACCGACTGCTACACCGATGTCGTGAAGAAATCCCACCCGTTCATTTGCCTCGGTAGTAGCCTCGGTATACCCTCGATATGTTGTAGTGTCACCAGAGAAAAACAGATCATGGAGCAATAAGGATAAATATTAGGACATGGATCAATTACACAAAAAAAGATTACATCCTTCATATTTGCAATGTTTGTTATCCCTTTGGGCAATAAATATGTGTATCTACATTTCATGAGTAATAAGCTTTGAAAAGCAATATATTTAATCCTTCTTGACTCTTTTGAATGAGTTTGGCTCTGGCAAATCTCCTCTATATCTGAGGTAATCTTTTCTCTTGTAGCCAATAATACTTTTAACATCTGGAACCCCTTGCAGCCATTGCATAGCTTGAGTAACAAAGGAAGTAGCCTGCCCTTGAAGCATTGAATCATGGAGCATATCCAAAAATTCTAAATGCAGTTGTTCTTTCAAGTAGCAAAACTCTGTATGCATTAAAGGGTATTCAAGTAAAACCCATGTATCTTGAAAGAGTCCTCAAGGAGAATAGTGCAAAGTTTGGCTCTTCAAATAGTGCATATGAATACACAAAATAATTTTAGATTCATTTTTGGAAGATAGTGGATCACTGAATGAATATCCACCTTTATCTTTCCTTTCTTCTCTATGGTTTTCCTTGTTCCCTTCCCCCTGCCAACGTAGGTGTCTTCATCCAATATAGATAACTGTGGAGAAAATTAAAAACTTAGGTCAGAAAAAGTCCAAGGAAACTTTTAAAGTCATAGAAATAACTGGAAGCACAAGGAAAAACAAAGCATGAGACATGACTGATTCAAACGATTAGGGTCATCAGAGAATATGGGACGGGCCTAATCGCTTGCATCGGTCATGTTCGATTTCTCACCCTAAACTTTATAGAAACATATAATTAATGTTGAAAATAACATTTATACACACATTAAGTTGTTCTATATGGAGCATTCATTCATATAGCTAGAAATATGATACTTGTTTGGACACCACCAATTCAAGCGATCAGGCCCATCAAAGAAGCTTGGATGGCCCTAATCACTTGAATTGGTCGTGTCCAAAGGAGGTCATCTTGAACCTTAGATTGCATGTGGACTTTTGTATATTATTATTGGTTATGAACTTGGAGAAAATTATGCTACCATTGCGTCCGGAATGTGCCAAAACCCTAAGATTGACTGTCTATTTGCATGGTTTGGATACCTAGAGTCTTGATAAGCCTTTTTGTACAGATTTTCGAACATGACCGATTCAATGATTAGGCCCATCCAACATTTCCAGATGAGCCTAATCACTTGGATTGGTCGTGTCCTAGATTGATGTATAAATAGGCTCATCAAAACCTCTTGGTATCATAACCATGCAAATAGATAGTCAATCTTAGGGTTTTGGCACGTTCCGGATGCAACGGTAGTATTAGTTTCTTGAAATTCTAAGCCAATAGTAAGATAAAGAAGTTCACATGGAATCTGAGGTTTAACATGGCTTCCTTTTTGTGTAGGACATCAAGGATCTTGCATGGGGAGAAAACAAAATATCTCAAATAATGCAATGAAACTAGGGCACAACTGAAAATCATAAGAAATAGAGGATAATTTTCCCATTTCTTTGGTCAATATCTATGAATGATGAGATTTTCCTCCATCTCAGCTCTAGTTATTCTAGTGTGTCCTAGTGGAGAACACGCTTGATGCAAGCGAAATGAGATATTCAAAGGCCAGTCAAACATGTGTAATTGCTTGTATCGATCGTATCGAATATAAAGCACAAGTATGTGTCCTAGTGGAGAACACGATCGATGCAAGCAAAATAAGCAAGTCAAAGGCCAGTCAAACGCGTGTAATCTCTTGTATCAGTCGTATCAGGTATGAAGCACAAGTATGTGTCCTAGTGGAGAACACGACCGATGCAAGTGAAATAAGCTAGTCAAAGGTCGGTCAAACACATGTAATCGCTTGTATCGGTCGTATCGAGTATGAAGCACAATTATGTAGGGTGATGAAGAGAGAAATTCTATGAAAGTTGAAAATGTGAAACCGGGTTGAGGAGGACCGGGTAACCGTCACATGACATGGACCAATAAGCGAGCACCACATGGCAAAAGACATTGGGAATCACAACGACTAGATGATGTGGCCCACTCAAATGATGCCACATGGCATTGTACATTGGGATTCGTAACAGCTAGATGACATGGACCAATCATAGGCTACCACATGTCACCAATGGTCAAATCATTCTAGACACCTATTTAAGCTTCTCTATTCACTTTTTTTATTTTTTTGTGAACTCCTTTCTAGTGTTGACTTGCTATTTTCTTCGAGTTTTTTACATGCTTTTCAAAACTTTCCATAGACCACATTTTGTGTGAGGTATGATGGATCACAAAAGCTTGTACATGATCGATCCAAGCGATTACGGGCATCGAAAAGATTCAGATGCCCCTAATTGCTTGGATCGATCATCTTGATCAATCATTTTACAACACGACCAATATAAGTGATTAGGGACATTCAAGGATTTTTAGATGACCCTAATCGCTTGCATCGGTTGTGTTTCTTGAATGCTTCGTGAAATCTTTTTTACATTAGGAAAAAAGGTGAACCCTGCATGGGCCTTGTAAGGATCCCTAATTGTTAGGGATTAAGCCCAATTCTGTTGTTGTTTAAGGGGACAAAGTGCATTTAATAGGGCACTTTTTAGTAGGTTGGAGTAGGATTTTTTTTAGGCTTACTAGGCTCCTCTCTCTCTTCTATTAGAGAGAGAGAAAGGGAATCTACTTTCCACATCATCAAACTCGAGCATGTATGGGAATAAAAAAATGATTTTTGTTTTCAAAGTCTCAATTTCAGTGTTTATTTACTTGAAAGGGCTCATTTTTAAATATATATGTCAATAGTGACTTTTTTTTAGTTTAGTTTTTAATTTTCCTTTTGAAAAAGTAATATTTTTAAAATCCCTCCAAAAGTAGAGTGCCACATCATCAAATCCGTAACTATTCTTCCCCCAAAAAATGACTTTTTCAAAATTTCATCATTTTTGGTTATTCTCAGTGGAAAAACACACTCTGACCCATCCACATCCCAAAAACAAAATTTTCCTAAGAAAATCATGCTCTAGCATCTCTTTCAAACAAATTTCTGGTCTCTTTCTCAATATTGTCTAATTGTTAGAAACGATGGTGTTGACACCTATTACAAACCTCACATTAGGACGTCCTCATGCCCCAGCATCAACAAGTATCCATGTTCATGTGCCCAAAGAGTTTGCTCCAAATACACAGTGCAACAATGATGTGAACTCTCAAAATGAGCGTCGTGAAGCTGGAGAAAAGAATATTGATCTTTGGAATCATGGTTCATTATACCCTCCTGATCCAATGTCTTCTTACCATCCAACATTCCATAACCTCTCAACTTTACTTCAGTTCATCGATGCCGGTAAAGCTGGGCTCTTAGGTTATTGTCAACGATTATATACACATTCAACTGTCATTACTAAGTATTGGATTCAACAATATCAACTAAATCATACAAGGTTGGTAACTTTAGAAAGCACAATCATATCTTTACAAGAAAAGCTTACAGAGCTTGAAAAGCATATGGAAGAAAAGGAGAGAACAATTGAGAAATTAAAAACCACTGTCCAACACTTGAGAGAGACTCCATTTGGGATGGGATGTAGGAGACGATCATTAACATCCTTTGACTCTCTTTCAATTGGTGGTGGAGCACGCAAACGACGAGTTTTTGCGATAATGTTTGGCTTGTATTTGTTTCTCTTTTTGGAAGACTTATATATATATATATATATATAAGTATATATATATATATATATATATATATATATATATATATATATATATATATATATATATATGTTATGTAGGTCATTTGTTGAAGATGTTAGTGCTTCATCAACAACAGAGGATCAACTCAATTTATTAAATTCTTGTTTGACCAACAAGCAGGTGGTTAGTATTTTGGAGTCACGAATAAGAAACCTTATCAAGAAGCAAGTGATTAAAGATTTCACAAAAAAGTTACAAAATATTATCACTCCTAGAAACGTGCAGATGGTATGTGATGAAGCAAGAATTAGTACTAAAGGATACAGTGCATTGTACAATCTTTTGAAGCATTCATTACAAAGAGAAGGTATTCTGTAGAATATGTTTCCATCTCCATACAAGGTATCGCTTAAGAAGTCAATGTCCAATGAAGATATAGCTAGTATTCTTGGAAACTACTTATATATAGAGGATATTATGCCTATGTCCATTTATCATTTATCTACATCCAAAAAAGAGTTGAAAAGCGCAGCTGGAAATGGATTTTCTTACACAAAGCACAACAACATATGCGTGGATTTGGAGAGGCTTCAATAGGTAATGGTTCGATTTTACAAATCTACTATACTAGGTATGTCCACTATTGTTACCTTGATATACATTCTATTTTGATGTTATAAAAATTTTGGTAATTTATGTAGATTGTAATACCAAATTAAAGTTTATATTGAAGCTAGATGAATGCTAGATCATAAAGGGATGACCAATGCAGAGATTGATTTTGACACTCATGAATGAAGCTATGACAAATGCCATATCTGATGAAAGGAGAAACTCTAACTCTAACTCTACATATAGTGTTCAATCCGAGAAAGATATATGGTGGTTAGGTGCTATTGAAGTACCTAAAGAATCCAATGATGTTCTTTCATGGATTTTTAGTAGGACCCCATGGATCACTAAGGTAATAGTTTCTCAAATTCATGGTGCAAAGCTCAACATAGAAAACTTAGGTGATTTTGAGATAGATTGGCACTTGGGTGGGGACTTAAAAACTATCAAATGCATATTAGGTTGCAAGCAAGGTGCATCTGCTCTTTATCCATGTCCATTTTGTACACGAGGCTATAAAGTAACAAAGGGACAAAAAAAAAAAGACTATCTAGTTTAGATGAATACATAGATGCACCTACTTCCACGGAATGGGATAGACCTTTGTTAAGGTGTCCAATGTTAGAAATACCTAACCGTGACACATTAGATAAAGATTGGAATCCCATTATTCCATTTCCATTAGTTAATGTTCACTTTTGCACATTACATGCCTTCATGAGAATATTTGATAGATTATTGAAGCTCCACATAGGATATGCATTTTCCATGAAGCCAATTGATAAATCTATACAAGCCATCAAAAAATTGGAAGTGTTGCTTAATTCGATTGATTTTCATGGTGGTAATGTAACTCTAGTTGTCAAAAAACCTGGTGAATCACAAAATAGTTTGCAACAAGTGTCAATGACAGGGAAGAAGGCAAGAAAATTTTTCAAAAGAGGTATGAGCCCTAAGAAAAATGAATGTGGGGAGCTATGGAAAGACTTGTGCATGATCACTACTAATAATGATTCTCAAATTGACCTTAGTAATAGGCGAAAGAAGTTTTGGTCATGCATAGATAAGGTGGTAGGCTTAATGAGTCTTAATAGCTCCAACAAAAATGACCGTCAATTGTTTCAAGGTACATTAATGGAGTTTGCAAAGTGTTTCATCGTATCTTGGGGAGAGAGCAATATTACACATTACATTGTAAGTTTTCTTACTTTTTCAATTTTCTTGTTGATAAGAGTGTGTTATATGTACTTATATCATTTCAACATATTTTATTTGCACATGGAGCATTTTTTATGCATCGATATGGTTCGTTGGAGATTTTTAGTACACAAGGAATGGAGAAGTCACATTACAAGGCTAGAGGTGTTTACTTCAAGAACACACGACATGGTGGTGGTGCAATGCAATCAAACTATATGGAAGAGATGTTTAATTGGTTTCATCGTACTACATTTTCAAGGACATATGCAATGGAACGAAGGAGTCGAAAGTTGCAAAATTTGCAAGAGTTAATCAACACAACTTAGCTAGTGAAAATTGGAATTCATCATTGG
The DNA here is from genome assembly GCA_020310875.1 of Ceratopteris richardii. NCBI lineage: Eukaryota > Viridiplantae > Streptophyta > Polypodiopsida > Polypodiales > Pteridaceae > Ceratopteris > Ceratopteris richardii. Next base: position 107,320,138 of record CM035423.1, read on the forward strand.
AACCTTTACGTCATGCTCAATGGCGGGCTACAAGAACACGACAGGGTTCATCATGGAAGTGAAGTCATTTAATACATTCATGGCATTCTTTGAATAATTCATAAGGTTTGCTACACACTAATCTCTTGTTTGCAATTTTTTAAGGTAATTTTTTAGTGTTTAACTATTTTTTGTCCATTCAGATGTGAACATAACCTTTTTAAGTGAAACATTATAAAAGGAGACTCATTGTCTCATTTCAACATTCTAGCACCATAGAGGATGGCACGAACAAAGCAAACTACAAGGAAGGATCCCATTAACTTTCCTAGCTATGTGCAAGGCACTCAGAAGCAACCATGGATGAATCACCACAAAAGGCCACGTAGTGTCTCACGCTCTGCATCCCATCATGAAACAGGTGGTGGTCATACCTCTGGGAGTGAAAAATTGCATGAAGAAGTGGCACATGGGCAATCTAGGGAAGAGGCTGTAAATCGACCCCAATCACCACCATCATCATATGATGAGCCTCCATCAAGACCAACAAAGACAAGGGTGAAGGAGCGTGCTCACAGAAAGGTAGTTTTTTATGATGCTTAAGATGAATCGCATGAGGATGTGTCTCAAGAATGTTCAGAATCAAGTGAGGAGAGTCAAACAATGCCACCATGGGTTAACCAAGAAATACCTGCAAATCATAGGGTTACTGTAGCGGGAAAGACTCTACCAACAAATCAGGGGGGCCATATCAAATGATCAAGAGAGGGAGCAAAGCTAGCAACAACATCATGAACAAGGAGAAAGCTCAAGACGTGTGCAACGTAAGAAAAAAGTCTTTCAACCCTGTCGTAGACCACCCCTACCAAGACCACAGGAAAATGTCCAACGAAGACCACCACCACCACAAGCTAGAGCACCACAATGAAGAAGAAGATATAGGAAGGAATTTGGAGAGATAAGGCACTATCAAAAGACAGTTGAGCTTCTGATACCTAGAAGACTCTTTGCAAGGGTGGCTAAAGAAGAGTTACAAAGGTATTGTGCAGGGTTAAGGATCCAAGCTCTAGCTTTACAAGCTTTACAAGAGGCAGGTGAAGCATATTTGATATCAATGCTCGAGGATTCCAACCTATGTGCCATCCATGCTAAGCGAGTCACTATACAACCGAAGGACATACAGTTAGCTAGGACAATTAGGGGTGATCATAGCTAAGTTTTGTAATTGATCTCTACAGACAAGAGAGTTTTTGTAAATTATGCCATTTTCAATGAAACATGAGCACTTCTCCTCCATTCTCTTTATAATCTCATTATTTAGCATGAAACATGAGCGGTCATTATACATTTCCATGTGTTTTCTTGCGATAATCTCTCATATATCAGTGATTTTTTTCTTATCTTGTCATTTCGGTCATTGTATATTGATTAAATGCTAAAACCAAGGCCAGCCACAGAAATGCGGGAGAAGCTATTCCAAAGCATTTGTAATGCCTTCTCCCGCGTTTCTGTGGTTGGGCCTAATTGGGCCTTCTATGAATGTTTTTTGATTGTATGGTCAATTTGGATGAGTGTTTGGGCTTGCAATGAGTGTTTGGATCTTGTATACCAAGGTAATCTTATGAAGCCTAATTTGTAAGATGGACTACTTTTGACCTCCCTATACCTTGCATTATGAATTTCTAAATACATACATGAAAAACATAGCTCTGGGACATATGAGCACACCATTTTGAAACCTAGAAAATTTTCATTCTTGAAAACATGCATTCACTGTAGTTGTACTCTCTGGTAAGGTCATCTAGGGCATTGGGAGAGCAAAAGAAGCCCGCCACAGAAACGCGGGAGAAAGCCCTGCAAAGGTTTTGCATGCCATTCTCCCGTGTTTCTGTGGTAGGGCTTTCTTTGGTCTCCCAATGCCCTAGATGACCTTACCAGAGAGTTCAACTACACTAAATGCATGTTTTCAAGAATGAAAATTTTTTAAGTTTCAAAATGGTGTGCTCATATGTCTCAAAGCTATGTTTTTCATGTAGGTATTTAGAAATTCATAGTGCAAGGTATAGGGAGGTCAAAAGTAGTCCATCTTACACTTGCAAGAGAGGAGTAGTCCATTAATTCATGAGGAGTGAAGTCATGCTCAATAAATTACATGCAGGTCCAAAAGAATTTCACATAATATAATAAAAAAGAAAGACTTGAGACAATTGTAAATAAAGCAAACTGAAAATTTGATATTAATTCAATTGTTTACATCAATTGGCTTTGAGTTTCTCGATGACTCTCTTTCGACGCTCCAAAGCCATGGGTAGGGTGTAAGTCAAAATTGAGGTTGCTATTTTATCAACATTTCCAACTCCTAGACCTAGAGATATACCTATTTGACCTAAGACCTTTCCATGGAAGTTGGAACCTAAGGTTGTAGTTACAAGGGATTTCTTAACTAAAAAGATAGAATTACTCCCCATAATGGTTGATAAACAAAGCAATTTACTTAAGGCCTTTAGACATCATGTCATGAAGTGGCCCTGAGGACTAAACTCTTAATGGATAAATACAAAATGCTCTTTGGGAAGTTTCCCAATGTAGTTTGCAGGGGACGAGCCACCTCCAGGAGCCACTCACTCACCTCCACTCCTTGCTGCAAGCTTGTCGACTTCAATCACCTCCTACACAAAGTTTTATGATTAGTAGCTGCATGTGGTTGTAAGAATGAATGACATGAATTGAAGATACTTACATCTTCAACTCTAGCTTCTTCTTCTCCTCTCTCTTGAAGATGTAAATTAATGCTAGAGTGGGACATCCCACTCTGCTTGATGATTGGTGAGGTGGGAACCTCTGATTCCAATATCCTTTCTTGTGCATTACTAAATTTTTCTTTTGTGATATGTTGATGTTCACTTGTAAGTATGTCATTGCAAACCAATTTTATTTTGTCGGCCACTGAGTCACCAAATGGCAAACACTTTTTCTCCAACAAGTCAGAGGTACTATCCAAAGGACACTCTGACAAAGTACAAAACAAACTTAGGCATTCATCGAGCCGTAGCCCCAATGCCTTCTCTACATCATGTTAAAACAAATATTCTTGTCCCTCGACAAGAACCACTGAAAAAGTTTCAATCTCCACCTCTGGAATAGTCACTTCTGGCTCCGAAGGGGTGGATGGCTTAGGCACTTCTTTCAACTTATCATCCACACCAGGAGGATAAGTTTTCTCAATAGCTTCTCTCTCTAATAGGAGATTCAAGGGTTCTTGAGGTGGTTCCTTTTTATCATCGATAAAACCACCTATAAGAAGATGAGGGATCTCATGAGGAATTGGTTCTGGTTCCTCATTCACAAAGAAAACTTTGGCAGCAATGAATGATAGATATTTTGCACCCATCTTGCGTTTCCTATTCAATATCCTTATAAGTGGCACAGTTTCATCAAGAAGGTGCCCTGCTTCCTCTGCAATTACCTGGAACCGTTTCAATCGTTTTGCAAATGCCTCATCACCTTTGTGAATGTAGGTGAGAAGGTCACATGGAACCCATGTTCCATCATATGGTGGTATTTTGATGGAGAAACACAATATATGAACTTGCATATATTGAAGTAGCTCCTCCAAAGCATCGTCATTCATTTGCACGGTTCCATGGAGGTTAGGAACCTTTGAGAGAAGATCATATAGGTCATGTTGACCTTTATAATCTGAATCCTCCAAAAATTCTAGAAACTTCTGGCGTGCGCTCTTAGTAGGTACAAAGGTGGAAGCCATAGCTTGCAAATGCGGACTGCTCTATCACTCAACGTAGTTGCAAAAGTGAGAAATGAGGAGAGAGGACTCCTATTTATAACTTTTCTAGAATTTTTAAGTGATGGGTCCTACTTTCTCATAGAAGTGACTTTTCCTTAAATTAAAACATAAGAGTTTTGGAAAGGAAAACTTTGACATTTGAGATCACATCAAAGAAAATAAACAATAAGAATGCTCTTTCAAGAAAAACCTTGAGAATGTATAGATACAAGTAGAATGTGGCCAAAATATCCTTGAAGCAAATGTGAAAATATTTTCATTGCGAAAATAGGTTTGTTTATAGGTTTCACACTATCTTTACAAAAAAGAGCTATGACAATGAAATTTCAGTTCCATCCATGCTCCAATCTGCAAGAACCTTGAATTTTTCTTCCAATCTCTTTCCAATCTGTGGACAATTCATAAAAGAGTAAAACATTTTGAAATCATGAAGAATAGTGATAGAATAAGATATATATATATATCTATATGTATATATGGAATACAACTCTTACCTTCTTCCCTCGTATTCAAAATTTGAAATCATGAAGATCATCATATCCCATGATAAGTAAGTGCTCTCTCACATTGGCCAAGTTCCAGTGTTGATTAACTAAAACCACCTCCATATCATTGTTTGGTAGCTTCACATTAATTTCAAATGAAACTAAAGATCCCTCTGAGCTTTGCAAAGGTATCCACTCTCCTAGTTTACACATCCAACGATCATAATAAAATCTAATGTACAAAGAGGTGCGATGTTTTAAATAGAGAAACCCTATACATGGGTCACCAATTCTACAACGATATCTATCCCCTTTTGACAATCCTTCTACATAACCCCAGTTTTCCCCTACCAAACCTTCTATTACCTTGTATGTAATATCTTTACATAGGAACATTGTAGGAGTTTCTACAAAAGGAATGCCTTGAAATATGAAAACAAAGCAATGGATTGGTAGAGTCCAATGAAGACCTATTGATCTAGAAACTCGCGTGAATTTCAAAGAGTTATGTATGTCCATCACCATCTTATGCTTGAAAGATGATATGGACCAAAAATCAGGTTTTGGCCACTCTAAACTAAGAAGAGAATCAACTTTGATAATCTCCAACCTTCCATATTCACCATCTGTAGAAGGAACAAGGTACTTATGAGTGTAAAAGAAGATCCTTTCACGAATAAGTTTAGCAAGAGGTACATCTGGAAACACTAATGCCCCAATGTGTACATGTAATGCTTTGAAAGTTCCTATAAGACTATGAAGTGGTTGCTCTTCCACTAAATTAAAAGGAAATATGACTATAACAAAGAAAAACATGTGAGATGAGTAATTAAGAAATTTAACACCATGAAGCATTGAAAAAATAGAAATACTCACAATGGATTGGATATCTAATTCTATTAGAGTTTTCTAACTTCATGGTTGAGACTGTGAAGACATGTTGTACAATAGCAACCATCCCACCATGTGTTTGCTACTGGAAGCCTAAGAGCTTACCTTTCCAATGAAGATCCAAATTTCAACGATCTCCAACACAATGAGGACCAAGTCTAGATGGCTGTATGTACACCCATGCACCTTTGCAAAACTCTTGTGGTAGCCAACTTCCTTCCATTTTTTTGATGTTGTGGCATGTCATTGTGTGAACTTTTCTTTTGATCGCCTATGAGCTCTAGAGGTTTCCATGGGAGTAAGAGTTGTTTTCATTGCTGCAGAAGTTGGGAGAATGATAGGAGGAGAAACAACGCTTCTATTGTATGGTATGGAGGGAATAGAGGTGAAAAATATGACTTTTTGGGTTTTGGGTATTAAAATGGGAGTTTGAAGAGGGAAAGTAGAGTTTTTTGAGTTATTTCGAAAAAACTCACTTTTTTTTAGCTCAAAAACATGCACGGATTTTGAATTAGAAGTCAAAAATAGCACTTTTGACCCTGAAAAGTGATATGGAGGTCATTTAATGGTATTATGATGAGTTTTACAACTTTTTAAAAATTTTGAATTTTTGGGCCCAACCTGATTATGAGATTTCTTCTCTCTCTAGAAGACAACCCTGAACATAGAGGAATCTTGTCCCCTCTTCCCCCTTCACCCTAGTATTTTATAGGGTATAGACTGTGGCCACCACCCTATTCTGATTGGTCCATCACTAATCACTCCTTAAGCTAAAAGGCCCATCTAGGGTTCATCTTTTCTCCTAATGAATTAGTTTTTTTGCTTTTTAAATTTCTTCCAAGCTTTTAAACTCTTTTTTGTGCAGGTTAACACGACCGATACAAGTGACTAGGGACATCCGGGGATTTTGAGATGACCCTGATTGCTTGCATCGGTCATGTTTCTTGAGTGCTTTGTGAAATCTTTTCTACATTAGTTTTTTTGCTTTTTAAATTTCTTCCAAGCTTTTAAACTCTTTTTTTATGTAGGTTATGGCTAGGACAAAGAAGACAACAAGGAATTCTCTCCAATCACAACATGGAAACTGCAAAGTGTAAGCCTTGCCATACATTTTGTTGTGTTCTATTTTAAAGCCTTGCCATCCATTTTGAATTTAAGTTTACCTTGTAGTGCTTAGTGATTCTCAAAATGCATATTGATCAAAACTTTCCAGGAATTCCTAAATTGAATGAAGAAAAAAGGTTTGGATACATTCAAATACATGTGCCGTTATAGAAAGGCAGCACCTCATGCGGTTGGAGAGTGATTGCAAATGCAGTAAGGTTCTTGGAAAGAAGGTTTAACAATCGTGAGTTAAACTTGTCAGACTATCCAGATGCATGGTTCATCTTGATCAGGGAGAGAGCAAGAAATGCGATTATGAAACATGCAATATGCCCTTATGATCCAAACTCACCTCCACCATCAGATAAAAAAAAGTCTAAAGAAAAGAAGAGAGGGTTTCCTATTGACTCCCCATTGAAGCATGGGCCAAAGAATAAGAGTAGAGGTGAGGGCTCCAAAAAGGGCTAGAAGCAGCACATAGGTGAGGGCTCCAAAAAGGATTGAAAAGAAGGGTGAAAAATTATATTTTCTGAATGTAAGATTGTAATCTAATGTGTAACCAGCATATGTTGGAAGATTTATTTATGTACAGATTGAATGTAATTATGCTAGTCTTCATCTGGAAGATGGTCATTGTAACTATATTTATATGCCTTGAGTAATGTAATGTTGAATTGATCCTCTTGAGAACTAAGCAAAAGTGACTTCATTGCATGGTTCAAGCAAACTTGAACTGGTCCTGTCATCAAAATGTCTATTTTGTGTGTTTTTTGCTTTATTCTTGTTGAAAAGCTAAATGTGAAGAGGACAGAGAAGTTTTTATGACACGACCGATACAAGCAATACGGGCAATCAAAGAATTTTGGATGGCGTGTATCGCTTGTATCGGTCCTGTCATCCAATCTTTTCCATTTTGTCATACCATCCTCTCAAGGCAACTATGCATAAGATGAGTTCAAATGGAAAGTGGTATTGCTCATCAGTCAACGCTTAATGCAAAATTCACGTTTTGAAGCATGTTTTGGTAGTTTGTAATACATGACCGATTCAAGCAATAAGGACAATCCGAGAAGCTTGGATTGCCCTAGTCGCTTGAATCGATTGTCTTCTCTAATCTCATCTACACTGTAATATGACTAAACTTCATGCTCTACATATTTTGAATATCACTTGACTTAGGTTTTGCATCAGGTTCTCCACCCTCTTCAATATTCCTAGTTATGTGCACCATGGAGACTTTCTCATGCATACCTTGAGGCCAGACAAGCATGGAGAATTTCTAATGTGCACCTTGGATAGACTCCAATACTTAAATTGAAACTAGTTATTGAAAAGTAAAAGTATTGTTCATCTAGAATTTACTCATATGCAAGTTCCTATATAATCATTGCACCATTGAAACCTCATCAGAATGTTGAAATTAAACAAAGAAAAATGCCAATATGAATATAGTCCATAAAAAGCCATAACTGAGGTGATGTAATGAGTCACATTCTTAGTTACCATCTTGCAAAGGAAAATCAATGGAAATATGGAAAAAGGTTCTAAAAGGGGAGATATATTATATAAGAATTTCTTGGTTTATATTCTTGAGTCACATAGAATTTACTCATGCAAGTTCCTTTATAATCATTGCACAATAGGAACCTCATCAGAATCTTGAAATTAAACAAAAAAAAGCCAATATGAATATAGTCCATAAAAAGACATAATTGAAGTGATGTAGTCAGTCACATTCTTAGTCACCATCCTACAAAGAAAAATAAATGGAAGTTTGAAAAAAAGCTTCTTAAACAAGGAGATTTGTTACATTGGAACTTGATCACCCTGGGTGGCAGGCAAGTTATGCAAGATAATGTTTTCTCTAATCTAATGTTCACTATTGCATCATCAATTGAGAATCTGAATTGTGATGATGCCTCATCAAGGTATTCTAGGAGCTCCCTTACATTTTTGAGTTTCCAATTCGCAGTGACAATTATTTTCCTAGATTCAAAATATGGATGAATGAGTACTTCTAACTCAAATTCTGGGCAGCTCTCCTCTGAGTCCAAGGCTATCCAGAGTCCAAGCTTTCTTTTCCACCTTCTGTTGAATGATCAGGAGCATCCCAATCTAATGAAGAGATGAAAGGAGTAGGCAGATGTACAAGATTTCCATAAGAGCTCCTCCTTGATGGCACTTGATAATCTACAAAATGGAAAAATAAATCTATGCTATTGAAAAATTGAACATATTTTTCTTCATACATAAGTTGCGCATATTCCTTATGAAGAACTCTGAATGTTCCTGTTAAACATTCAAGAGGTTTCCACTCCAGAATAGTGGAAGGAAAAATATCTACAATACAAAAAGATATATGTTGTTATACAAAAACAATTGAAATGATAGAAGAGCATTGTAAAACTTCACTTACAAGGGAATTGCGGATGATTTCCTAGATCAAGATTCTTAGCATTGTACACATGTTGTACTCTTGCAAACCAACCACATCTCTTCAATTTGAAACTGAGAATAGGTCCCCTCCAATGGTTTCTTGTGTCATCTATTTTAGCACGCTTGACTTTATGGGCACCTCTACAGCTAGGAAGCATAGTTACCCATTCATTTAACTTCACAGAAAGAGGTTTCCACAAAGAATCCTCTCTTCTGTTGTAAACCTCACATGAGGTTACATGATTGGAAGGAGACAAGAAGAAGAAGCCATTAGAATCGAGAAGAAGAAGAATGTTCAAAGCGAGAAACCGACATTCACAAACTTTTCCATTATTTATAGATAAAAAGGCTTTGTACACGTGGAAACTTTTGATTTGATGTAAACCCTGATTCCAAAACTTCGGGTCCTCCTTTTTTATTGGTCCACTTGCAAATCTCGTGGTTGAGTCCTTTTGCATGATTGAGACTTGATTTTCAACATATGTATGTATGTACATATGTGTGTATGTATTTATGTATGTATGTGTGTGAGTTATGTATGTGTGCATGAATGAGTGTATGTGTGCATTGATGGAGAGTGTTAGTCTCCAAAAGAAAGTTACTCTTGTAATTAGAGCACCTCTATAACAAGAATAACTCAAACCTTCACCAAATTTAGAGGATCAATGATCAATTATAAAGTTTTTGAAAAATCTATGAAGAAGATGACTACACAGAAAGTCTGTTGCACATATGTCTCTCATTAACTTATCAATTGTGTAAAGTTTTTGATGAATCTTTGCATAAGGTGTCACCTACATTTTGCCACCTTCTCCAAGTTGAATCACTCCAAAAGATTCAGTATTTCTTGAGAAACGATCTCAACAAGTTACCTATGTCTAAAACTACCCTTCTGAAAGGTCGATTCAAACACCGATAACTTCTAACACTTGGTTATCTCAATCTAGACCCGTTTATACAAATGATTTTAGCCACAAGTAGCTTACCTTCCAACTTAAAGATTGAGTGCTTGCTTGCTCAAAACTTTACACTGTGGAAGGAGAACTGACCAAAACATTAACATCAAATTTTGCGCCTGTTTCAAGAACCAGTGAACACTACTTCACATATGAATGTTCCTACTCATAATTCTCACAGCCTGTTTGCAATTAGGCTCTCAAACTTTAACCATAGTGTCATATTATGGATGTATATCCTCTTGGGTGAGGTGGCACTCATGCCACATGGCATCTAATGGGAGTAATATCCTATGGTAGAAGAGACTAAGAGGATCTCATATATGAGAGAGTAGCTAAGTAAGATCATAAGATGATCTCTCGGATGAGAAAGGGAGCAGCTCGGCGGCTGGGAGGTTAGAACTATACGTGATTCTCTGTGTGTATTCAAGTCGAATGTCCATGATCGTCCGACGGCAAGCAGACCAGAAAAAGGGTTGATGTAATAGTGGTATTAGAGCATCGATATGGGCCATGCGCGCGGTGCAGAGCAAGGGAATTGAACCCACGCCGATTTGAAGAGAGAATTCCACTCTATCCAAGCTTCCATCTTTGCTAGATGTCCAATGAACAATGCGGCTCCAACATATTCTATGTGTAGACGGACTTGGGCAGACGCGGGCGGCTCAACACTTGTTTGTGTTGATTTGCTATGAAGACCATATCCGGGAGCCTAAAGAAGAGCATGATTAGCTGCCACGATTGGCATCCAAAATTAAGTTGGTCTTTATCTTAAGAGTAAGCAAATTATTTACGAATGGATTCCGTGGTGCGCTTCCTTGGAGGTAAGAGTCTCGTATATACATCATACACAGATGAAGTTGCATAGTACTCGTTCATGGGTGATTCCCTTCTTTCAAGGAGGAGAGGTGAGAAAACATACTTTTTCTCCCCCTTTCTCAAGAAGATCGTATTCATAGTATATCAAGGAGTAAGGGAGAGAGATCTCCATATAAGCTGCTCAACTAGAGCTGCGAAGACAATATTGGATGAGGATGCAATCCAATTCCTTAGAACTTGAGGAGGATTTGGGAAACGCATCATGAAGGAGAAAAAGCATAGTTCGTACTTTCCTTTGCTATGAAAATTCATTGATGTCAAATCCATGGAAGAAACAAGCCTATGAGAAGGGCAAGGAAGGGTTTGAAAGCCAAATTTTTGGAGGGACGTTACATGTATGGAGAGTATGAGATATGTACTCTCACCTAGAGTAAAGGATTCCCCCAAAATACAAGAAATGGTAAGCTTTAGGCACCTCCAGAGTAGCCTTTTTTTATGATTTTTACATAAATTTCAGGAGCTATTTTGGATAAATAGCCATTTTGGGAAGGCAAAAAGAGGAGGTATTTTTCATAGTTTTATGGAAAAAACCATGCACACCTATATTCTAGCATATTGACTTCCATGCAAGATCAAGAAATATAAAAGATACCTCAGTTTGATGGGAGTTTGAAGCTCCACAAAACCCCCTTCCATCACAGTTTGACAAAAATTTCAGCACCTAAATCTGAAAAATTCCCATTTTGGAAGAGGGAAAAAGAGGTGCGATAGTTATGGATGGATGGGAAAAAGTATATATACTGAGAATATGGCGTATGGAATTCTTAGGCGAATCATTAGATTCATCAAAATGATAAGTGAAGGAGGAATTTTACTTCCTCAAAGACCCCCTTCCCGCACTTTTTGGAAAATTTCAGAAATTAATCTTTTGCCAAACTCCACTTCTCGGAGTAAGAAAAAGATCATTTAGAGGCTTCCCATGGATTATTGTATATAATCCAAGAGAAATCCACATTTAGAGTGGATTAGAAGCTTGCTAAGAGCTCCCATTTAAGTTTTTGCATAAAAGCAAAATCTTGATTTAGGCCTCTTTTGGGGAGCAAATTAGCATGCTTGAAGGGAGGATTTGGAAAGGTAAAAAATGGCTCAAGCATCTTCATATACCACTCTCTGAGGTTATGGAGAAAAATTTAGTATTTTCTTGATGGAAGAATGCTTTTGGGCATCCCAAAAATCACATTTTCACACTTTTTCCAGCCCCTCCAACAGTCCACTAGTCCCACTTGGAATGGCCATATCTTGGGCTAGGAAACTCCAAATTGGACGTGCTATGGCTCGTTTCGAAGAGCACAAGGTCTACTTTTAGTTTATGAGAAAAAATTTTGGAAAGTAAAAATTTTTGCAGGTCTGAACAGGTCTGCAAAGTCTGAACAGTTTTTGGCGACTACCTTCCGGGAGTCATATCTTTCAAACCGGGAAGGCGATTTGAGTAATTTCACTTCGACCTATTTGCACATGCTTTATATTTCAGTTTATGAAAATTTGCAGGTCCTAAAGTGGTTTTTGCAGGTCTAAAAAAGGATTACTAATGCATTTTTGAGCTAAATTTGCATTATTTTTGTAATCACCTGACCATGCTTTATGTTTGAGGAGTGCTCCGATATTTTCGGAAACTTCAAAGTGTATGTTAGGACCTGAGGAGGAAGGTGCAGAGGTCTCGAAGCTTGTCGAGAGCGATTGGATGCATGCAATTCCAAAATCAGACTACTCAGGGACGTATATTTTATGCTTTCTGGCATTTTATTTATGTTATGGCATGTTCTGTATCTACATGCATGAATGGGATTGCATACATCAAGTGTTGATCATTGTTTAAGCTCTTAAAAGTATGGATCAACATGCAGGAAGTATACCTTTTGATTGTTTGCAGGAAAGAAGATTACAGAAACCATATGGCTAAGCAAAACCGGGAATGGTTGCTAGCAAATACTTTTGTGTTTTTGCAGGTCATGGAATCCACATATGAGTTTATGGCATGCATGCCATGGGCCTGTCAAGCCCTATGTTTTTGGGTGGCCTGTGTGCCACTGAGCTATGGTTTAAATTTTTTTGGAATTCCATTTCCTGGGGAAATGCTGTCGAATTTTTTCCTACCGCATGGCGTTATATATGCACTTGCCTTTAGGTAAGAATGATATGCCGGTTCTGCAAACATCATTAAGGTCTAGGCATGCTTTTAAGCATGTATTCGATGGACTTAGGACCATCATAGTAGTATAGATAAGGCAACTTCAGTAGTAGCGGGATCCCTACACATAATCCTTATGGATTTAAACCATAGGATTGCTAAGGGAAGGAGCTACACCTTCACGATTAGTAATGTGCACAAGCAATCCTATAGGTTTTAGGAAGTTGCATACAGACACGGGAGACACATTTATGATAATCTCCAAGTCCAAGTTAGTGAAGAATTATTTATCTTCACAAGAGTCTCACATGATGATTAGGAGACTATGGGGTATCATGATGCATACCCAAAGAGTGACTAGTTTCATTCTTGCACATCACTTGAGCGAGTAGTGAAGCATTTCTGCTACACTACTAAGGAAACCAATAAGATGGGATCACAGAGATGGGTTTCATGAGTAGCATCGACGGGTGTGTATGTGATTCGAGTGATGGTTAGGAAGGCCATAGGTATGGCACGAGCTCTATCTTATAGAGCATAGATCCCTTAGTAAGGAATAGTTGGGGTACCCAATACATATATATGTATCTCGGGATCTATAGAGAGGTACTTAGACCTAGTCTTTGTACCTAGGAACAAGTTGGTTTGGAACAAAAGGGGATATCCATTGTCACATTGTTGACTAGAGCCAAACTAACTTGTTCGAGGACATGGGACTCATTTGAGTCCACTGACATGATTTTAGCATATGGGATTCATTAGACTCCACCTATATATTCCATATATATATAATGGAATATATATTCAGTTTAGTGTAGGTATGACACCGTGAATTGGAAGAAGTTTTCACTGGTATGGGACGGTGGAAATGACTTCCCTTTGAGCACTCTTCTTCTATGGCCAGGAAGAAAAGGACTCATCATTCATGGCATCATGTCTCACTAGATCAGAGGAGATTTTTTTTTTTTAGTAGACATCTCCTACTAGGATTGGAGTTATCCTTCACAGTATGGGGAAGATTTATTCTTCCAGTAGAGAATGTGATAGGTGATTTTATCACCATTGGTGTCACATACTCATTTTTTAGTCTTTCAGGAAGGATAATTTCATCAGTTTGATTGGATCATATAGATCCATGCACAGAGTATGGTTGGCAGAGATAGTTCTTTATTATGGATACACATATGTTTACGGTATCATGTCACATCATTGCTGACCATTTTAATAGAGGGCTTTGACCCTTATTAGGAATTTATTTTCTCCACTCTTCACTACATACACCTTCATTAGTTAGCGGAGATCTGTTCTCCATCTTCATAGTAATATCTGTAATGAAGGATTATGCATTAGCTATGGAAGAGAGGATTAAATAAATTCATGAATCTCTCTTTTAAGGAAAGGAGAAAGTAGGAATCAGCTCAGAGATCCATGAGACATCTTACCTTAGCTCAGAATGGTCTCACTTTAGCTCCTGCTCTTTGAGAGAGAAAGAAGGAAAGGAAAACATGATTTCTTCATAGGAGAAGAACAAAGTATGTTTTCCTTTAGATAGAAGAGGTGTTTTGAGAACATTTCTTAGTCTATATTTTAGAAGGAATTCATTTCCTCTACTTTTCAATGTAATTTTCCTTCATATGGGAGTATGATTCTCCACTATTTTGGAAGGAAAAGTATGGAGAACTTATGTACATGTTCTCAACTATGGATGAGTAGAGAAAATGCATCAACAGAATCTCTTTCAAAGGGAAAAGGAAAGTGGAATAGGTTCCACTACTAGAGCTCTTTCCCTTAGAAGAGATTGAATAGAGAGAGAGAGTTTTTCACTTTCTCACTTTTAGGTTGTCTAGATAGAAGTGGCACTCTTCTATCTAGAACAAGAGGGAGATCAGTTAATCATGATGGTTAGATTGAGTCTCACTTGTAAACTCTAGAGAGAAGCAGTTATGCTATTTTCAGTGATGGTCTTTGACTAGATGAGATAATCTAGTTATTGACATTAGCTACACTGGGAGTAGATTGATCACACCTCTCTGTAGAGTTTCTATTATCTAATCTATTAGGGTACCGAGCTCTTAGTTGGTGTTACATCATGAGTATGATGAGTAAACATCAATTAGGAGGATGGGTACTTAGGGATTATCTGAATCTCAAAGGGAATGCTTTTTTGCATTCATATAGCAAACTACAGGGAAGAGAAATATTATGGTTTGCACAAGTGCCAATAGATGCTCTTCCAATAGAACTTAGTCCAAAATGTAAAGAATGACAAACCACAGACTTCTTGGTTGGTGAAATGTAGAGATTGCATTTTACTACCGTGAGCTAGATGATGGAATTGCATAGTCACAAGATAGTTAAGTTAAACTATTACTTGTGATTACACTCAAGGTTAGGAAGACCTAGAGTGGTATGAGGGCAATCTATCATTTACTCTTACATGGGTTTGGAATCATTTGTTATGGGACTTTGTTCTATATTTTAGAGGATTCTATGGTTTACTATCTCCATTATGGTATGGTCAAGCTTATGAGCTTGGCACTTTACACTTGCTTTTTATATTATTACTCCAGAGGATACATCATATGGACTTAGGTCATTTTGGTGATGTTATATGTTATGGGAGTGATAATTTGGAAGTTCAGTGCTTATGCGAGATAGTAGACACCACTCAGATGGTTTCCCACCTTTGAGATGATCTCATAGGAGACTTCTTAAGGGGAAGGATATGGGGAAACAACACACAGAGATAACCATGTACATAGAGTACATGGGGTTCAGGGGAGTCCGAGCACTTTCTTCTACCATTACGGACATTTCATTTACATTTTCGAGGACGAAAATGCTTTCAAGGGGAAGGAAATGTCATATTATGGATGTATATCCTCTTGGGTGAGGTGGCACTCATGCCACATGGCATCTAATGGGAGTAATATCCTATGGTAGAAGAGACTAAGAGGATCTCATATATGAGAGAGTAGCTAAGTAAGATCATAAGATGATCTCTCGGATGAGAAAGGGAGCAGCTCGGCGGCTGGGAGGATAGAACTATATGTGATTCTCTGTGTGTATTCAAGTCGAATGTCCATGATCGTCCGACGGCAAGCAGACCAGAAAAAGGGTTGATGTAATACATAGACTCATTAACTATGGACTTAGACACCTACAAAAGGATTCTTGAAATGATCAAGCACAGAAGGAGAATGCACAGAAACATCGGGTGCAATTTTCTTTCACTCCTGAAGGAATTTACAACTGAGTGATGAGAGAGACTTCTACTCACTTCTAAGATGTCTAATGACTCATACAACTACTGATTTCTCTATTCTCATGCTCTCTCATATTTGCCCCGACTTTTTTCCTTGTATATATATAGGCAAATATTTACAATATCATGACTATACAAAAGTATAAGTGAACTATCTCTGAATTAATGTACATATGTGTACATCTCTTTCAACTTCTGAATATGCACTTCCTCCATGCTTCATAACTTGAACTTCCCTTCAGTCCTTGACTTCCAAAATTTCATTAAAACTTCAATTGTTGATTGCCCTGCACCAACAGCTCCCCCTCAATCATCAATTGAGGTTTTCTATATCTTCTTTATACCTGACATGTCTTTGAATCTCTGTAGCTTTGGTACATCCAAGCTTTTGGTTAGCATATCAGCTATCTGATCTTTTGTTGAAGTATGTATGACTTCAATGTCTTTATCCATCACCTTCTCTCTTAGAAAGTGATACTGAATCTCAATGTGTTTGGTCCTGGCATGAAAAACAGGATTAGCAGCTAAATACAATGAACTCATGTTATCCCCATGAATGGTAGGTGTACTCTGTATGATGTCAAAACTCTTCATGAGAGTCTTAAGCCATATTACTTCCTTTGCAGCTTCAACCATAACTTTTTACTCAGCCTCTCTAGATGACAAAGCAACTGTGTGTTGCTTCTTTGAACACCAAGAAATTAACTTATCTCCCACATAACACAAGTATCCATATGTTGATCTCCTATCATCAGGATTACCTGCCCAATCTGCATCACTATATATCTTGATGTTTGTATCTGATGTAAAACCATAATACAAACCCTCTTTGAGTGTGCCCTTAATGTACCGCAACACTCTTTGACTTGCAATCCAATGTTCTTTCCTAGGGCAATGCATGAATTGAGATAAAACTCCAACTGCATATGACAAGTGAGGTCTAGTTAAAGTAGCATAAATCAAACTACCAACCAAACTTTGGTATAACTTCATGTCCTTGAACTCTTCTCCTCCATATCTGCTTAACTTCTGATTCACCTCCATTGGAGTAGGTGCTACCCTGCAATCATTCATCTTAAACTTGATCAACAAGTTTCTCAAATACCTTTCTTGAGTCACATACACTCCATGTTGAGTGTATGAAATCTCCATGCCCAAGAAATATGACAAGTCTCCCAAATCATTGATCTTTAATTCTTTCTCCATTTGCTTCTTTAGGCTTTGAATGCCTTTCTCATATGTATGTGTGAGAATTATATCATCAACATATATGCACATGTAAATGAATCCATCATCACTTGCTTTAACAAGCAAGCTACTATCTGCTTTAGATACTTGGAACCCAAGTTCTTTTAAGAACTTCACAAGACCATCTCTGAATCCTTGTGGTTGCTCCATGAAAACATCATATGAAATATAACCATTTAGAAAAAGCATTCTTCACATCTAATTGACATAATTTCCAACCTTTACATGCAGCAATGGCTATGAGTGTCCTGATGGTTGTCATCTTTGCCACAAGACTATATGTTTCATCATAATCAATACCATATGTCTGAGCAAACCCTTTCACAACTAGTCTAGCTTTATACCTAGACACAGTTCCATCTGCAAATCTCTTTGTCTTGTAGACCCATTTGCATCCAATGATCTTTTGGCTATTTGGTTTAGGAACCAACTCCCATGTCTGATTCTCCATCAATGCATCATATTCTTCCTGCATAACTTTCTCCCAATTTTCTCAAATGTGTGTCCCAATGTAACACAACTACAAGCCAACCCTAGTGGCCAATACTGTACGATCAAGAGAAGATACACAAATCATACAACACAAGACTACCCATACAACAAACAGGCAGTGAGACAGAACTACCCGCAAGCATATGCACAACCAGGTAGGTATCAAGGTCAATATAATACTGAGCCTCATTACTATAGGCCTCCTTAGAACTTCCTTATCAGTCTCAACAGAGACCACAACCTGTCTTAGCTTAGCAGCCACCCCCGCCAGCTAATGTCATCTCAGTTAAATATGCTACTGCAAAAGAGAACCTCAATAGGGCTTTAGTGCCTTCTTCACCTTTGATCACAGAAAGTGACCCAAACTCAAACAGTTTTGACTCTACACATGTAGATAGTCCACCCACGTATTACACAGAGTCACCAGAACATGTGGAAACATATCAATATGATAGTCCACCATTGGAACCCAGTTGGGAGCCCGACTATGCCAATGTGATGTATACCAACCCTAATCCGCGGCCCCAAGTGAGACAGCAGAGACCACAGGGCCCTAGAGGACCATTCTTTAGGTGCCAAGGAGATCATTTCATAAAGGATTGTCCACATCCTCCGATAGCCGGACAATCACAATACTATAATATACAAGGCTTTTGTGCTGACTGTGGTAAAGAACATATTATCAAAGAGTGTGCAAAGAACCCTGCTAATGCTTCAAATGTGACACCCATCAATGTGATAGGTATTGTAAACAATGCAGATGGCTCCAACCCTACATACGTGCCTATCCAAGCTATAATAAGAGCTTAGGTGCTCTTACAAAATCAACATCTTAATCATGAGAAAATAGCCGGAACTAGTGAAGTTGGAGAATCTAGCAGTAAAAAGACGAAATCTTGGAAAGATTTGAGAGAAAGAATCAAGAGAAAATGGAGTAAAAGGATAACATAATTGGAAGGAAGTCTAAAGGAATCTAGAGCCAAAATTCTAGAATTGACTTCACAGGAATTGAATCAAGAGAACCTAGCTCAAAAATCGGGATCAGTTTTAGCGGAACCCATACCAGAAAACCTAGACATGATGTTTCGTGCGTATCAAGCCAGAATAAAAGAAGGACCCCAGGTAGTTGAAATGAGCAAGAACTACCCTCGAGCAGACTTAGAAATTGAGAGAACTAAACTTTGTATGAAGATGGTAGAATTAGCACAAGCCATGTTTGAAGCCTCTAGATATCTAAATTGGAATAGCATGGAAAAACCGGAATTACACTTTCCAGGACTAATGGAGAGGCTAGAATACTTGATAGAAAGCAAGGAGAAAAAGAATGAACATAGGAATCCTACTGCCTCAGAGACACAGGAAAGGAATGCACCATCCCTATCTCAAGTACCAAGCACAGAGGGTGAAGACAACTTGTCTTCCATACATAGGTATTCACATGAATTTATTAGAGAAATACAAGAAGAGAAATGGAGAAAAGAACAAGGAATCCATCCTCCTATTCAAGAAATAGATGACTTGCAAGATCAATTTCCCCAAGACATCCCCTCCATTTACGATGATGTAGAGGAAGAACAACTGAGTGAACACACAGGTTTTGAGTCCAATTCTTTGCAAGAATTACCTCAGTTCACAGGACCTTGGGAAGCAAAGTCTATTGGCATGAGAGCACCCACGATAATAGTGAGGAATGAAGAATCACTGATCCCAAAAAACACGGAAGTGATCAAGAACACCAAAGTTCAATGTAATCTCACCCTAGAGGAGTTGTTGAAGGTTAAACCAGAGCTGTGGAAGCATGAAGCAAATCAATTCCTTGAGCTTGCTGCTACTCCCTCAGAGATAGGAACACACAAGAAGGTATCAGAAATACCCGTAGAAAGAATCGGAGATGTAAGCGAAGGAGAGGAAGGTAACACTTATCTTCCAATAACCCATCAGGGCTACACCACCAAAGCCATCTTAGATTCTGGATCCGGATTAGCCATTGCTACCACCGCTTTATGGAAACGTTGGGGCAAGCCAGCACTAAGACCTACCAGGATGAAGCTACAAATGGCTGAGAGAAACCAGTAGGCTTACTAGAAGGCATATCTCTCACCACTTGTGGTGTGGAGTTCGAGCATACTTTTGCCATTTGTGATTTAAGTAAAAATCATGCGTATGATATGATTTTAGGACGACCATTCATGGATCAGTTGCAAATTGTACAAGATTGGGGAACTAATTCTTTATACTTGCAACATTTAGGAGTGACTACTAAAGTCAATCTTAAAGACTATTCACATCGAGACGTACCCCCAATACAATGGAATACCATCCATAAGACACAAGAAGAGACAGAATCAATACACTCATTGGAATCAGACCCCTCATGGTTGCACGAGGATACTCATTTATGGATGTGTAAGGTAGCAAAACAAGAGGAAGAAAGGTTAGAAGCCAGGACCTTAGGTGCAGAACAACATCCAGGAACTCTTCAAGACCCAGCTTATGCACCTGTAGTATTTCCAGACGAGGAATTCGAACCTCATGGTTGGGCAGAAATACTAGCAACCATGGATGTAGCCATCAATGAAGAACAATGGACGCCCCACTGTGACGAAGATGGCTATGACATTTCAGTCTTCATGATAGAGCCAATCATGTGTGATTCATTTCATTATAGAAGAATGTGAACCTAACATTGATGCATTTGAGGATGCGAGTGATTTCGACCTAGAGTCAATTATTATGGACCCACCCTTTGCATCAGACGAAGAATATTTCAACGAAGTAGAAACTTACCCTCAGAGACACGAAGAAATTATGGATGAGGTGAGGTTAGCCACACAAGTGACTACTAAAAGTGAAGGAAAGAAAAGAAAGAAGAAAGAAACCATGTGAGAAGAAGAAGAATCCTTGTTTGAGGTTCCCAAGAACTTCAAGAAGTATGAAATAGAAGATAGACGAATCATGGTACGAATGCCTAACAGAAAAGCTGACGTTGGAGAAGTATATGATAATCGAGAGAAAACCAAAAAAATCATAGTAGCCATAGAAGGAGAAGAAGAAAACTGTACTTACATAGGGCATAATTTGACGATTGAAGAAGAAGAAGAGTTAGTTGCCCTATTGCGCGAATATAGAGATGTTTTTGCTTGGAGTTACAAAGATTTGAAAGGTAGTAGATGCGGATATATGTTCTCATAGAATCCCCATGACTCCAGATGCAAAACCTACAAAATAGAAACCATACATGTACAATGATAACTATGCTGCGAAGATTAAAGAAGAAATAGATCGTTTGATAGAAGCAGGATTCATTTACGAAATTGAGCATACCGAATGGGTATCCCCCATTGTGGTTGTGCCCAAGAAGAACGGAAAATTGTGTGTATGTATTAACCTTAAAAAAGTTAATGCTGCCACGATTAGAGAGAGTTATCCTCTTCGTATCACGGAACATTTATTGGAAAGAGTTGCGGGCAAGGAAGTTTACAGCTTTCTTGATGGTTTCTCAGGCTATAATCAAGTAGCCATTGCTCCAGAAGATCAACACAAGATGGCTTTTGCCACAGAATGGAGCATTTTTGCATTTCGTGTGATGCCTTTTGGCTTAACAAATGCACCCGCC
The DNA here is from genome assembly GCA_020310875.1 of Ceratopteris richardii. NCBI lineage: Eukaryota > Viridiplantae > Streptophyta > Polypodiopsida > Polypodiales > Pteridaceae > Ceratopteris > Ceratopteris richardii. The sequence continues at coordinate 107,341,422 of CM035423.1, forward strand.
ACTTTCCAGCGACTCATGTGTCATGTTTTTAAGGAATTCTTACACAAGAATTTGGAAGTCTATGTCGATGACATATGTGCACATTCAAATATGAGATAGACACATATCCCAGAATTAAGACAAGTATTTGACAAATGTCGAGAATATCAGGTTTGTTTGAACCCAGAAAAGCACGTTTTCATGGTCAGACAAGGAAAAATTCTAGGACACATTGTGTCAAAGAATGGAATTTCGAAGGACGAAGAAAAAGTGAAAGTAATTGCAGATTTACCTAGACCAAATAACATAAAAGAAGTACAGGCATTTATGGGCCATTGTGGTTATTACAGACGATTCATACACATGTATGCAATCATAGCTAACCCTCTGTACTCTCATTTGACCAAGTTTGAATGGACAGATGAGTGTGAGAATTCATTTAATGAACTTAAACGACATTTGTGCTCAGCACCTATATTCACAACCCCGGATTGGAGTAAGCCATTCCATGTACATGTGGATGCATCCAACTATGCCATAGGATGTGTGTTAGCACAACCCACGAATGAAGGTAATATAGACATCCCCATAGCTTACGTGAGTAGACAATTAAACGCAGCAGAGAGAAATTACACCACTACGGAACGAGAAGGATTAGGAATGATCTACGCAGTAAAGAAATTCGGACATTATTTGTTGGCAAACAAGTTCAAGTTCTTTACAGATCATCAAGCATTGTTGTACTTAGTCAATAAACCATGTAACACGGGAAGATTGATACGTTGGTTTCTATTACTCATGGAGTATGACTTTGAGGTAGTGGTCAGGAAAGGGAAGACACATCTTAGAGCCGACCATCTTTCAAGATTGACCACAGGAGAAGCTCCTCAAGGATTAGCAGATGAATTACCAGATGCATATTTGTTTAACCTTGAGATAGCACCAGAATGGGCTAAGCCTATAATCCCTATTCTCACATATGGACCCAAGAATCCTAGGATAAGGATCAAGGAAGGAGAGATTACCAAATCATAAAGATACCAAATAATAGTAGGAAGTATATATAAACAAGATAATCAAAAGATTCTTGCGTGTTGTGTAGATGAATCAGAACATGCGAATTGGTTGCAATTAGCACATGTAGGTGCATTAAAGCAACATCATTCGAAACATCGTACGTTGTAGACTCTGCATAGACTAGGAGTATATTGGCCTTCAATGGAAGCAGACGTCTACAAGTTGTGTAAAGAATGCCCTGTTTGTTGCGAAAGGCCACCTGTAGAATATGCTACAATATATCACGTGTCTCTCACACCAGAATGGAGTGAATCTTTAGTGATGTACTTGAGGACGAACACATTCCCTCAAGGAATGACCTTAGCACGACAACGAAGTCTAGAGCAGGAAGCTAAAGACTATTCACTTATTGGCGACAATCTATACAAATGAGGAGGAGACGGATACTTAAGACAATGTGTTCATGAAAGTGAATATTTGAGTGTACTAGAGACTACACACCAAGGTGTTGCAGGAGGTCATTTTGGACCCGATAGGGTAATCAAAGCCATCCTTTTTGCAGGATTATGGTGGCCCACTCTTCACATGGATGCACATACCTATGTAAAGAGATGTGACGTGTGCCAAAGAACTTAGTTTCCTACTCGCAGAGATGAAATGCCATTGAAACCCATGATGGGAGGACGTGCATTTTCTAAGTGGGGTATAGACTTTGTAGGACCCGTTAACCCCCTGCAAAAGGTACACATGCTGAATACATTATTGTTGCGACAGATTATCTTACCAAATGGATAGAGGCAAAGGCCACAAAAAAGAATGATGCACACACGACTGCAAAATTCTTATTTGAAAATGTCTTTACAAGATATGGACTGCCTATAGAGTTAGTGAGCAGTCGAGGAACTCACTTTCTAAACCAAGTCACTGAATATTTGTTACAAGATTTTATGGTGATTCAAAAGAAATCGGCACCATATCATCCTCAAGCCAATGGTCAGGCTGAAAGCACTAACAAGATCCTTTGTAACATACTGACGAAACTCGTGAACAACAAACGTTCAGATTGGGACAAACAGTTACACCACGCTGTTTGGGCATATTGAGTGGCCTACAAGACCGTATTGAATGCAACTCCCTTTCAGATGGTGTTTGGTCAGAATGTTGTGCTTCCTTTGGACTTCTTGATACTGACCCTTAAGGTTGCACAAGAACATCAGTGGACTGGCCATGAATTATCAACAAGAATAATGGACTTGGAACGATTAGGAGAAACCAAGCTGAAAGCAGCAGCAGGAATTTACGCAGCAAAGAAGCGACAAAAGGCATATTTTGATGCGCACGTGAAGGATAAAGGCTTAAAAGAAGGAGATTTAGTTCTAGTATATACACTGAAGCAACACGCACGTAAGTTAGAAAAGCGAGGTTATGAACCTATGATCATTAACAAACTCTCAACAAGTGGAGCAGTACAATTAACCACCTTAGAAGGAGACATAATGCCTAATTACATTAGTGGCTGCAGAGTCAAGTTATATCAAGAACCTCTCACTGAGGATATGCTTAGACAACTCACGTTGGCAAAGAAGCGTAAGGAGGAAGAAAATAGAATATGTGTTGAAGCGCAGGCAGAAGCTATAGAACGCATTAAGCGCATGAAACTAAGAAGACAAGGACTAGGGAGAGAACATTATAACCATCTGGAAACAACACCCAGATACCCCATGGCCATGTGTCAAGCAAAGTCAAGCACTCATCCTAGCATAGTGGACCGGAGACCATTCATTAGAGTCAGGCTAGAGCACGATAACCCTTGCCAAGAGCTCAGGGCTTTAATTGACTCAGGTGCTACGACTAGTGCGATTAGATGTCCCACTATAAGGATTCAGGAATAGAAATGCGACCAATTGAGGCATACCTCATAGGGCTAGGAGGCATGGAAACCCCGTGCATGGGCGAGGTGGATCTTCCTATCCTCATCCACGACGTGACCATGACAGCGAAGATACTAGTGTGCCATGACGAGGACCTGATAGAACCCCTAATGCTTGGCCAAGATTGGCTATATGATCACTCAATGGACCTAAATCTTAGACAAGGCTCCTTGCAGATTGGCACCTTAGATCAGAAGCGAGTGATACCACTTGACTCCCCTAATGGCAATCTGTGTGAAGAACGCAACCCTAGACCCTATGAAACGCATGTGAAGGAGGACCGAAAGATCTTTGGTTAGATAAGTCATGTTACATCTACACCAACCCACGCGGGCTTGGTGATGGACAATTGTCAATCAAAAGGATGTCAGGAGATTTTACCTTGGGCTTCTTGCAAATTAGAAGGGTCAACCACCCAACCGCTTGGTCAAATGGACACTATCAGTGGTCAAATGGACACAATCAGTGGTCAGGTGGACTGCATCAGCAACCACATGGGCAAAACACCCTGCAGTGCCCATCCTTCCACACTTACTGCTGACTGGCCTAGATTCTTGCTACAAAATGGAGCACTTCCTAATGGGCAGGTTTCGCAAGTGTTGGACCTCCCTTCTTTTCCAAAGCAGAGTGTCCTTCCGACCTCTCAACCTCAACCACAAAGGAGTCAACCACGAGGAAGGAACCCAGACCGACGACAATATCAAACGACACAAGGAAGAAAGCAGCAGTATCAGTATCACAAAGCAAGAGGCACGCGACAAATATGGGTGCCAAAAGGACAAAAACCACCAAAAAATTTCAACAATGCAGATAATGACAAGAAGAAGTCAAGGCAGAAGCAGAGTCAATATTCAACATCTCCTCGACCTTCTTCTACGAGTACGAACATTCGACAAATTTGGATCGCCAAGAAGTACCTTATGAACTGACCGACACCCATGCAGATTTGGGTAGCCAAACAGTGTATTATAGCTCAACCCTCAAGCCATGTAATATATACCCCTCAGAAATCTCTTCACCCTTCAATACCACCACACCCAATATCACCTTTTTTCCCTCAGTAGAAACATACCACCCACTTAGAAACTCTTAAGAAATGGATACCAAAACGTATCCAATTGTCTCCTCAAAACCCATTGTCTAACATAACTCCCACCTCGACTAATCTACAACCTTGTAATGACTCACTCATAACTGAACCTTGTACAAATCCACACACTATAACCAAACATCACTTGTTACTAAGTGGGGATGTTACTAAGTGGGAAGATATTTCAGCAATCACACCTGAGCTCTCTAAACCATTGAGGATATGTATGCAACATTTCGCATTTCCAGCTCAGGATAGATTCACCATGCCCCACAAACGCATCTGGTTTGGTTTATATTTAGCATGTACTGGACCTCAAATGGTAGACCTAGCAAGTTGGATAATTGATCAATTGTACTTAGCACAACATAGATGGGAAAGAAAGAAGGTAATCAATGGATGTTGCGCTCTCACGTACATTGTATATATGTGTTTGGCATACGATTTACCAATTGAGCGTGCAATGACAAGCGAAGAGCTGAAAGCATTCAAGGGGACAACAAAGAAAGCTAGGAAGTCTAGCAAAGGATGAGCAGGAAAGCGCATGAGAGGAACCATTCCATGCCTATAGGTCCCAGAATCACCGTCACCACAACCCTCTCCAGAAGAGTCTCCTACAGAAGCCCCTGTAGCGATACAACCTATTCGCATACGATTATCTTGACCTATGGTTACAGAAGGCACTACTAGTGCGGTTACCTCACATGCAACATCAGTTCAGGCACCTCCCACCACTGCAGTAGAAGCTCCCACCACCATTGGTGCGGAAGCGTTTTCTTTTCCGATACCTAACCTGGAAGCGGAACCCATAGATACAACATTTGATTTCGAAATGCCGGATGCTTTCTCAAATGAATTTCAGTTTTCAAAAGGACATATCTTTTCTCAAGAATATGAACATCCAAGCTACCCGACCACTCCCCCGGATCAATAGCAAGGACAGGTAGTATCTAGCTTGGATGGAGAAAGAACAGAGATAGATGATGATGAGGGCGATGATGAAGCCAGCCAGGGCACTCATGAATCCCAAGAAAATGTACAGATAGATGAACAAGGACAGCAAACCGACACCCAAGGTGACACTAGCACGCACGAAGACGAAACATTTGAAGCAGCAGCCTACACCTTGGCCATCAAAAAGTTATATCGCACTATGGAAAAAGTTTGGGCGCGTAAGAAGTTAACTGAGGAAGCCAAGCACTCATAGAACAAGAACTCGTCACCGGCGGTTTTGAAGAAGTATACATCAAGGGCTTCAGGGAACTTTTCAAATCAGTGGGATCTAACGAAGCCTTAAGATATTTGTAGCGAAAACCCCTTCCGCAGTTTGACCCTCGACGCGTACGTTTACTATCAAAACTAGGCGAATATATTCGTGTACCGATAGGTACTCAATCATCCCAACAGGCCAGGGAAGCACGCCTAATTCCTGAAAGATCTATGGGCGAAGAGGCTATCCTCGTCGACTCCCCACCCCATACTACTGTTGTACATACCACCACAGTTGCCGAAGTACCTACCACCCCAACCGCTCCTCTATCACCTCCCATCCCTCCACTCTCCCCTGTACATCCACTCTCTCCCCGACCATCCACATCTTTTGACTCTAGGACATCCACCCTACTGTCCAATCCATTTTTTCATCCCTCCTTTCCTTCATTCCCCACACCTCCAAGACCCCTTTTCCCATTCCCACCTCCATTAACCTTCTCCCTAGTCTCACCTCCTCGCCCAACTGCCTTTCCTCTTCCTTCTCTCCACCAAGCAGTACAAGAGAACCCCCCTATAAATTACTCTTAAACCTTTGTAAATCCAGTATTTACACCCACGCATGCACCCACTCTCACACCATTATTCACAGTCACCGCACTTGATACCACATCCAATGACATGGATATATCACTGCCCACCGCACCACCACTCACTTCATTCATGGCACCACCATATTTAGGCACCTCAAGTTTTTCCACTGTCACCATTGCATCCACATTCCCATCCCCATTTCCCTTACCCTTTGCATCGACACCCACACACACTACAACTGCATTCACTCCGTCACTAATATTACCACCCACCATAGACACAGCATTTCGACAGATGTTCACATGTATGACACAAGTAAGAGATGAGTTTGCATCTCTTGGAAATAATTATCAGACGCTGCAGAAGACAACCAACGATTTACAGTTGCAACTCAACTCACTCACCATCAAGAATGCCTCATTGAACACCCGCTACCAAGAGCTACGAGAGGCTTATCATAAACTGGAACTAGAAAGTGAAGAAAAAACCAAAGAGGCCATCACAGATATCCATAACTTGTTAAGGGCACAGACTATTCGCAATGCAACGCTTACCAGGAACATGGGCTTACTCAGACGACACTTGGCAGCAGCAAAAGAGGAGAGCCAACGTTTACAAGAACAAAACAGAGAAAATTTAGAAGCTGCCCTAGATCAACCTGACCAACCATTAAGTCCCAGCCATTTCAAGGCTGTGCCCTCCGAATCTATGAAAATGTTGCTAGATGATCATGTCAAATTGTTAGACGAATACGACAACATGAACGAGGAATATCAAAAGCTGAAACAAGAGCATAAACTACTCCAACTAAGAGCACCAATACAACGAGGACTACCAGCTCCTGCGGACCCAGCTCCTGACATAATCGAGGAACTCAACGCATTACGGGCCCAGGTATCAACTCTTGAATCACAGATAGCTGTATATGAAGCACCCCCAAGACCATACTCCCCATCGGAACTACCAGCAGAGGAAGAAACAGTGACTATTCCGGTGGAGGAAACTTTTGAAGAAGCATATGAACCCCAACCCATCCCAGGCGGACAAGTCACGGCCGAAGGCCAGACGACTTTCGAACTTCCAACCCCCACATGGATGAAGACGATAGAAGAACTTGGAACAACCCACTCAGCAAGGGTAGAGGCGCAGATACACACCATGGCAATGATTGAAGAAAGAATTTTACAGTCTCCTTATTTTGCTCACCTAGCCCCTCGCAGATACATATCAGGGCATGAGCTACAATACAAGCCTTACTTTATGTTAATGGCGGAATATCAATTGGCCATAGAGAAAGAAACAGGAAAGAAACCCTCTCACGCTACTCAGTTTGAGCCTGACAATTTGCCAACAGACGTGTAGCAAGGAGAAATCTATCAACCAGATTGGCGCAAGGATCTCTTACAGAATTATCCAGAGATGATGAGCACTTGGGTTAAGGCACCTCTACACTTCAAGTACAACCCATGTTGGGGACCAGTGCCATGTCACCGTTCGTGGAAGGCATTTGCAGTTAAAGTAGAAAACAACAAGCAATGCCAAGATTGGCTCAATTACCCATACTTCAGGCCACCCACCGGACCATCTACAGTCGGATACATGATGGCAACGATTCGTCATTGGCTCCCTTGATTAAAACACATGGACGATGTAGGAGCACACATGACTGTCAAGATATTTGACATGATGTAGATGGTTTTCAAAGTCTTCCATCGCGTCAAGGCACCCCATGTGAACATCTCGGGTTTCGAGCATGGCAATCTAGATCTTGCATATGATATGAGTACAATACCATCGCTCCGGGTGTGTTATGCCTGGCATTGTAGAATCAAGTACTTACCGGCGTGCTATAAGTAGACTTTCAAAGAAATGTTCACAACTGGTTTCTCAGAATACCATTGGGAAGTGTTCATCAGTAGGCCTACACATTTACTTCAATTATTTGCCTGTGAATAGATGGTATATTCCATGCATTATCGACTCCCACCATCAGATGAACCGCAACCCATTGATTGGGAGAAACTCGACGCAGATCTGGCCCGAGGCATTTGAATATCAGAGCACACCCTCACTCAGGAACTACTCCAGAATTATATCCGACGGACCTCACAACAAAGTTCTGTCGCGGACGACAGAAGCGAGAGGGAGGGGGGTGTTGGCAGTAGTCAGAGGCATAGAAGATGCAGAAGCATGTAAAGACAGAGCAGGGAGTCAATCGAATCATTTTCTCAAAGACTTATATTTTATAAATACTTTTCAAAACCTCCAAGAGTGATTTTCATCACTTTTGTACCATATCTAACATAGAAAAACCCTTTTTGTAATTTATAGCTCCATTTTGTGCAAGCCGAGGAGTCCTGGAGCTTGAGGAGCTTAGGTAGAATGAGCGTACCAATTTTGGTTATTTTTAGACACCGTTTACCCTCTCAAATAACATCTATGACCTATTTTTTAACTATGCTGGTCACTAGATGTGAAACCGGTCAAAACTATTCTAGAATCTATAAAAAGAGCTAGAGAGTTCATTTTTGAGATTAGCTTGTTTGAGTAGAGAAGAGCATAGAGCTATTTTGAGCTTGTAAGAGTTTTCTTGAGTAATAGAGTTGATTTCTCACCTTCCATTGTGTCTTGCTTGTCTCTTCGTTGTGTGTGTGTATGTGTGTGTGCATCTCTATGCTTCTCACCTTCACTCTCACTTCATCTCACATTCACGGTCTTCATATCACTCCTATCTCTTTCGCGGATTGACATTAAGGAGATGGAGCTTCTTAACATGGTTCTCACCATTGTGCTAGAGCAACACCATATGTTAAGCAACTTCTAGCTGTTATGCATGCTTAAAAATTTGGAAACATTACCTTATGGGTTTTGACGTTCTAATCAAAATAGACCAACAAGATATTAAGCATTTATTAAATCAACCATTGATTTTAGATAGACACATTAAATGGGCTTCATTCATACAAAATTTTAGCCTATGATTCAATATCAACCTGGCAAAGCTAATGTTGTAGCTGATGCCCTTAGTCAGTTACCATCCTCACAAACAAATATTGTTTCAATCAATAATATTTTTTTTGTTCATATTCATTCATTCCATGACATGATTCCTAATTATGAATCTGATTTGTAGTTTTTACAAACATGGAATGCTTTCCATAATTCTACAACATTTAGTGAGTAACACTAGACTTTTCATAATGGATTCTTGTATTTCCAACACATGTTATGCATCACACAAGGTTTTAAAGAGTTTGTTGTGAAAGAGATGTACGAACCACCATATATGGATCATAGAGGTATACAAAGTACTATTTCTACATGTAAATAATTTTTCTTTTGGCCAAATATGGAAAGGATATTGCACATTACGTTTCTCATCGCATTGTGTCTCAATGTGTGAAACGACATCATGGTAAAGCATTTGGATTATTAATGGAACTTCCCATACCCAATGGACCATGGGAACACATTTCTATGGATTTTATTACTGATCTTCCTACAAGATCATCTCATAATGATATGATTTGGAAAATTGTTGATAGGTTTAGTAAACAAGCATATTTCATTCCTTGTAAAAAAACTCTTTCTGCACCTCAAGCTACTAAGTTATTTATTAAACGTATTTTTCCACATAATGGTTTTCAAAAAGTTATTCTTTCACATTGAGATGTTCATTTTTGTAATCACTTTTGGGTTGCATTATTTCAAAATTTAGGTTCCAAAATAGACTTTAGTTCTGCATTTCATCTTGAAAGTAATGGCCAAAGTGAAGCTACGAATAGTACGATTTTAGATTTATTACATTGTTATTCTTTAGATAATCCAAGTAATTGGGATGAGAAAATTCCTTTACTATAGTTTGCATATAATAACATAACACATACCACTACTGGATGTGCACCATATGAAATTGTTTATGGTAAAAAGATTTCGACTCCCATGTCTATCACTCAAACTGACCATGTCCCTATGGATGATTCTTTTGCACACGATCATATTTCTATACTTCGTGAGGCTCATGAGCACATTAAGAAGAGTCAAGAATGCTACATGCATAATGTTAATAAGAAATAATTAGTTCAATAATTTAATGAAATCGACTTGGTATGGTTACAAATAATTAAAAGACGTTTCAAAAATGTTTCACAACATTCTAAAGTTAAACTTGCACCATGTTATTATGGACCTTTTCGTATTATTCAAAAAATAAATAAGAATGCTTTTAGATTAGACATACCTTCTCATTGGAATATACATAATTCTTTTCATATCAGTTTATTAAAATCATTTAAAGGAACTTTAGCACTCTCTCCTATTTTAGATGATCCTCCTTTGTTAGAAGAAGATGCTAAAATTTTAATTCCAAAGAAAATACTTCATTATGATGTCACTACTACACGTAGAGGTAATCAATATCATAGATATTTAGTTAGATATAAAAATCACTCACTTGAAAAATCTCAATGGATTCATAAGACATCATTAACTCCACATTATGATCATTTGATTTCTACACATCATTCACAATCACATTAAATTCTAGTTTTCCAATTCCATGCATGTGTTTTTACATGGAACATGCTTATGATTGTTTAGTGATGGGACATGTGACTGGCCATCTGTGTCTATTTTATTCTTATCAACTAAGGTCAGTTGCTTGTCAACTGGGAGGCATGTTATACTTTATGGAATAATGAAATGTTATATGGATTTTAATGTCTTGAGGGTTTTAATGTGATTTTTGTTTTGATTTAGCACGTGAAACTCATGAGGGTGTGAACACACATGGACTTATTCAAATAGCTTTGGAGATCTTCAGAAGAATATTTAGAAGATAGTATTTCAGTTATTTTTTGTAAAAATAATAGATCACTTTAGAAAGCGATGTTTTGGTAAAAATAGTAGATCATGATCTTGTAAATAAAGAAAATTTCAATAAAAAGCATGCTTTTCAAAGCGTCGCCCTCATGTATCTTCTATTTAGGACGTAAGGAAAAATACCTATAGATACACATGCTCTGATAGACTCATCCATTAGAGTATCTAGGGGGAGATTGTACCCAATCTGGTGTCAATTCTCTTGTCTCTTTCTATTTTGTTTATGCTTTTGTGAGATTTCATTTTGATACTATCCTCTACATATGTGTGTCTGTGGGATCCGGGCAACATGGATAGTAACCGTCCAAGTGTCAACCGTCCAAGTAACCGTCCTAGTTAGTTCAAGGATGCAAGTGGATGCTTCTAAAAGACTCTATAGCTCCTTGGGAAAAACTCTCTCGTAATGCTCAACATGGGGGTTGAACCGAAGATCTCGTTCTTCACATCCATATGACTTAACCACTAGGCCAAGTGGAACACTTGTTTACAAGAGCATATGGCCTTATACTCAAGTCTAATATTGAGATCTTTGGTCATACACACGAGTGACCAAATGATGTTCGATTTGAAATTTGTCTAAAGTGGCCAGACCCTTAGATCATAGACTTTATTTTATTACATGTGTCTTCTCATCAAACAAGAGTTCTTGCATCATAGGGGAATGAAGTGGAGTGATAGTAACAAATGAAGACACTGTGATACTCAAGAGAAGTCAAAATATATATGTTAATCTTAACAAAATATGATAGACTAATTGGTCTCTCATTAAATGAGATCTTAAGTTTAAGTAGATTTGGTATCAATTGGTGGAACATAAAAAAATATATATTAGGGTAAATTCTCGAGCTTGATATATGGAAGAACACTAGAACTAGAAAATATGTGGTGCCCCTCCAAGACTACTTGTGTACATATGCATATATGTGGATTTCTTGATCATAATAAGAATTGATGATCTAGATATCAAATGGATGAAGGCTAAGCTTGGGAATGAATTCAATATTTTAGACCTTGAGGTGCTCAAATATTTTTTTTTTTGGAATTGATAACATCATGTGGAAGTGAGTGCTTAGACTCAAGCTTGATCAACCAATCTGTTTGAAATAGAATCTACTTGGAGATGCCATTGGCTATTCCTCAAGTCTTTAGAATGTAGTCAAAAGTGAAGCCCTTATGAAAATTTGGTAGGAAAGATGTGCTATCATTCATTCTCTTCAAAGCATTAGGTGCAATCAAAGATCCATTGCAAAATTTGAATTGTTTATATAAAAACTATTCAAAATAAAAGGAGAAGGATATCACATGATCTTCTACACCGAGAAGTGCTTTTCATGAAGGCATACATATTACTTTCGTCAAGAATATCCATTTATAATACACAAATATGGCTCAAAAATATACAAAAGAGAAACACATAACATAACATCTATGAGAAGCCCATAACATAATATCTACTTGTGATGGATTTATATTAATATATCAGATTTGTGTATATGCTTCTTTGATAATGCATATTTTGAAATTGCTATCAATGGCATTTCTAGTTACCTCTTTGACTCTTGATATTTTTAAAACAGAGTTCAAGGTTGGGGCATAATCTCCTCGAAATTTGCCAAAATTAATTTGAAAGTGAAAGTGAAGGGGGCATAGAACCCATGGACCCCCCATATGCCACAAAGCAAGGGTTAGATGCTTGCCACAACCAAGATTACATATCTGAAAGGCCCACTAAGCTCAACAAAGTGGGGCTAGTTTCCAGGATGTCAAACTTGGCATGTAGATGACTGAAAAGAGATGTCCGAATACCATTAATCAACATGTCAAAGGGCGTAGATGTCCTACAATGAGCACGGGTTGGACCTCGACCCCCCCACCCTAGAGTCAACTTTGTTAAACCCATGTTTGCTCTTGAGAGGATTTTTCCTACAAATATTTGTTGATGAGACCAATGTACTGGTTTTAGTGCATCTTGTGAGTGCTAACACTCTTTTGATGGTTTAAGCACCTTTCATCTAGTTGTTGGGTCTATAATAGGTCATTAAAAAGTTGGTTTCTAGACCTCTACGATTGTTCTTCCATCTTAGGTGTACCCCGAAGATTCCTTCATCATTCCTAATGGCCAAGTGTTTCACTTTCTTAGCATCTCGATGGGCCTCCATGTGACCTTTAACAAAAGCATGATTGTATCTATGAAAATTTCAAGAGGAAACAGCCATTAAACTCCGATCAAAGGTTCTCTATTCGATTAATTCTATCTTTTATTTTACCAATAGATTCTTAGGGGAGGAAATGAGCTTTAATGAAAGTCCCTAAAATGGGCATCTTCAATTTAACAACCATAGCTCAAAAACTTGCATTCAAGTTGATCTCGAGAAGCGTATGTAGTCAAAACTATTAGGATTTTTCTTCTTGCGCTATTAAAAGGCTTCAAAAGATCTTCATTTGTGGGATAGATCATTGCTCCTATTAGAATTGTTCTTGTGGAAGCAACTTTATCTCAAGACTTTGGAAAACCTAGTTCCAAGTGAAGAGGTCTATTAATTTAATTGTGTAAAAAAATATGGTAATAATCCCCTTTTGTGTCCTTTATGGCTCCCTTTGGTTTGGGTGGCATAGCAAAACACTACAAGTTTGGAAGCAAGTGTTATGCCGCACAAGTGCTACAAAACTCATCCAAGAAGGTTCTCAATCTCCTGGTCACAATACTACAAAAGTTGTGCTAGAATGTTACCAATCTCATGCTCAACAACTAGATTTTATCTTAAGAGGAACTCTTAAGATATCTATTGTCTAGAGGATGTAAATGGAGTCTTCTTAATAAGGATGTAAATGGAGTCTTCTTAATAAGAGAGACGTCTTTATCAGCTTTCTCTAACTCCCAGGTTTTGAGCATAATCCATATTTCCAAATTGGTTTATATCCTTTTTATTGTATAAGCTCATGAGATCTGAGGGCCTTGAAAGTGCTTAAAAAATGCAACCCCGAAAAGGAAAATTAGTTATCATATAAATGCTCTAAATGGAGAGAGTTTGTGCTAGCCGTTCATTGTCTTATAAAATTATCTATGATCAATGCTTGTATTACCCCAATGTAACGCCGGAAAGGAAAATTGGTTATCACATAAATGCTCTAAATGGAGAGAGTTTGTGCTAGCCGTTCATTGCCTTATAAAATTATCTATGACCAATGCTTGTATTTCCCCTGAAATGGGGTTGCTTCATCTCCTTCCTCTAAAGCCTGTATATCTGTAGTTGGTTCTCCCCATTCAGTTCATTTTCGGGAAAGAGTCGTTCCATGGTCTTCTCAAAGACGGTGAAGGGCTTCATTGTCTTCGCAACAGTGGCCAAAAGATCAGAAAAATCTTGGGGATGATTCCTTGACAATATCACTCTTCTCAATGATTATGATAGATATGGACATTTACCCCCTCGGAGAGGCCGAGAGATCCTTTTACAAATGCTACTGTCAATCAAAACATAGTTCTGTTTGGCGCGTGACCATTCCAAGGAATGCCGCTTTCATGGTCTCAGTCTTCACATAATGTTTGAGACGCCGCCGTTATTTTGGGCAATGTCGAACTTTGCAAACTGAGAGTCGCTACTGTGCTTGGTTTCCAATCGAATTGAAAAAAGCAGCGATGGAGTTTGTTTCTTCCTCGGGGTAGAAGAAACAGTCATAGAGTAGGAAGCCGTTTTAATTCTCGAAGACGGAGACGCAGCCATAGTCTCCTGTCTGCCACAACTTTGAGCAGCAGCGATTTTCGCATACTCAGGCTTGTGACTTTTCTGGGCGCCAAGTTGAACTGACAAAAGCTGCGCCTGCGATGGAGCCCATTTCTTCACCTGCTTAGATGGACCCATAGATCTGTAGGTTGACTTAGTTCTCCACCGCGGAGATACAGTCGTAACTCGAACGTCCTTCCCTAAACGAGTCGGCATGTGATCACGTTGACGGATATTGGAATGCGGGGAGTTTCCTCCACCAGCCTAGGACGAGTTGGTAGGTTGGAGCTTGGAGGTACCAAGATGGACTGTTCACTGACGCCAATCAAAGATGAAGAGGAGCTTTGTCAAATATGAGTGGACTAAGGTGCCTTGTAAAGATTCTTTTGCTTTCAAGGGCGGAGCCTCTGTGCATTGGGATCCTACCCGTGTTGGGCTATGAAAATGGAGGTGGACGACTTGGGGCGGGCATCAGAGGTTGACGTCTAATGAATATGGGAAGCTCCAGCATGGTCTTCACCTGAAGAGAGTAGGTGAGAGTAGATACGTTACACGGAATCTTTTGGACATTCAGATTCCAACAAAGAAACGTCCAGATATTTTCTAGAGATATACAGAGATTCTACACACAGAGGTTTTTGTCTTCTCTTTGGCTGATCGTCAATTTGGGCATACCAGCGTCACATGATCAGGGTCCACGGACCATGAAACTTTCAAAGCCGAGCCTACGAAGTACAGACCTGAGACTACTACGAGGTCCCCATTTTCTTTATTGAACAAACAGGAGAAGAAGTGTGGTATTAATAAAAGGCTGCTACAAATGAGCCATTATGCATGGATACAAGTGCTGCAATCAAAAGATCAATTAGGCAAGGCTGCCCTCTGGTTACTATTCGCTATCGCCTCAAATGGACTCAGCTGCCTATTAAAGCATCACATGGACGCTGGCAATCTCAAGGGTCTTTCCTTACCTCTAAATCACAGCCAAATGATTGTGAGACTTTTTGCTGATGACATGAATGCCTTTGTGCATAACGATATAAACAACATTGAGGTGTTTTGGTGGTGCCTCCACACCTTTTGTGTGGCATCAGGCTCAAAAATCAACCATGCTAAAACTGCTTTTAGAGCAATCAGCGGACATACTCCCCAATTGTTGGTGGATCAGGGGTGTCAAGTTATCCCTAGCGGTCAAGTCTTCCGTCTCCTTGGCATTCCGATGGGATTCGACATCTCAATGGACCAACGTTGGAACTGGGTGCTATCCAAGCTGGATAGGAAGCTGAATCAGTGGAAAGGTATGCAAGTCAACCCGGCAGGGCGTGCTATGGTTGTTAACACATTTATGCTGTCTACAATTATTTACTTTATCTCGTGTTGGAGACCTAAGGAGAAAGACTTGGCCAAAGTGGAAAGAATCTGCAGAAACTTCCTTTGGACTGGGGACCCCAACAGGAGGGGGATTCCCAAAATCAAATGGGAAACTTGCATTAGCCCTAAAGACTCAGGGGGCTTGGGAATTTTGGATATTGTTGGGTTGGCTGACAAGTTGGCGGCAAAGTGGCTTATCAAGGCTTGGAGCAATAGGGAGTCCTCTTGGGCTAAATTGATCTTCAGAAACACGGAAGACCTTACCTTAGTTGGCCACCCTGGTTGGAAGGACATAGGGATTCTCACGCTTTTGTTCTCCCCCCACCCGGTCTTCCCTAAAGGCTCTAGCCTCGTGTGTTCCTTATGCAAGAATTGGAACAAGGTCAAACAGTTCATCAGAATCAGTGATGAGTGGAAGTGGGCGGCTGGCATAAGACAAAATGACTCTATTTGGTTCCCGATCAGTGGCATTCGGGGGGTGGAGTCTTGGAACCTCCAAACTGCAAGGCGGTTATGGAACAAGGGGTTCAAACAGTGGAAACAACTCTGGAAACAAGAGACCAGCCAGTGGATTAGGTTCGAAGATTTTTTGGATCTGAGACTTAGAGTTACCTTTGAGGAATGGACTCTTCTTCAAAGCAGGTGTTTAGCCTGGGACCACTTAACTACCTGCCTTCTCTGCGGTCAGGATCTTCCTTGCTTGGAGGGCCTCAAATGGAGCAATGGTAAGAAGCTATCCAGAATCCCCAACTTCAAAGAGGATTTAGATGTTCACCATACCCTTAACAAGAGATGGTGCCTTTCTTGGACCAAATGTCGGTGGGAGCTAAAATTCATGTCTATTTGGCACCCCCTAATTGAGGTCAAAAAGTCCGTTCTCATGTGGCGAATCTTGCATAAAGGTATCTGGACCAATGCAAGGGCTAACAAAATCTGTGGTGTGCCGCCATGGTGCAAGCGTTGCCATCGATGCATCAAAGATTTAGCTCACCTGTTCTTCGACTGCCCCAAGTCCCGTGTTATCTGGCATCACGTGACCCGAGTATTGGGACTCACAAGTCAAATCAAATGGCAACAAGTGATGTTGGGTGAGGCGATCGGCTGCTCATCGAGGCTGTGGAATGCCATCAGAGGTGAGGCTCTCTGGAAGATTTGGAGGGAGCGTTGTGCTGTCAATTTTGGCCAAACTCCTAAGGAATGGTCGATCGAGAAATCCTTGTTTCTCCTTGGTAAAAGAATCTCCCGAGTCAAGAGATCGCCACCGTTTAGACATCACTGTATTTATCTCCTCGAAAACAACAAGTTGAAACCCAAATGGGTCCCACATGAGGGTGATGATAATTTTATCCGCCTCATTTGTAATGCCCTGTAGCTTGCCATACTCCTCCCCTGCATTGTGGGATTTGGGGGGTCCCATGGGCACTAGTCCCATTCACTTGTAACTTTTTCTCTTTATTATAATTAAAGTCCAGGAGATTAGGCTAAGGCCGAACTTCCTTTATTAAAAAAAAAAAAAAAAAAGCATACAACAGACCATAGTACGAAGTAACGAGTGAGGAAGTACAACACTAGCCAACAATATACATCATGGTAACATAGAGACACGATCTTGGGGAACTCTACTTTAACGAGGTCGGGTGTGTGTCTTTCCAAATTCATTGTACTCTAAAAAATAAAGGTAACGAGAGGACAATAGCCCATCTACTCGGTGAATACAAAGATAACAAAGAGTCTCTCCATTTGGATGGAGGAGAATGTTTACATATAGAAATTCAGTATAAGAGTAACGGAGGCATAGCCATGCCCCCAATTGAAAACAACAACGGGCATTGTCGCTTATACAATGCTTCTTTAAAACAGCATCGCATAAACGAAGTCTCGAAAAAAAACCAAAAAAATAAACCGAAACCATCGCATATATGATGCTTAGTGTCGCTTATGCCAAGCGTCACAAAGAGCATCGAAGCCTAGTGACACTTATAGCGATGGAGGCAAACTATCTCTGATGCTCTGGCATCGCATAAGTGATGGTGCAGGAATTGAAAAGAAAAACTAGCTTTTTTCCGGTGCATTTGTGCCGGGATTAAGCTTTGCGAATGAACTAGCGACTGAAGAGCAAAGAGTGAAGAGTGGGCAAGTGATCTAGGTACACATGCATATACACACACATACATACACGCATATGCATACACATGCATGCATACATCACTACAACATATGAGGGGCTTATCGATGTTGTCCATACCGACATCCCCCCCCCCACATCGGTATGATCATTGAAAATTTCTCTAAAGATCTCGTTACAGATACTGATGTTCACTTGATTGTTGGTATGAATGTTTACAACAGATCATCGATATGCATTGCTATCGCCAGTATAGGCACCGGTATAAGCGCGAGTATAGGTGTTGGTATAAGTGTTGGTATAGGTGTCAGTAATTTGCTGGAATTACTGACACTTATACCGGCGCCTATACCGATGCTTATACACATGCCGTCTTTTAAACATGCGAGGACCCGAGAGCAAAAATTCGACATTTTGCACGTCATTTGAACTTAGCACTGTTTTTGTCGAACTTGTGCATGCGAACTGAATTGTGACCTGTATCGTCTTGTGCACACACACAGATCTATCTCTCTCTACACACACACACACTCTCTCTCTCTTTAGATCTTGCATCTCGGTAAGTGGTGGGCATACACTTACCCTTTCTCTTTCTATATGCTTTTTGTTTTATAATTTTTCTTATCTTTGGTTTCCCAAGAGTTTTTTGGCATTGATTCTTTGGAATTCGATGAGAGACAATGTTCATTAGGCTTTGACGACAGCGATCCAAAAGAGGGACATACCTGTAAGTGATCGTTTTATTCTATATTGAGAGAGAGAGAGAGATGAGAGATGGAAAAGAGAAAGAGAGAGAGATCTTATAGAGAGAGAGAGATCTTATAGAGAGAGAGAGATTAAAGAGAGAGAGAGAGAGATAAAGAGAGAGGTAAAGAGAGATAAAGAGAGAGATAAAGAGAGATTAAAGAGAGAGAAATAGAGATAAAAAGCGAGATAAAGAGAGAGAACGAGAGAGAGAGAAATAGAGATAGATACACACAGACATACACACATGCATACATACACACATATATACACACATGCATATATACCACACACATATACACACATGCATACCAACACATGCATACACACACATATACACACATGCCAACACATATATATGCATACATACATTCACACACATACATACACACAAATACATAGACAACCATATGCATATATACACATATACATACACAAACATATGCATACATACATTCACACACATACATACACACACATACATACAAATACATACACACATGCATATATTATATATACACACATATATTACATGCACACATGCATATTACATACTCACATATATATTACATACTCACATACACATATTCATGCATATAATGCATGCATGCATACACACAAACATACACATATACATATACAAACATATGCATACATACACACACATACATACACACATTATATTACATACACACATGCATATTACATACTCACATATATATTACATGCTCACATGCACATATTCATGCATATGCATGCATGCATACACACATATACATAGACACTCACATACATATACACACACTCACATATATACATACAAAAACATATGCATGCTTACATTTACACACACATCATACATACACACATACATGTTACATACTCACATGCACATATTCATGCATATGCATGCATGCATACACACATATACATACACTCACATACATATTACATACACACATGCATATACATACATACACACACACACACACACACTAACAATAAATACATACACAATCACACCTATACATAGACACACACAGACACACTCACATTACATACACACATGCATATACATACACACATATGCATACACATGCATATGCATACACACACATATCCATATGCATACACACACATATGCATATGCATACACACACATATGCATATGCATACACACACATAATATGCATATACATACACACACATATGCATATACATACACATGCATATGCATACACACACATGCATATACATACACACACAAACGCATATATATAAAAAATAGGATTTTAGTATAGATGAATAAATACTAAAATAGCTAGTGTTTTGATTAAATATATATAATTAAATATATAAAAATAGGATTTTAGAGCTTTTTATCAAATTAAATTTATAAAAATAGGACTAGGGTTTTTAGGATGTTTACACATGCATACACACATATACACATATACACATAATATATATACACACACATATATATACACATGCACAAACACATATACATGTTTTAGGATTACGATTACGATTTACGATTTTTACACATGCATAACAATTACGATTTAGGATTTTTACACATGCATAACATATATACACATATACACATATACACATATAATACATATACATATATACATGTATATACACATGCATACACACATATACATGTTTTAGGTAGGTCTCTAGGATTAGGGTTTTAGGTTTTTTACATACATATAATAAAAATAAATATATATAATTAAATATATAAAAATAGGTCTTTAGTATAGATAAATAAATAAACAAATAATTACATAAATAAATAAATCCATAAATAAATACACACACACACACACACACATACATATAATTAAGTATACATATAATCAAAGATATAAAAAATTGGAATTTATAGTTTCTTAAATAATTTTAATATATATAAGAAAAAGAACTAAAAAAATTAGAATATATAATTAATGTATTAAAAAAATAGGATTTTATTATGGATAAATAAATATGAAAATAGCTAGTGTTTTAATTAAATATATATAATCAAATATAGAAAAGTAGGACATGCACACATATACACATATACACATATCCACACATAATATATATAAACATACAGATATATATACACATGCATACACTCATATACATATTTTAGGTCTAGGTCATTGTGATTAGGGTTTAGGGTTTTTACACATGCATAACATATATACACATATACACATATAATACATATACATATATACATGTATATACACATGCATACACACATATACATGTCTTAATCCTAGGTCTTTAGGATTAGGGTTTTAGGTTTTTTATGTATATGTAATAAAAATAAATATATATAATTAAATATATAAAAAATTGGTCTTTAGGGTTTTTAGGGTTTTTACATATATATAATCAAATATATAAAAAAAGGGTTTTATGGTCTTCTAATTCAATTAAATTTATATACGAAAAATATTAAGAAGAAAAATTAAAAAATATATATATAATATGGTTCTAGGGTCTTCTAATTCAATTAAAGTTATATAAAAAAATTAAGAAAATAATTTAAGGAAAAAAATAGAATATATAAATAAACATATATGAAAAATAGAATAAGTGTATACATAAATAAATATGATAAAAGCTAGTGTTATAAATAAATAAAATAAACATATATAATTAAATATATAAAAAATAGAGTTTTAGGTCAATATTAACATATATTATCATATATTTCTAAAAATTAGGGAAAAAGTACAGCATATAATCAAATATATATAAAAACTAGTATTAGGGTTTTTAGGCTATTTACACATGCATATTTACATACAATAAGAATAAATATATATAATTAAATATATAAGAAATAGATCTTTAGGATTTTTAGGTTTTATATATATATATATATATATATATATATATATATATATATATATATATATATATATATATATATATATATATATATATATATATATATATATATATATATATATATATATATATATATATATATAATCAAATATATATAAAATAGGATTTTAGAGTTTTTAATATATATATATATATATATATATATATATATATATATATATATATATATATATATATATATATATATATATATATATATATATATATATATATATATATATATATATATATATATATATATATATGTACATGCATAGACATATAGATATTTTAGGTTTAGGTCTTTAGGATTAGGGTTTTTAGGTTTAATAAGAAAAATTAAATGCTCTAAAATGTCCATATTATATCAGATGGGTAGTTTGGATGTGGAGGAGAGAATGGCATGTCCTTGCACTCAGTGCAAGAACCAAGCTCATAAAAGACGATGGATTTGTACTGCACATCTTAGGGAATATGGATCCTTTGATAAAAGTTGACTTCAAAGCCTACGCTACCATTCGCATGGTCTGCTTGGTGAGCAGGTGGACCCAAACAACATTGCACTGGTAAACTCTCGTGGATACAAGAGAATAAAGAGGGAGATAGAAGTACAAGGTACTGGTAGCATTACACAGAATGAACACATGGAAGCAACACTTGAAGCATTTTATGAGATGGACGAAAATCATGATGGTGGAGAAGATATCACACGTTTCATGGACCCAACAAAATTTCCACAATCAGAAGCTGGTGAAGAATATGAGAACATGTGAAGACTATCCTATTTACCACTCTACACTAGGGTAAATACATCTGTACTATGTGCATCACTCACGATGCTCAATCTGCATCCATTTATGGATGGTCAGATAGTAGTATCTTTGAATTGTTCAGGTAAGTGGATTTGAAATAAACTTTTATTACTGTATGAAAATAACTTTATTTACTAATATCATTGTAATTGCTTATTGCAGGCTTGTTAAAGATTAGTTTTTGCCTGATGGAAATACCATGCCTTCAACATGTGGAGATGCAAAAAAACTTTTACAATCCATTGGAATGGACTACACTTATAGAAGACCTTGTGGGCGAAGCAATCCCGACAAAAGTTCTTTGCCTCTTTCCTATCATTCCAAGAATTAAGAGCATGTTTAGATGCAAATTGATAGCTGAGTTAATGTCATGGCAGGTCTAGGGATGGTGTAATGCGAGTGCCAGTTGACTCTGATGCTTGGAAACACATAGATAGTAAGTGGCCAGAGTTTGCTAGTGAGCCTTGAAACTATCATCTAGGCCTAGCTATGGTTGGAGCAAATCCATTTGGTTTGAATAGCTCTTCATGGAGCACATGACATGTACGTTTGATCAATTATAATATCCCACCATGGCTGGCCACAAAGAAGTGTTGGAGTTAGACTTTTGCGAAAGCACAATAAGTAGCCCATTAGGGCAATAGGTGTATATACAAGCCGGGGGAAAAAAACCTCCTAACTGATGCGATGAACAAGGAGTTGACACTCATGTATAAGGAAGTGCCAAGCTATGTGGAAATCACTCCACAAAAGGAAGTAAGCCCAAAGCTTTGCGGAAAGCTTCAAACTTCTCCCTAGGCAGAGCCTTCGTGAAAAGGTATGCAA
Source organism: Ceratopteris richardii (assembly GCA_020310875.1). Classification (NCBI taxonomy): domain Eukaryota; kingdom Viridiplantae; phylum Streptophyta; class Polypodiopsida; order Polypodiales; family Pteridaceae; genus Ceratopteris; species Ceratopteris richardii. The sequence continues at coordinate 107,364,620 of CM035423.1, forward strand.
TGTTCTCCTGCGTGGGCACATATGCCAAGCTCATCTCCCCAGTAGAGAACCTCTCCCTGACATAGTGATAATGCACCTCAATGTGCTTAGTGTTACCAACTCCCATAACAGGATAAGAGGAGTTGTTGGCACATGTAACAGTATTCCCTATAGGGATAGGCTTGAGTGAAAAGAAGAAACTCTGCTGCGAGGTAATATGTTTGGTCATCCCACTATCAAAATACCAAACATCTGAGTCTACTGTAGACATGCACTACTCATGAGAAGATGGGTCAAAATTGCAGACAGCCGTAAACACCCATTCTTCTTCCTACACAAGATTAGCAGACTCTGTTTTTTGTGTAGAGGCCTCTGCAACAACCATTCTAGCCTCTTTCTTCTCTGCCTCTTCAACAGCAATTTTTGGACAGTTCTTTATGATATGATTATTCCCTTTAAAGTACTTACAAAACAATTTCTGCTTTTCTGATTTTTTCTCATCTTTATCTTCGTTCTTTGAATGTGCAGCATTTGCAGATTTCTGCTTACTGGTTGAAGAGCTCCATTTTCCTTTGCCCTTATGACTAGCTAGGAAAGCTTGATCTCAAACACCCATAATGGACCTGTTCTGCGTGGACTGATCTTCCTGCAACAAAACAGAGTGCATGTGCATATGTGTGTGTAAATATGTGCATGTGTATGTGTATGTGTGTATATATGTATGTACGTGTGTATATATGTGCATATAGATATGATTTATGCATATAAATGTGTGTATGTGTATGTGTATGTGAATCTGTAGGTATATATGCATGTGTATATGTGTGTATGTGTATGTGTATGTATATGAGTGTGTGTATGTATGTATGTGCATGTGCATGTATATGTGTATGTGTGTGTATGTGTGTGTATGTGCATGTGTATGTGTATGTGTGTGTATATGTATGTATGTGCATTTGTATGTGTAAGTGTATGTGCCTATGTGTATATGTGTATGTATGTGCATGTCTATGTGTGTGTATATGTATGTATGTGTATGTGTACTAGGTGTGTATGTGTATATGTATATATATATATATATATATATATATATATATATATATATATATATATATATATATATATATATATATATATATATATATACATACATACATACATATATATATATATATATATATATATATATATATATATATATATATATATATATATATATATATATGTATGTATGTATGTATGTGTCTGTGTGTGTGTGTGCACGTCTCTCTCTCTCTCTCTCTCTCTCTCTCTCTCTCTCTATATATATATATATATATATATATATATATATATATATATATATATATATATATATATATATATATATATATATATATATATATATATATATATATATGAATGTGTATGTATATGCATGTGTATATGTATGAGCATGCATGTGCATGTGCATGCATCTCCATTTGCATCCATGCATATGTGCATGCATGTGAATGTGCATATGCATGTGTATAATCAGTATATGTTCATGTGTGTATGTGTATGTGTATATGCAATAATGCATGCATGTCCTTTTATGTGTTTGTAGATATGTTTTCGCATATGCATATGTGTAAGCGTGTGTGTATGTGTATTTGTGTGTGTATGTGTATGTGTATGTTTATGTGCCTATATGTGTGTGTATGTGCATGTGTATGTGTGTGTGTGCATATGTATGTGTGCGTATATGTGTGAGCATGCATGTTCATGTATATGTGTATATGTGCATATGAATGAGTAAGTGTGATTATGTTAATTAATGAAAATTAAACAACGTAAATGATATAGAAAAAATGAAAATTCTACTTTCAATAATTTGCCATATTTTATGCTTGGTGAACTTCGTGAATAACTTGCAATGGAAAGAGAGAGAGAGAGAGAGAGAGAGAGAGAGAGAGAGAGAGAGAGAGAGAGAGAGAGAGAGAGAGAGAGAGAGAGAGAGAGAGATCAAAAGAGAGAAGGGGAGAGAGAGAGAGAGAGAGAGAGAGAGAGAGAGAGAGAGAGAGAGAGAGAGAGAGAGCGAGAGAGAGAGAGAGATTGAAAGAGAAAGAGGTAGAAAGAAGTAGAGAAGAGAGAGAGATAGAGAGAGAGAGTAAGATAGAGAGATTAGAAAAGAGAGAGAGACTGAGAGAGAGATTGTTGGAGCTTGTAAGCACAACATAGATCTGAATGTTGGAGAGCTCTTCGATCAGTTGCATGTAAAATGATGATCGATGAGTGATTTAATTTTTTTTACTTATATCAAACTTTACCATCTGATACACGATGAAGAACCATCATGTATGGGATCATGCAATTCATGGAATAGCCACACCCAACAGCATCGCATAAGCAATGTAAATAAGCATCACATATGTGATGCTACCACTTTAATCACATAAGCAACACTAACATAGTGACACTCTCTTGAACATTGCTAGAAGCATTGGAAATAATGTCTTGAGTAGCATCCTTTAAACAATAATGCACACTCGATGCCCGATCGGACAAAATTCATAATCATGTCACCACAGAAATGTGTCATGTTAATCATTGATATACGCATGTATTTGTTGTAGTGATCCACTCCTCCACACAAATCATAGCATCCTTGATAGCTTTGATATAGAAACGAGCCAATATTTTCTAAGGTAGTTGCATAGTTGGTAATGAAGGATTTTCTCCCACTTTGTATAGCACTTGATTCCTATGTGCCCAAATATTTCAGAGAATTTGAGACCTCCAAAGGTTCCACAAAGAAATATTAAGTATGATGCTATATTCCAAAAGAATTTATTTCTATCCTAGAGAGTGTGTTATGATGATAGAAGAGCATCTGTTTAAAAGGTGTCACTACCTCATGGCTACCAAGCAAATTATAGAGAGATGTCTTAAATCTCCCTAAAACGCACACACTTTACACAACCCTTCACCAATACCACATCTCTTGATCTTGTTGCCTTGCCATGAGACATCATGTAGGATTAACCATTGGGAGAGTGCGTGTTGGATTCTAAAGTGGAAAGCCTAAATGCATTACAATATTTCGTGCCATTGAGCTTTACTCCATTGTATGGCCCATCTTCTATTAATCTTGGCCATCATGCTCTCCATAAATCCCCTCTCATACTTGTAAACCTTACACATGCGACCCTTGAAAATAGCATCAATCTTCACTTCATTGCAATATACAACATCAGCCTCGTTAAGGCAAGCAAAAGCACTATAGGATTGGGGAAGGAAGTAGATGTGGATATCCTCGAAGACTAATAACCACTTGTAGATACATTTAAAGGAGGGATGCAATACTACCAAGACAACTTGATATCTAGATACCCAAGTAATGCCTTTTGTACCCTAGGAAAAAGATAATCTGTTAAATTGGATGATGGGTGGTGCAGAGGGTTGCACTATTGAAATTAGTCAAGTAAATGAAGAGATTGCACAAGAAGCCCAAGAAGGGAAAAAAGAGTCAAAAAAATGAAAATTTAATCTAGAATAATAACAGAGGAGAAAAAATGAGTCTCTGCAAGAAATAAGAAGCAAGCATCAAAACAGAGCCGTTGGAGACCAAAAATGGGTATTTATCAGAAAACGGTGCTTCATGGCAAGAGTTAACAAGTAGTGGCCAAAATAGATGAGGAGTCTCCCCAAGACCAAAACAAGCTCATTCTCTCTATGGAACTAACTACTCCTATGGAGCAATGTGGTGAATTTCAATTTTTGCAGGCATCTCAAATGAGGCAAAGAGCACCAAGAGGACCATTTGACATTTGTGGTCAATTTTTACCAAAGCAGATTAGTATACTCCTTAATCCAGATGAACAAATAAAGGCCAATAATTATTTGGATGTTGTTTCTTAGTGTGAAGATCATGTCTAGGCACTTGAGGCTACATCCTATGATTCAATGTTTCATAAGGAGGTTTGCTTTCTAGAAATCTTGTCATAGTGGACCATGGAGAAAATCCTTTAGATAAGTACTCGTCCTACCTCTTTTAGTGAAGAAGAATCATTGTTGCAAGATACACAGATTGAAGAGAAGTTGAACTATCACTCGTGCAACTCACAAAGCAACATGATTATATGACTATGTGGACACATCCCAAGGGTAAGGTTAGTTCCTCATTATAGTGAAGCTAGGAAGAAGAAAAAAATGAGAAGGAAGTACACTCACTCTACCAATAGTCAGTGGATCACAAAGCCTCAGTTGCAAGGTATTCCTACTCTTCTTAAGAAGAATGTAGATACAAATGAAGAAGCGTCCCAGAAGACAAACACTATGGCTCAGAAGAGAATCAAAAAGACCAACATTATGGCTTTAAAGTGGTTTGATGACATGAAGAGAGTCATAAAAAGGAGGACTTATGTCCAACACTCAAGGACCAAGGAAGAGATGGAATGGATGCTTCATGGATATCTGCAACTCCAAGATTTGGATGAGAACAAGAAGCCCCTAGATAACACTTCTAAGGTGGAGTCTAACTCCCTGTGATGGAAGCTATTTGCTCATTGTACATATCATAGTTCTGTTCAATATATTTTCTGCACTGTTTTGTTTGAATAAGCAAATAAAGGAGGACTTGCATCAAGAGAGTGCAGAAGCTTGATATGGGGGATTGTAGTCCAACAAAAAAGTGGATCATAAATTTTTATTTCGGCTCATAAATTTTTCCTTAATGGCCACCAATTTGGAATTCATCCCTATTGGATGAAAGTGCCCATTGAATATCGAAACCCCAAATTTTTCGTTCATATCCCTTGCAAGAATTCCTCTTCATATTTCACTCGAGGGAATAGTTCACCTCATTCTCACTGAATTTGTCTAATCGACTCCGTATCAAATTTGGCCAATTGTGCTATCTTATCGAATTCATCCTAGCAAGCCTATCCATCCGTTAAAGATTGCATCTTTAGAAAATAGGAATTCACCTCCTTGAAATCATCAAAATAGGATTGAAAGCAGGTATTCCCCTCCTTGAAATCATCAAAATTGGATTGATCGAGATGCCAAATGGGATTCGACTGAGCTACCAAGAATTCATCCAAATGGGATTCGTCTGGCTGCCAAGGAATTCATCATTATGGAAATTCATCTAAGAATGATTTCCTCCAGGAAAAGGGATAAGCACACAAAATTCCAAGTGTAAAAGGGATTTGAACTCATGATTTTTCTGCAAGAGAGTTCTAAGCTATCCATCCGACGTCCTGTCATCAAGGCATGAGCTGATTCGCCCATGATGATCCTCTTAGCACTTGCTGAATTCATCATTTTCTTCAAAAATTTTTTCGTCCATAGTAAGCAAATGGCGAAATAATCGTAATGGATTCAATGAGCAAAGGGCGAAATTGTGCTTCATAAGCGTTGGTAGACATGTAGTTTTTGGCTAGTACCATAACATGGAGAATAGTCATCCCACGGAGATCCTTTGGGCTAGCATAAATATGCTATTTAATCTTGGCTATGCTCTCTTGTTGATGATCCATTTTGTCGCCAACTCATCAACCATGCCTTCGATATCCATAATGCCTATACCTCCATAATCTTTCTAGCTAATGCAACTAGACCATTTAATTTTGGGAACCCCTCATTTGTTGTGGTCCGCTGTCCATAATAAGTTTCTGTACATTCTTTACAATTCCTAAGCTCTTAATCTTTCGGTCTCAAGCAAGAAAGAAAGTAAAGGGTTGAGGAGAAGAGGAAGGTATTGATTCCCATGGCATGGCATGTGAGCTTGATCTGCATGCCCTTCCAATATGCTAACTTGTTTTCTAGTTTGCAAAGGACCCAATTCTAGTGCTTCTCCATCAAGACACCAAAGCCCAATGAGATACTGAGTAGGCAGAAGACCTAACCCCTGGGGATGATTTGGCAACCATGGTCAACCAGAAGTTGGAGTGGTGGTGGGATGATGGCTCAAAAAGTGGTTTTGGTGTGGTTGATTTTGGAAACCAATGCCTCGTAGAAAGTGTGAAGGCATCCCCAAAAGGCCTCGATGCTGGTCAAATCATTGTGCACAAATACGTTCATGTCATCTGCAAATAGTCTCATGATCATCTGACCATGGTTTAGAGGTAGAGAGAGACCTTTAATATGGCCCATTTCCAAGTGATGTTGCACGAGACGGCTGAGCCCTTCCGTGGAAATAGCGAAGAGTAGGGGAGCCAATGGGCATCCTTGCCTAATAGATCATTCTATTCTGATAGTCTTTGATAACTAGCCATTGATATTTATTTGTGTTGATGAATTCCCCAATAGTGTAGCGATCATCTTAGTGAATTTCAGACTACAGCCAAGGTCTTTAAGAGATTGGAGAACAAAGTCATATTCTAGCCTGTCCTAGGCTTTGTCGAAGTTGATTTTAAGGAATAGTACTTCTTGCTCAGACTCTACAACAAACTCGAGACCTTCTCAGATGTCAATAATAGCTTCTAATATTGATTTGCCTTTGATGAATCCCATTTGGTCCTCGCTAAGCCACCACTTCAAGTGATAAGAGATTTTGTTGGCGATTACTTTCACAAAAATCGTGTACCCCGTTTGAAGCATCATGATTGGGTGTCAGTTTTCAATCCTCTTCTTGTTACCTTTTTTATGGATAAGCTCGATGACACCAGTCTTTAGGCATTCAGGAAGGGGGCCAAAGGCTAAAGCCTCTTGCCAAACAAAGCACAATAGGGTGGTCACCACCTATCTAAAAGACTTAAAGAATTCATTTGTGAGGCTGTCAAGACTCGGGCTTTTCCCATTGGGGAGTGTATTGCTAACTTCGAGAATCTCATTATGGGTGATGGGTGCATCAAGGAGAGACTTCAGATTGTGCGGTATTCTTGAGGGAGAGACTCTCAAGTTGGTCTCCATGCAATCCCTCCTATGAGGAGAAAGAGGCATCAAAACCCTTAGGAGATTAGTAAAATGTTTTAAGTAGGTAAGATATTTTGAGTAGGTTTAGTTGCTTTAATCCAGCAGTCAAGAGGGAATGAGTGCAGTTGGAAAGACTTTCACACAAAAGGGAATGAGAAGATTTTAGGGTCAACATAGATCCAAGGTAGGAGATTTCCCTTATATGGAGCTGAAACGGTGTCAATAATGGGAAAATGATCTAATAGGATAATGTCCATGTATAGAGAAAGGTGAAAAGACCTAAGGATGTTGAGTAATTTGAGGAGATCTTAGAGCCATTAGTTTGTTTGTGTTTGTGTGATACTTTTTTATAGGAAAGGTGAACACATGGTTGTTCTTGTACATTTTTTCCTATGTTGGTCGTGCATGCATGTTCTTTCCTGTGTTGCGTTTGCCTGAACCTTGTTTCTTATGTTGTTGTTGTGTGTTCTAATGGCTAGAGTACCCTTCATATAGTCACACTCTCTTGCTTCATGACCAACTTTTCCACATAACCGATTGTGCCTATACATTGTTTCTTGTGTTTAGCTACTATCCTCCAATGGTTAGAGCACCCTTCATATAGCCACACTCTCATGCTTCATGAAACAATTTCCCACATAATTTTTAAGTAATTATAGGAAGGACGTCTTGAGGAAAAGTTCATTATTACAAGTGAAATATCTCAAAACGTATTTTATTATCTCTTGGTAGTAGATCGATTCCATATCCTTCCTCGGTTGCATGAATGTATTTTTTGTGGCTTCCTTTTCCCCTTCCATAATCTTTTATGACTTAAATGCTTCCATCTCTTGCCTTACTTGTGTAAAGGGGTCTAAATAACGTTTTTCCCCACCAACTTGTACTTTAACTTCCTCAATCGAAGGTGCTACCACTAGAAACCCATGGAAGGTTTCATCTTTTAGAAGATTTCAACTAGCTTTTATTGAGATGACAAAGGGAGAGCCTTCTCTACCCACTTCTTAACTAGAAAATCACTACGAAAATCGTGAAAGTTTTCTTGCTTGGCATGTAAGATTTCTAATTGTTCTAGAGATATTTTGGTGTGGAATTCCCTTCTAAAAAGCCCTTTAAAAAGTTGATTTTCAAATCTTCCCATAAGGCAAAAAATTCATTGTAATTGATCCTAACACCACACAAAGTTGTTAGAAAAAATGCCAAAAAGGCATCATCATCAACAATGCCAAAAAGGCATCATCGTGCTTGAGTTTTACGAAGTGAAAGAAATCTTTTCACATGATCACCTGGATCCACATTTGAGAATCCTTTGTAGATTTGAAAAGGAATTTGGGTCCATGATACTAAGTGTAGATCTAGAGATTCCATATGTTGATTGGAGGTGGAGATAGAATCAAATTTAGGGTAAGATTCTTCCCATTGTGGGATAAAGGTGAAATCCTCTCTATATGAGTCTGCTTGTGCCATAGATGAATTATTTTATGCTAGAAAGCCCTATTCAAGAAATTTGGGAATTATTCAAGTCCCATTTATATTACTTACTATGTTAACTTCTTAAGTTTAAGCCCAATCTTGATACCCCATTTACAATACAATTATCCTCAATAATAAATTGTCAATTTAATATACTCCAATCAAAAGATAATAACATGTTCTAGTATGTGAATGAGTCAAAAAGTAAACGGTTGAGACAGAGACAATTGTCTCAAAATCGTGCGTAATTCCCATTTTTCCTGAATAGGCCTTTAGAGATGTTATGAACATAGAAAGGACGTTTGTAGGGCTGCCTTGGAGCTGTTTGTTGTCTACTCTCTGATCGAATTCCAGTCATGTGATAAACATATGTAATGGGGTCTCCCTACAAGGAAAATGTGATATGTCACACTCGGAATGCCACCATTGAGGTTAAGGCTGGGATATAGGTCCTCTCTTTTGGTTTTGGAAACATTCTCCTAGTGAAACCCTGTAACTTCTAGAGGAGAAAGGATGTTAGAAGATTGAGATAAAAGCTTGCAAAAATTTGAGTAGATCATGTTATTGATCCCTCCATACACATACAAGAGCAAAGGATGCTTAGAGCATAAAGTAAAATCATGCTGAATGTGATTAAGTCATGCAAAGTGGAAATGTGCACATAATAACATCAAAACGATAAGATTATTCTAAGAGAATGAAAGAGAGAAAGGGGGAGAAGGATCAAATCATTGAGAAGAGAAGGAAAGATCTTTTTTCAGTGCAATTCAAACCTCTTGGAGAGTAGGAAAAATAAACACTACTAGAAAAACTTCTACCATCCGAGGGCAAGAAGACAAGGACAAGAAGACAAAGAGGCCTTGCTGATTTTGCACCACTCTCAAGCACTTACAAATAGGAAGTGATCTCATTTGAACACACCTCCACTTGATGGCTCGCCAAATTGCATTATGGATTCTCTCTCTCTCTCTCTCTCTCTCTCTCTCTCCACATGCATGTATGCGTGTAAATAAGTCTAGGTAACTTGAATATGCACTCAGTCCTTTTAAAATGTCTCTTCTATCTGTTGGGTTCCGATATTGAGGAATGACCCTTGATTTCTTGAGAATTGAAAACCGTGTTTGTTGGGAAATTCGAGACATTGACATACATTGCAGTTGGTTGTTCCATTCTTGCCCTCTAAAACTTTAATTTGGTATTGAATATGGAACAATTGGCCTATGTTCAGAGCAATCAAAATCCCCATGTGTAACTATGCAGATGCCTGAAATGAACGTAAGATGACCTCCTTTAAGTTAGGAAAATATGGAGAATTAGAAAAAAAAGTGAAAATTGGGGAAAGTGGAAGAAAATGGGAAAAATGGAGAAAGTGTAAAAAAATAGGAAAAATGCAAAATGTGGGGAAATATTGAAAAGTGCAGAAAGTGGGTAAAATAGGGAATACGAGGAAATCGGGAAAACGAGGGAAGCTGAGAAATGGTGGGGAAAATAGGAGGAGAAAAGAAATTGGGGAAAGTGGGCAAAGTGAAAAAGTAGGAAAAATAGAAGTGGGTAAAATAGGAGAAATGTAAAAAATAAAGGTGGGGAAAACCAGGGAAAATCGAGAAAGTTCTGAAATTAGAAAAAGTGGGGAAAATGCGGTATATGGGAAAAGTGGGAGAAATGAAGAAAGCGCAGATGATGGAGAAAGAGGGGAATATGAAGAAGATTTGAAAAATGGGAAAGTGGGGAATATGGTGAAAGGGGGGGAAATGAACAAAATAGAAAAAAATGGGAAAACTAGGAAAAATGAGGTATATGGGAAAGTGCAAAAATTGGGGAAGTGGCAAAAACCTTACCTTATCTGACCATGAAGGCACATTTTCAAACACACTCTATGCTCTCTAAATTTGCTAGAGACTTGTTGCAAGCTCTTGAATATGTTGAGTATGTGTCTTGTGTTTTTTAGAATTGGAACAAAGGTCATCAACATAAACTTTTAAGTGTAGAAAAGCTCCTACGACATTCCACAACAACTGTTAGGACGTGGCAAGAGCATTAGTGGGTCCAAATGGAATCAGACTAAATGCATATATGCTCCATACCATGGAGACGGTCATATTATATTTGTGTTTTGATGTCATTTCTCTTTGATTGCAGCTAGAGAATTTATTAAGGAAGCTATCAACTTTCTGTTTTTTTTTTGAGAGTACAATTAATTGGAAAGAAACACAAACCCAACCTCATAAGGTAGAGGCATCCATCTTGGGGAACTTCATGGACACCCATCTTTGGGAACTCATGGATATGTCCAGCTAGAATTTGAATTCAAGACTTCCTCCTTGAGATTCAAAGCATCAACCACTAGGCTATGCAAGCTTGGACAGCTATCAGTTTTCTTGCATATGACCCCTTCAAGAAAATATCTGTATGGGGTAGTTGATGGCTATCCTTTATAGTGGAAGTATCAATTTTTATTGAGTTTGATGCACACATACAATTTAGCTTTCCTCTTTGGTAGAAGTACATTGTGGGATACCCACTCGATGTGCTCTATCTCATGAATAGATCTACTTATTTTAATCTACTATTTGCTTTTTTTAATCTTAGTAGCATAAGTATTGCTAAACTTGTATTGTTGCTTCTTTTTGGGTTTGGATTTGTTGGAGTTAGACGTCTGCGGAAGCACGCGAACAGCACAAGGAAGAGGAAGAAGCTTGGAGCACAACACACAAGACTGAATGTATTACTAGAGAATGTACAAAGATAAGTAGCCCATTAGGGCAATAGGCGTATATACAAGCCGGGGGAAAAAAACCTCCTAAAGAGGGAAAAAAGTGCCCCGGCAGTCCTAGAGTGTTCACACACATCACTACCTAAATATATCAACAAATCCCCCCTGGGAGTGATGCGGTGAACAAGGAGCTGGCACTCATGTATAAGGAAGTGCCGAGCTATGTGGAAATCACTCCACAAAAGGAAGTAAGCCCAAAGCTTTGCGGAAAGCTTCAAACTTCTCCCTAGGCAGAGCCTTCGTGAAAAGGTCTGCAATGTTCTCCTGCGTGGGCACATATGCCAAGCTGATCTCCCCAGTAGAGAACCTCTCCCTGACATAGTGATAATGCACCTCAATGTGCTTAGTGCGAGCATGGAACACAGGGTTCCTCGCAACTGCCAATGCGCTCTGACTATCAGTGAAGATGGTGGTGGCAGAAGACTGGCCAACACCCAAATCAGCCATAAGGCGTCTGAGCCACACACACTCAACAGTCGCTGTGAAAGCTGCCCTATACTCAGCCTCACAACTGGATGTGGCCACAGTAGGCTGCTTCTTGCTCAACCAAGATATACATGAGCTACCAAGCATGAAGCAAAAACCACTCGTGGACACACGAGTGTCATAGCAACCAACCCAATCTGAGTTAGAAAAAGCATGCAAATCTGGCGGTAGTGATCCCCCCTTGGGATAAAACAACCCAAGTAGCCGAGTACCACTCAAGTAGCGAAAGATGCGCTTAACCGCTTTCCAATGCGTGACTCCTGGGCAATGCATAAACCTGCTCATCTGTGAGACAGCAAACTGAATATCTGGCCGAGTAATGCATAAGTAAATCAAGCATCCAACAGCCTGCTGATAGAGAACAGCATCAAATGCATCTCCAGCATCATGAAGGCTCAATCGTAAACCTGTCTCCATAGGAGTGGCAATAGGCTTACAGTCTTCAAGGCCAAAACGCTGCAATAATGTGTCAATATATTTCGTTTGACACAAAGCCATTCCACCATCAACTTGCATAAACTGAATGCCCAAATAGTGATGCAAATGCCCCAAATCAGACATCTCAAATGAGGCATGCAAATCAGCCTTGAAATCAGCAATATGCTTCTCAAGAGGACCAGTGAGCAGCATGTCGTCTACATAGACAACAATGATCAAAAGCACATCATTAGCACGCTTAACATATAAGGTGCTTTCAGTTGGACTGTTCTCAAAACCATGTGCAATCAGATAGGCATGTATTTTCTCATACCAAGCACGTGGTGCTTGCTTTAAACCATATAACGCCTTCTTTAACCTGCACACCTGGTTTTCATGCCCTTTCTGCACAAAGCCACGGGGCTGAAAAACATACACTTCTTCATGCAAGTCACCATTCAGAAATGCTGTTTTAATGTCCAACTGATGTACATTCCAACCATGATGGGCTGCAAGTGCACAAATGCTCCGAACAGTAGTCATACGGCATGTAGGTGCAAAGGTCTCATCAAAATCAATGCCTCTTTCCTGCGCATAACCCTTTGCAACAAGCCTAGCCTTATACCTGTCAACTGTACCATCAGGTTTACGCTTCAGCTTGTATACCCACTTAGTGCCAATGGCCTTCTTGCCAGGAGGCAAGTCACATAAAGACCATGTACCATTCTTCATTATAGCATCATATTCAGATTGCATAGCAGCCATCCAATTTTCTGAATTTTGTGCTTCATCAAAAGAAACAGGCTCATTCTCATCACAAAGACTAGATGCAGCCATAGCATAGCAATCTGATGCAAAGGAGGTACTATGAGAGCCTGAACGAGTACGATATGACAAAGGTGCATCTAATTTGCTGTCACGCAAAGTCTGCACCAGCCATTTTGGCATAGTTTTTGCCTGTTCAATATCTGCTCTCTCATCAACAAGTGCATCATGTAAATCTGCATCAGAAATGGCATGATCTGCATCATCATATGAAACCTGCAAAGGTTGAGAAGTTGCCTCATTAGGACCAGCGCTAGCCTGTCCACCTGTAAAAAGAGGCATCAAAGTATCATACATGTCTTTGGAGCTAACAGATGTCTCCTTAGTACATGAAAGCAATGGCTGAATAGCATCTTCCACAAAGACAACATCACGGCTAACCAGAATGCGTTTAGTCTGTGGATGATACAGACGATAGCCTTTACTTTCAGAACTGTATCCAACAAAAATACATTTTACTGCCTTATCATCCAATTTTCTGCGATGTTGTTCAGGCACTAATGCATATGCCAAACAACCAAAAACACGCAGATGAGCAACAGATGGCTTGCGGTCATGCCAAGCCTCATATGGAGTGATAGACTGCAACGCTTTCGTGGGACACCTGTTCAGTACATATGCTGCACACATGACAGCCTCAAGCTAGAAACTATGTGGTAAAGCCTGACTTTTGACCATGCATCTCGCCATCTCCATGAGTGACCTGTTCTTTCGTTCAGCAACTCCATTCTGTTGAGGTGTATACGGCACTGTACACTGGTGTTTTATCCCAGGTTCAGCCAGAAATGCATTAAAATCTGAAGACATATATTCCCCCCCTCGATCAGAACGGAGGGTGCCCATTTTACATGCTGACAGATTTTCAGCCAAAACCAAAAACTGTTTGAAGCACATGAACACTTCGGACTTTGCTTTGAGTGGATATACCCATGCATGCCTAGAAAATCATCAATGAAAGTCACGAAGTAAAGGTAATTTCCAAAAGAGGGTGTCTGCATAGGACCATAGACATCACTATGTACAAGCTGCAATTTCTGCATAGCCCGAACTGAACCATCTTTTGGAAAGGAAGAACGCTGCATTTTGCCCAAAATACAGCCTTCACAAACATGTTTTCCAGGTGCCTCAAGTTTGGGCAAAGAGGACACCATTTCAGATTTCTACAGGCGTAACAAACTAGCAAAATTCAGATGACCAAAGCGTGCATGCCAAAGCTTTGCATCTGACATAGCCTGAGAATCATGAACTGCACATGCCGAATCATTCACAGATTTTTCATAGTCTATGAGCTTATACAACCCACGACATAAAATGCCAGAAGCAATAATCACATCGCCATTTGAGAGATCATGGACTGTACACCTGTCATCAACGAATTTCACAACCAAGCCAATCCTGGCTAATGCAGAAACTGATAACAAGTTCTTTTTGATCCCTGGCACAAATAAAGCATCTGACAAAGTGAAAGAACTACCATCAGCAGTAGTCAGAATGATCTTACCAACTCCCATAACAGGATAAGAGGAGTTATTGGCGCATGTGACAGTATTCCCTGTAGGGGCAGGCTCGAGTGAAGAGAAGAAACTGCGCTGCGAGGTAATATGTTTGGTTGCCCCACTGTCAAAGTACCAAACATCTGAGTCTACTGCAGACATGCACTGATCATGAGAAGATGGGTCAAAATTGCAAACAGTAGTAAGCGCCCATTCTTCTTCCTGCACAAGATTTGCAGACTCTGTTTTTGGTGTAGAGGCCTCTACAACAACCATTCCAGCCTCTTTCTTCTTTGCCTCTTTAGCAGCCAGTTTTGGACAGTTCTTTATAATATGATCATTTCCTTTACAGTACTTGCAGAACAATTTCTGCTTTTCTGATTTCTTCTCATCTTTATCCTGGTTCTTCGATTGTGCAGCATTTGCAGATTTCTGCTTACTAGTAGAAGAGCTCCATTTTCCTTTGCCCTTCTGACTAGCCAGGAAAGCTTGATCTGCAACACGCATAATGGACCTGTTCTGCCTGGATTGATCTTCTTGCAACAGAACAGAGACTAATTCCTCAAATGACAAGGCATTCGGATTGCCTTTCATCATCAATCGAAGAGTAGAGGCAAAACTCTGATATGAATCAGGAAGGCCATTCAGAACGGTCTGCACAAGTGAGCTATCTGGTATAACCTCATCAGCAGAAATCAATTGTTCCTTCAGGTCTTTGATCTTTGTAAGAAAACTGTCCATCGAATCACCTTCATTCATGTGCTCACTCTCCAACTGTTTTCGGAGGTAAGCAACACGAGCCTCATTCCTAGCCTGGTACAAAGTGGTAAGTGTATCCCAAGCATCCTTTGCTGTTCTGCAAGAGCGAATGTGAGGAATAATGGCACGTTTGACAGACAAAGCTATCAATGCATGTGCCTGGGCATCTCTGCCATCCCAACGAATCTGCTCTGCAGTAGGTGCAACAGAAACAGCAGCACGAACAGGAATCTACGGAATATCATCTTCGACACCATCTTCATAAGCTCCAACACCTGTATTTGCAGTACCTGTCGTTACAGGTGTAACAGGACGTCTTTCAACACCCTGCACAATGTTCCACAATCCTTTTGCAACCAGTACATGTCGCATCATATAAGCCCATAATGGGTAGTTGGTACCATCCAACTTATCCTCAACAGCCAACATACGGAATACATCACTGCTTTCAGCCATGGCCGGTGACTAAAATACCTTGATGCAAAAAATTGACTGTATCTCAAAAAGTTGAACAGAACTGCCCAGACGAGTTCTGCTAGACCTGTAGTAGACTTCAAGACGCTTAAACTGGCGAACAGAAACTGGTATATACCTTTGGCACAAAAGGACGAAATAGCCTGCACAAGCACTGCGATAGTGCGTTCGGAGGCTGAAACGAGCTCAGATCGCGATTTCGGCACCACAGAGCGAAGCGGTTTTGATCTCGAAAACACCCTGAGTATGCTCACCAAATTTTGTGCGAATCTGAGACTACAAACGGAGGAGTGTCGACGGCGCCCTAGAAGAATCAACGACCTGCTCTGATACCAATTGTTGGAGTTAGACGTCTGCGGAAGCACGCGAACAGCACAAGGAAGAGGAAGAAGCTTGGAGCACAACACACAAGACTGAATGTATTACTAGAGAATGTACAAAGATAAGTAGCCCATTAGGGCAATAGGCGTATATACAAGCCCGGGGAAAAAAACCTCCTAAAGAGGGAAAAAAGTGCCCCGACGGTCCTAGAGTGTTCACACACATCACTACCTAAATATATCAACAGGATTTTGGATTCATAGGGATCCTATAAGCACATATTTCAACATCAATGCTACTTAGGTCTATGTATGTCCAACAATCCTCATATCCTCTTAGTAAATTTTATAACCTCTTCTTCCTCGATTGGGCTCTCATTGTTCTCTCTATATGTGCAATGTCCTTCTTCATCTTCTATCATCACCACTCTCTTCTTACTGTTTTTCGTATCATCATATGCTACTCCTATAGAATCTTGTCTCTTTGGCATTTGAACCATGATCTTACATTCACCAATGTTGTCTTTTTCAAAACTCTCTACAACATCAAAATCAATGTCACTACTAAATTTCGCATCCTTGCACAATTTATTGTTTCATTTTCCTATGGTTTTGGGATATAGAGATATTGTCATGATACTTCTAAGCTACTTATTATAAGGGTTATGGTTTTGGGATATAGAGATATTGTCATGATACTTCTAAGCTACTTATTATAAGGGTTCTTGGCTCCTATAGACTATATAATGTTTTTTCAAGATTCTCTAAGTATCCATGATGATGGAATCGTAATCTTCACTTTGTCTCACCTAACACTTCTATTCCATTTCTTCTAGTACAGTAGACATAAAGAATGATACATCATATTCTTCTTCATCATAGTATTGTGCACTACTTCTTATTGACTTCTATATCTATGGTGGCCAGAATCCTAACCTACCCATTAGGTTCAAATTCCTCATCGAAAGAGATCAGTAGTGAGTAGGTTAGGTCCTCTAATGTTCATTGCATCACGTATATATATTTTTATCCATTATACTTGCATGTCCTTTTTTCATTAGAAACTTTGCAAATCCACAATTAGGTATCTCCATGCACCCATGATGGATTGAAAGTATTCATAGAGAGTGGATGGACTATAATAAGAATGGCATCATAATTATCCAACCTTGGTAGATTTGTGATGAAGTCTATCAATAATGAATACCATGGTAAAGGTTGCAAGAGGCCATGAGGTTTATGTCGTGGTATCTTAGATCTATTGCAAGTGTCATTAGTTAGGATGTATTCTTTTATTTCCTTCCACATTTGAGGCCACCCAAAATACCTTGATACGAGCTCTATTGTGTTATTCCCTTCAGATTGTCTTGTTGCAAGGTTATCATGATGTTGGTGAAGTGCTTGGATCTTGAGCTTTCTTGGAGGGATGTATATTAGGTCCTTATGGAATAGTAACCCATCATATTCCTAGAACTCATTTACCTCATGAACTTTCCCTTCTTCAATTTTATGTTTAATGTTACAAAAAAACTCATCATGTGGTAGAATCTCAAGAGTCAAATGGGTCAAGGTTGAATCTTCTTGATGGTTTCAAGAGATACAAACTACAGATGTCGAGGATTGAGAAATACACTCTCTTGTTGATCCAAATCCTCTTCTCCTTTTTTTGTGCAAGGTAAGATCTTCTTGACAAGGCAACCTAGACGATACATGATGAAAAAATCTTGAAAAATGATACCTCATTGAAATTGTTGGCATCTTAGACGATACATGAGAAAAAAATTGAACCAAGATTTATAGTTACTCCATCAATATTGCCATCTATTGAGGATGCAGGTAGTCGTAAAGTACTCTAAAGTCTTCTTACAATGAGTGAACATAGTAACTTTATGTGTTGTTCCTTACTAGATGGTGATGCCATGTATCAAACACATCCACTATCACAAGGAGTTCCTTACCATGGATTTCATAACTAATATTTGAATGGGAGAATTTCCTTGATTGATATGCCACTAGATGTAGGTGTTCATTGTCCCTATATTGCGATAGAATCACTTCCAGGGCAAAGAATGCTTCATCTTTCTCTAGGAAAAAAGGCTTGCTATAATCGAGCTAAACTAGAATTGGAGTAGTCATGAATGATGATTCCTGTAAGCTTGTTAATCGGAGGTGACGTTATCTTGGAGTAATCTCTGATGAATATTCACATGATCACCTAGATCCACATTTGAGAATCCTTTGTGGATTTGAAAGTGAATTTTGGTTCATGATACTAAGTTTGTGAGATCTAGAGATTCCATATGTTGATTGGAGATGGAAATAGAAGCAAATTTAGGGTAAGATTCTTCTCATTGTGGGATAAAGGTGAAATCCTCTCTATATGAGTCTACTTGTGCCATACATGAAGTATTTTATGCTAGAGAAGTCATGAACATAGAAAGGACGTTTGTAGGGCTTCCTTGGAGTTGTTTGTTGTCTACTTTCTAGTCGAATTCCAATCATATGATGAACATATGTAATGGGGTCTCCCTACAAGGAAAATGTGATATGTCCCACTCGGAATGCCACCATTGAAGGTAAGGCTGGGATATAGGTCCTTTCTTTTAGTTTTGGAAATATTTTCCCGCTGAAACCCTCTAATTTCTAGAGGATAAAGGATGTCAGAAGATTGAGATAAAAGCTTGCAAAAATTTGAGTACATGTTACAGATTATTCCATATACATACAAGAGCATGCTTAGAGCATAAAGTAAAATCATGCTCAATGAGTACATAATAACATCAAAACGATAAGAATATTCTAAGAGAATGAAAGAGAGAAAGGGGGAGAAGGATCAGATCAATGAGAAGAGAAGGAAATATCTTTTTTCAATGCAATTCAAGCCTCTTGGAGAGTAGGAACAATAAGCACTACTAGAAAAACCTCTACCATCCGAGGGCAAGAAGACAAGAACAAGAAGACAAAGAGGCCTTGCTGATTTTGCACCACTCTCAAACCGCAAATAGGAAGTGATCTCATTTGAACATACCTCCACTTGACGGCTCAGAAAATTGCTTTATGGATTCTCTCTCTCTCTCTCTCTCTCTCTCTCTCTCTCTCTCTCCCTCTCCACATACATGTATGCGTGTAAATAAGTCTAGGTAACTTGATTATGCACTCACTTCTTTCAAAATGTCTCTTCTATCTGTTGGGTTCAGATCTTGAGGAATGACTCTTGACTTCTTGAGAATCGAAAACCGTGTTTGTTGGGAAATTCGAGACATTGACATACATTGTAGTTGGTTGTTCCATTCCTCCCCTCTAAAACTTCAATTTCGTATTGAATATGGAACAATTGGCCTATGTTCAGAGCAATCAAAAACCCCATGTGTGACTACTCAGATGCCTTAAATGAACATTAGATGACCTTCTTTAAGTTAGGAAAATACGAAGAATTAAAAAACAAATGGCAAAAATCGAGAAAGTGGAAGAAAATGAGAAAAATGGGGAAAGTGTGAAAAAATAGGAAAAATACAGAAGGTGGGGAAGTTGTGAAAACTGAAGAAAGTCGGTAAGATAGGGAATATGAGGAAATTGGGAAAACGAGGGAAGCTGAGAAAAGGTGGGGAAAATAGGAGAACTCAAGAAATTGGGGAAAGTGGGCAAAGTGAAAAAGTAGGAAAAATAAAAGTGGGTAAAATAAGGGAAATGTGAAAAATAAAGGTGGAAAAAACCAGGGAAAATCGAGAAAGTGCTGAAATTAGAAAAAGTGGGGAAAATGCGGTATATGGGAAAAGTGGGAGAAATGAAGAAAGCGCAGATGATGGAGAAAGTGGGGAAAATGAGGAAGATTTGAAAAATGGGAAATTGGGGAATATGGTGAAAGGGGGGGAAATGAACAAAATAGAAAAAATCGGAAAACTAGGAAAAATGAGGTATATGGGAAAGTGCAAAAATTGGGGACGTGGAAAAAAGCTTACCTTGTCTCACCATGAAGGCACATTTCCTAACAAACTCTATGCTCTCTAAATTTGCTAGAGACTTGTTGTAGCTCTTGTTGAGTATGTGTCTTTTGCTTTTTAGAATTGGAACAAAGGTCATCAACATAAACTTCTAAGTTCTTATGTAGAAAATCTCCTACGACATTCCACAACAATTGTTAGGACGTGGCAAGAGCATTAGTGGGTCCAAATGGAATCACACTAAATGCATAAATGCTCCTTTCCATGGTTAAGGTCATATTATATTCGTGTTTTGATGCCATTTCTCTTTGGTTGCAGCTAGAGAATCTATTAAGGAAGCTATCACCTTTTTTTTTTGAGAGTACAATTAATTGGAAAGACACACACAACCAACCTCGTAAGGTAGAGGCACCCATCTTGAGGAACTTCATGGACACCTTTGGGAACTCATGGATATATCCAGCCAAGATTTGAACTCAAGACTTCCTCCTTGAGATTCAAAGCATCAGCCACTACGCTATGCAGGCTTGGACAGCTATCAACTTTCTTGCCAATGACCCCTTCAAGAAAATATCTATATGGGGTAGTTGGTGGCTATCCTTTATAGTGGAAGTATCAATTTTATTGAGTTTTATGCACACATATAATTTAGCTTTCCTCTTTGGTAGAAGCACATTGCGGGATACCCACTCGATGTGCTCTATCTCATGAGTAGATCTACTTATTTGAATCTACTATTTGTCTTTTTTATCTTAGTAGCATAGGTAGTGCTAAACTTGTATTGTTTCTTCTTTTTGGGTCTGGATTTTGGATTCATAGGGATCCTATAGGCACATATTTCAACATCAATTCTACTTTGGTCTATGTATGTCCAACAATCCCTATATCCTCTTACTAAATTTTATAACCTCTTCTTCCTCTATTGGGCTCAGATTGTTCTCTCTATATGTGCAATGTCCTTCTTCATCTTCTATCATCACCACTCTCTTCTTAGTGTGTTTCGTATCATCATATGCTACTCCTATAGAAACTTGTCTCAAGTTGGCATTTGAACCATGATCTTACATTCACCAATGTTGTCTTTTTCAAAACTCTCTACAACATCAAACTCAATGTCACTACTAAATTTCTCATCCTTGCACAATTTATTCTTTCATTTCCCTATGGGTTTGGGATATAGAGATATTTTTATGATACTTCTAATCTACTTATTATAAGGGTTCTTGGATCCTATGGACTATATAATGTTTTTTCGAGATTCTCTAAGTATCCATGATGATGGATCCTAATCTTCATTTTGTCTCACCTGACACTTCTATTCCATTTCTTCTAGTACACTAGACATAAAGAATGATACATCATATTCTTCTTCATCATAGTATTGTGCACTTATTCTTTTTTACTTATATATCTATGGTGGCTAGAATCCTAACCTATCCATTAGGTTCAAATTCCTCATCCAAAGAGATCATTAGTGAGTAGGTTGGGTCCTCTAATGTTCACTTCATCATGTATATATATTTTTATCCATTATACTTGCATGTCCTTTTTTTCATCAGAAACTTTGCAAATCCACAATTAGGTATCTCCATGCATCCGTGATGGATAGAAAGTATTCACAGAGTGGATGGGAGTTGAAGCATCTATAATTATGTGGATTGAGTTCCATTACATGGGTGGGACATCTCTAAAGGTGTGGTTCAATATTTCACCTTGGTTATTACCTCTAAGCATTGCAAATATATAGCATTAAGTCCCCAATCTTGAACTACCTAGAGAGTCTTAGAATATTTCATACCTATTTTCCCTTTTAAAAAATAGATATTGTAAACATATATTGAAATTCAGTTTTGCAAGTCTTCAAAAGTGATTTGATCTAGTAATCCTCGAGGCCATTTAGTGTGAGAATCTACATATTGTAATTTTAGCTATGTAAGTAGAAATTTTGGATTACCCCATAAATTCTATAGGAATTTTGCAGCATTTGCAACTTGTACTTCTTCAATGTTAATCTCTAACTGAAGTAGCTTCCTAACCCACTTGGCCTGACTTTGTCTCTTGGATATCTCTAAGTTCTATCCTTTCTCTATTTACCCTTGAAATATTCTTAGTGCCCTCATATCTGATGGTCTTACGATTCCTCTAGATCAGATGGCCTAGCTTGCCTCTCTACTTATCAATGGGTAACTACTTGTACTAGTCTCACCTTGTTTGGCCTTACTTTTGAAATAGACACTATCTCTAGCACGTTCAATTTGGGTGATCTTTTTTTATATCTAGGGTTTTTTGTACAATATCTTGTGAGGTGTTGTTTATCACAATTAGTAATATATCCTTGGATGGAAACCAGTGATTGGGACACCTTTGCTATTTAGCTCAATGTTATCACTTGCAAATAAAGTTATCATCTTAGTAGTGATGACATAGACATCTAGACATTTGCACTCTAGTTTGCCTCATTGTTGGTGCATGGTTTATATTTTTAAACATCAAACTAGTGTGTTATTGATCCCAATTATTCTTGAAGGGTGATTTCTATAAGGTTAAGATTTTAGGTTCTCATAAGACACAATGTAGTTAGTTTAACTAAACTCTCCATGGATTGAATCAAAGTTATTGGATTACATTCTATAAATTCCTCCTTGTTAGGGGCATCAAGCCATGATGGTCCATCCTTGGGTGTTGTTCATAATTTGCATGGAAGGGAGTTTGTGTGCTAAATGTATGAAGACTATTGTTTTAGGTAAACTCTACAAAGGATAAAAGCTTGAATCAATCATTTTGATGATAGTTGATGGTGCAATGGAGATAATGTTCTAGGACTTGATTCATTCATTTTGTTTGTCCATTAGTCTATGGATGATTGGTGATAGATAATTTAACTTTAACACCAAGGAGCTTGCAAGGACTCTTCCAAAAGCTTGATATGAACTATGAATCTCGATCACTGACAATATCATCAAGAAACCCATGAAGCGGAAAGATGTATCTGAGAGAAATTCTAGCAGTGGCTTCACTTGTGATTGCATTGATAGTTGGACTGAAGCGTGCCATCTTTGAAAATCTATAAACTATAATAAGAATGGCATCATAATTATCTAACCTTGGTAGATCTATGATGAAATCCATCGATAATGAAGGCCATGGCCTTTGTGGAATAGGTAAAGGTTGCAAGAGGCCATGAGGTTTATGTCATGGTATCTTAGATCTATTGCAAGTGTCATAATTTAGGATGTATTCTCTTATTTCCTTCCACATTTGAGGCCACCCAAAATACCTTGATACGAGCTCTATGGTTTTATTCATTCGAAAATGTCTTGCTGCAAGGTTATCATGATGTTGGTTAAGTGCTTGGATCTTGGGCTTTCTTGGAGGGATGTATAGTAGGTACTTATGAAATAGTAACCCATCATTTTCCTAGGACTCATTTGCCTCATGAACTTTCCATTCTTCAATTTTCTGCTTAATGTTACAAAAAAACTCATCATGTGGTAGCATCTCAAGAATCAAATGGGTCAAGACTGAATCTTCTTGAGGGTTTCAAGAGATAGCTACTAACTAGAGATGTTTAGGATTGAGAAATACATTGTCTTGTTGATCCAACTCCTCTTCTCCTTTCTTTGGTGCAAGGTAAGATCTTCTTGACAAGACAACCTAGACGATACATGATGAAAAAATCTTGAAAAATGATATCGCATTGAAATTTTTGGCATCTTAGATGATACATGATGAAAAAATTGAGCCAAGGTAGAAGCTTACTCCATCAAGATTGCCATATTGAGGATGCAGGTAGTCATAAAGTACTCTAAATCCTTACAATGAGTGAACATAGTAACTTTATGTGTTGTTCCTTCTAGATGGTGATGCCACGTATCAAACACATCCACTATTGCAAGCAGTTTCTTATCATGGATTTCATAATAAATATTTAAATGGGAGAATTTCCTTGATTGATATGCCACTAGATGTAGGTTTCCATTGTCCCTATATTGGGATAGAATCGCTTCCAAGGCCAAGTATGATTCATCTTTCTCTAGGAAAAATGGCTTGGTATAATTGAGTCAAACTAGAATTGGAGCAGTGGTGAATGATGATTCCTGTGAGCTTGTTAATCAGAGGTGACACTATCTTGGAGTAATCTCTGATGAATATCCTAAAAAAAGGAAAAACCTAGAAAATAGTGTACATCTTGAACACATGAAGGTGGTTGCCAATCAAGGTTTGTCTTGATCTTCTTAGGTTCCATAAAGATTCCTTTCGGGACTTCTCTAATTTTTCCATGAGATTTGTGATCCTCTAGATTTTTGGAGAATATCAAGATGTCCTTGGGGTATATTATCACAAAATCATATAAATATTGTTGAAAGATATCATTCATCATATGCTGCAAGACAGTTTAAGCATTTATTAGATGGAATGACATAATTACATATTCAACATGTATGTATCTTGTTTGAAATGTTGTCTTCTAAAGTGTTGCGATGGAAATGCACCACAATGGATTCTCCTTCTTGAGAGCTCCATGATGATACCCTTACGATAGGAAACCAAGCTCTAGATGTTCCACACATTAGTTCATGGAGGCCTATAGAATACACAAAAAATAACACAGTACATAGATAGAGCAAACACATATTTCTTAGGTTATTCAAATACGATCGAACTCACCATTTTTGGCTCACCGGACCACTATATGTCTTATCAAAGAACATATACAAAAGTTTCTGGTGGCCATTTGGCCTTTCACATGGATACTAACAGTAATTATCCCCCATTAAAGGGCAATATGGCCAAAGTGACTATGGGAAAGAAATGAAGAATGATCAAGAATACTTGTTTGTAAGTATACAAACTGTACCTCCCACTGAATGGGCATGTTACATAGTATACAAGTATTTATGTGGGTAAAAGCATGGGAATGGTTACAAAAAATTTCTGTCTTGGACAACATTAATTAGCTGCCTATTAGCTACCTTCCATTAGTCATTTTAACAAGATCATCATTAAATGCACATATATTCATTTTTAGTTACGTTTTAATGTGAATTACTTTTGTAGTACAAGCCCACTACATCTCATGGCAATCACAAATAATGGTGTGCATGTAAAGTTAATGATGGTTTTGCAATTTGTGAGTTTTGATGACAATAATGAATTCCTAGTCTAATCACTTTGCTCTCCTTCTACACAACAAAAGCCCAAAACATGCTTCGTGATAGAGGTCAATAGCTTCCTTCCACATGATGTAGGCCGATAGAGGAGCCAGCTTTTTGGGATTCAGCTTTTCCTTGTTCTTTCCCTTGCCACATTGTTGATTCTCCCTTCGCCAAGAACCATGAACATTATATACATCTCCGCTCTAAGTGAGAACCATAGATTTTCTACGAATCGGCTTACTCAAGAGTGCTCCACATATGTCATCATAGACCACTTTACCACCATGTGCACTATTGCTACTAGCTATGCAAAATGTATCCCATGATAATGGCAAGGTGCATAACAACACGACTACTTTCGTTTCATTAACTAGATCCATTTTTTATCATGGAACTAAGAGAATTTTACATCAAACCTATTTAAACGAGCAGGAACAACTATCTATGTCCATGTGAAGGTCATATAGCCTTTGAATAAGC
Organism: Ceratopteris richardii; assembly: GCA_020310875.1. Taxonomy (NCBI): domain Eukaryota; kingdom Viridiplantae; phylum Streptophyta; class Polypodiopsida; order Polypodiales; family Pteridaceae; genus Ceratopteris; species Ceratopteris richardii. The sequence continues at coordinate 107,390,075 of CM035423.1, forward strand.
ACATCTTTAATCTGGTTCTGCCATAGAGCAAATCTTATGTCATCAAAATTTAGGATCTCAAAATTATCTTTCACCTACAAGTTATAGCTTCTCCTTGGAACATTGTCACAAGATCTTGATCCAACAAAGGTGCCTGAGATCTATGATGCCATGATGATAGAAAAGTGACTATAATGGAGCTGGAAGAGTCCAAACACCACTAAGACTCAAAAAAGGCTGACCAAGTATTAGAGTCTAGGAAAAATTCAACAGATTCTCCCTAGAAATGGATTAATGAACAATAATGACCAACCAAAAGAATTATGTGAGAATATATGTGCCCATACCAATAAGTGTATCAAGGAGTAAGTCGCCCATTGTATAGTTGAAAAAACAAAAATTTGACAAAAATGTTTCTAGAGTCCCCTCTGCAAAACAAGCATGTGAGTAGTTTCAAAATCTCATAAAATTTTATGTACTGGCATTTAAACTTGCATAGTGAATCACTAACTCCAATGCATATAATCAGTTAATTGAAAGAAGAAAACTAGGCTTATCGAGCACCTATGCATAACTATCATACATCTCCAATGGCAAGGCTTCACAAGAGTCCACTTGTATCAATGAAGATAACCCGACATCTCAATGTCTCCCAATTACGAAAGCCTCACCATGACCCTTTTTATCAACATCAAAGGCTTTATGTGAAAACATAACTACTATATCAATGACCACATGAACATACATAAGCCATATACATAGAAGCGTACATAGTGTGTATGTGCTCAATATATGTAGTAAAATGGTAATGAAATTCTAGATTCACAACCTAAACACTAGCAAAGAACACCTACAAGTGTTTGTCAACTCTTTTCTTTAGGATCAAGAAACCTGCATAAACATCTGTTTCGTTCTCTCCCCACAACTGAAAGCTTTTCATGAAACCTATAGATTTACTACTATGGCTGAAAACACACCCCCACAGCTGAATATTCCTTGTGAGAAAAGTACAAAGAAAAACCTTATTGATGTTCTTGAATCTATGTAAAGAGAATCATGTGTGAAAGTAATCCAAAATGGCTCCAAGACTCACCTCAGAAATACATGTCTTTGAAAGCAAAGAATGAATCTTTGAGGGCCCAAAGCATATTCAAAGTAATGTGAACGTTAGCCTTTCACCTTCTTCAAACATGACAAGAGTGTAGCTTAGTGGGAAGAGATTGCTAGTCAAAGCATGAAAGAGTTTTGTTTTCTAACCATATATTGCTCACAACTAATGGAAATCTTTTCCAAATAGTGTTGACTTCTAAAATCAAGTAAATCTAATTGAGATACTCATTGCAGTGTAATGAGACTCAAGAAAGTCTTATCTTGATCCTAACTATGAATCCAAGGTGTCAATCTTCCATATCAAGGCATATGATTATTCAAATTACGGACCAAAATCTCCCATAGAAATTTAATTCCAATCCACTTTATGGAACTAAATTTGTCATACCAAGTAAGATAGGTTCTTCAAAGTCTTTAAATTCATGTCCATCTTGATCAAGCTCTACCAATATTTCCATTTCAGTGATTGATGGGCTAAATCCATGATTGAACTTCTTTGTATGCCTAAACCATTGATTTCCAAGCCATCATGAACCCTAGCTACATATCTTCTCTCAACTTCTTCAATATCTTCACCTTGCAACAAACTAGGTACTTTATCAAGCTTGATCTTAGGTCAAGTTATCATCAAATAAGGAATAGGGTATAGGATTTCCTTAAAGCTACTTTAAGGACTAGAAAATGGGAACTATGAGTTTTTGGTGAGGCCTTTTGGTCTAACCAATGCTCCCACCACTTTCATGAAGCTCATGAATAGTGCACTAAGACCATATGTACAGATTGTATTATAATTTTTGGATGATATTTGATCTACAGTAGACGAGAATAGCAACACAAGGAAATTATTTCAAGGGTTGAGGGAAAATTCATTCTACGCCAAGGAATAAAAGTGCAATCTCTCAAAATAGAGGTTAGATACCTTAGGCATATATTCTCCCAAGATGAAATCGAGATGAATCCTAATAAAGTAAGAGCTATTATGGAATGGCCACTTCCTAGGAACCTAAAAGAGCTTCAAATCTTCCTAGGTTTATCAAGATTCTATCAAAGACTCATTATGATTTATGCAAAAATTATTGTCCCCATGACGGAATAGCTTAAAGGGAAAGGGAAACCAAATTATGAAAAATTCGGAAGTAGCAATTGCTACAGTTCCGCTTTTACATATGGCAGATGTCAATAAGCACTTTTTGTTTGGGACAAACATGACTGACTTTGCTATAGGAGTGATGTTAATTTAGGATGGTCAACTAGTGGATTTCGAGAAAAAAAAGTTAGAACTTGGTGAGACAAATTACCAATTTTATGAGAAGGAATTGTATGAGATTGTCAATGCTTTGAAGAAGTGTCGTTATTAATTATATCGTTCCAAATTTATGACAGTGTTTCATCAAGAGAGTTTTAAGTGGCTCTCTAATCAAATAGACACTAAGTATTTTTTCATACCAAGCAACTAGTGCTTGCGTTAAACCATATAATGCCTTCTTTAACCTCCACACCTGGTTTTCATGCCCTTTTTGCACAAAGCGACGGGGCTAAAAAACATACACTTCTTCATGCAAGTCACCATTCAAAAATTTTGTTTTAATGTCCAACTGATGTACATTCCAACTATGATGAGCTCCAAGTGTACAGATGCTATGAACAATCATCATTTGACAAGTAGGAGCAAAGTTCTCATCAAAATCAATGCCTCTTTACTCTGCATAATCCTTTGCAACAAGCCTGGCCTTATACTTGTCAACTGTTACATTAGGCTTTAACCTCAGCATTTATACCTACTTAGTGTGGATTGCCTTCTTGCCAAGAGGCATTTGATAAAGACCAGGTATCATTCTTCATTATAGCATCACATTCAGATTGCAGAGCAGCCATCCAATTTTTTGAATTTTATGCTTCATCAAATGAAATAGGCTCATTCTCATCACAAAGACTAGATGCAACCATAGCATAGCAATCTGATGCAAAAGAGGCACTATGAGAGCGTGAATAAGTATGATATGATAGAGGTGCATCTAATTTTTTGTCACACAAGGTCTACACCAATCAGCTCTCTCATCAACATGTGCATCATGTAAATCTGCATCAGAAATGGAATGATCTACATCATCACATGAAACCTATAAAGCCTAAGAAGTTGCCTCATTAGGACCAGCATTAAACTGTCCACTTGTAAAAAGATGTAGAAAAGTATCATACATGTCTTTGGAGCCAACAGATGTCTCCTTAGTACATGAAAGTAATGGCTGAATAGCATCTTCCACAAAAACAACATCACGACTAACCAAAATGTGTTTATTGTATGGATGATACAGGCGATAGCCTTTACTTTTAGAACTATACCCAACAAAAATACATTTTATTGCTTTATCATCCAATTTTTTGTGATGTTGTGCAAGCACTAATGCATATGCCAAACAATTAAAAGCATGTAGATGAGCAATAGATAGCTCCCAACCATGGAAAGCCTCATATGGAGTGATAGATTATAGCGCTTTAGTGGGACACTTGTTAAGCACATATGTTGCACACATAACAGCCTCAAGGCAAAAACTGTGTGGTAAAGCTTGACTCTTAACCATGCACCTCGCCATCTCCATGAGTGACCTATTCTTTCATTTAGCAACTCCATTTTGTTGAGGTGTATATGGCATTTTACATGCATGTTTTATCTGTCATTCATCTAGAAATGCACAAAAATCAGAAGACATATATTCCCCCCCTCGATCAGAACGGAGGGTGCCCATTTTACATGCTGACAGATTTTCAACCAAAGACAAAAATTGTTTGAAGCGCATGAACACTTCGGGCTTTGCTTTCAATAGATATACCCATGCATGCTTGGAAAAATCATCAATGAAAGTCACAAAGTAAAGATAGTTTCCAAAAGAGGTTGTCTACATAGGACCATATACATCATTGTGAACAAGCTCCAATTTCTGAGTAGCTCAAACTGAACCATCTTTTGGAAAAGAGGAACACTGCATTTTGCCTTAAATACAACCTTTACATACATGTTTAGCAGGTGCCTTAAGTTTGGGCAAAGAGGAAACCATTTGAGATTTTTGCAGGCGTAGCAAACTAGCAAAATTCAGATGACCAAAGCGTGCATGCCAAAGCTTTGCATCTGACATAACCTGAGAATCATGTATTGCACATGTTGAATCATTCACAGATTTTTCATAATTATGAGCTTATACAACCCACGAGATGAAATGCTAGAAGCAATAATCACATTGTCATTTGACAGATCATGAATTGTACATCTACCATCAACAAATTTTACAACCAAACCAACCTTGGCTAAGGCCGAAACTGATAATAGATTCTTCTTGATCCTTGGCATAAATAAAGCATCTGAAAATGTAAAAGAACTACCATCACTAGTAGTCAAAATGATCTTACCAACTCCCATGATAGGATAAGAGTTGTTGGCACATGTAAGTGTATTCCCTGTAGGGGCAAGCTCGAGTCAAGAGAAGAAATTGTGCTACGAGGTAATATGTTTGGTTGCCCCACAATCAATATCAAACATCTGAGTCTACTCCAGACATGCACTGCTCATGAGAAGATGGGTCAAAATTGCAAATAGTAATAAATGCCCATTCTTCATCCTACACAAGATTAGTAGACTTTGTTTTTGATGTAGAGGCCTCTACAACAACCATTCTGACCTCTTTCTTCTTTGCCTCTTTAGGAACCAGTTTTGGACAACTCTTACTTACACGATCATTTCCTTTACAATATTTGCAAAATAGTTTTTGGTTTTTTGATTTCTTCTCATCTTTATCTTCCTTCTTTGATTGTGCAGAATTAGCAAATATCTACTTACTAGTTGAAGAGCTCCATTTTCATTTGCCATTCTGACTAGCTAGGAAAGCTTGATCTGCAATACACATAATAGACCTATTCTGCCTGGACTGATCTTCCTGCAACAAAACAAAAACTAACTCTTCAAATGTTAAGGCATTTGAATTTCCTTTCATCATGAGACAAAGAATAGAAGCAAAAGTCTTATATGAGTCAGGAAGACCATTTAGAATAGTCTGCACAAGTGAACTGTGAGGAAGGATTTCATCAGTAGAAATCAATTGTTCTTTCAAATCCTTGATCTTTGTAAGAAAATTGTCCATAGAATCACCTTCATTCATGTGCTCACTCTCCAACTGTTTTCGGAGGTAGGCAACACGAGCCTCATTCCTAGCTTGGTACAATGCGGTAAGTGTATCTCAAGCATCCTTAGCTATTCTACAAGAGTGAATTTGAGGTATAATGCCATGTTTGATAGAAAAGGTTCAATGCATGTGCTAGAGCATCTCTACCATCCCAACTAATTTGCTCTGCAATAGGTGCAACAAAAATTGTAGCACGAATACGAATTTGTAGAATATCACCATCTTCGACGCCATCTGCATCAGGTTCAGTACCTGTATTCGTAGGTGTAATACGACGTCTTTCAACACCTTGCACAATATTCCATAGTCCTTTTGCAACCAATACATAATGCATCATATAATCCCACAATGGGTAATTCGTACCATCCAACTTATCCTCAGCAGCCAACATACAAAATACATCACTACTTTCAGCCATGGCCATTGACTAAAATACCCTGATGTAGAAAAATGAATGTATATGAAAAGTTGAATAGAACTACCCAAGCGAGTTCTATTAGACGTGTAGTAGACTTTGAGATGCTTATACTAGCAAACCGAAACTTGTATATATCTTTAGCACAAAAAGATGAAATAGCTTGCACAAGCACTGTGATAGTGTGTTCGGAGGCCGAAACGAGCTCAAATCGTGATTTTGGCACCACAAAGCAAATTTGTTCTGATCTCCTAATCAGCCTCAGTATGCTCACCAAATTTCATGTGATTCTGAGGCTGCAATTAAAAGGGTGTCGATGATGACCTACATGAAGCAACAACCTGCTTTGATACCAATTGTTGGAGTTAAATGTTTGTGGAAGCATGCAAACGGCACAAGGAAGAAGAAGAAGCTTGGAGCACAACACACAATACTAAATGTATTACCACTAGAATGTACAAAGATAAGTAACTCGTTAGATTTATAGACATATATACAAGCGGAGGGGAAAAAAACTCTTAAAGAGGGAAAAAAGTGCCCCAACGGTCCTAGTGTGTTCACACACATGACTACCTAAATATATCAATAGACCTCTTTAAAAAACATTTGTACCTTCTTGATGATGTGGAGGGGTGTAACGTGATGCTATTTTGCGAATGTAACCATGAAAGGTGCCACCTTGTTGATGTTTAGTTTTAGTTTCTTCATTATAAAATTAGGCATCAAATTGATGCGAGAGCCTCCATCTATAATAACACCAGTCAGAACTTCATCTTTTAAGAAAACTAATAGCCTTGAACTTTTAGAGTCTCCCAAGGGTGCAGGTAGAAAGTCAAACATGAAACCATCTATACTAGGAGGTGCGCTCATTTAGGCCGGTTGTATGATTTTTAGCACATCATTTCACACCTTTGCATCTATTTGTATAAGTTGGAATAGACTAACCTTATTATGTTCTAACTATGTCATAGGCCTCTTCAATGGCCAGTCCCTCTTCAAAGTCTGCCCCCTTACCTTCTTCTCTTTCCTTGAGTGCATGTTGCTCCTCCACATGTGTTACAACCACTTGCCCAACCCTAGTCATCATAAGCACTATGGATGACAAGACAACATAAGATTGTGGGGTCATACCTTCTTCTTTTGGAGACACGGCTATCATATGGATCAAAGTGGGATGGTTGCAAGCACAATCCCTTGTATAATGATCCTTGGCATCGGGACAATGTTGACATAGAGGTGTACCCTTGGGTAGAGAGCATTTGCCTTGTACATGATCATATTTGCTACAATGATAACACATTAAAGTCCTAGTATATTTGAGTCTATTTTGATGATTCTCCTCTCTGTTATGTATTTTCCACATGCTAGAATAAAAGGTGTCAAGAACTTGATTGTTACCTCTGTGTTGTGTGTTACCGTTAGTGTCTATGTGAAAGGCCAAATGGCCACTAGACACTTCTTTGTATATGTTCTTTAATAAAACATATAGTGGCCTCGTCAACCAAAGACTAGTGTAAGTTTGAATGCATTTGTAAGACCTAAGAAAGTCTGTCTTTGTGCTCCCTGTGTACTATGTTTTCTATGTATTCTGCACTCTCTGTGTAGAGTAACGTGTGCGGCCTTAGGAGCTTGGATTTCTACTCTAAGGATATCCGCGTGGAGCTCTCGAGAAGGAGAGAGCACTGTGGTGCATCGCCATCAAATTACTTCACTGGTATAAGAGAATTTCAAGGCAAAAAGCTTTGTTCCTTTTGTGTGAGCAAAGTGACCCCCCCTCGGATTTCTCTTGGCTTTCTCCAAGGCTTATGACCGAGGCTTACGACCAAGGTGATGACCAAGGTGATGACCAAGGTGATGACCAAGGCGATGACCAAGGCAATGACCAAGGCATAGACCTTCGCATACCTTGTCATCCGAGTCACCGAAGTCACCATTGGCTACGCACGTGGGAGCACCTCAACGATCAAGGAATATAGAGGTTCGCGATACTTCCCGAGAGGTCACCCATCCCGGTACTGTTTGTTGGTGCATTTTACCCAAGCCTACATGCTTGATATGCTTGATATTATCCTCATTTGTAAGTCACATGAGTAGTCATGTGAAGACCTCTTGTAAAAGAGTTCATTTTTATCTCTTGTAATTGAAAAAAGAAAAAGGAAAAGGATGGCTTACCTCATGCATGATGTAAAAGCAATTTCGTGGCTCTAACTACCAAAACCCACGACTTTTTGAGATGAGGGAATATCTTCTAACTTTGGGGATCACTTTTAGGTGGAGACATTCAAATTCAAATTCAAAACTCCCTCCAAGAATAGCTATAAAAGGAGCAAGAAGGAAGAGGAGATTAGCAAGCCTTGTATGTGACCACTTCATGTCATTTTGTAGAGATTGAAGAGCTTACTCCATAGCTCTATCATTCTAATCCCATTGTGCAAAGATTCATTGCCAATGTGGTTGTAATCATACATGAATTTATACAAATTATCATCATTCACTTCTCTGTTTTGTTCTCTGCTATACTCACTCAGAGTAGTACCTTCAGAAGGTCATATCTCGCGTTCTACTGAACCTTTTTCGGGGATTTAACTTGCGTTGGATAGCTCATACTGTCTACTTTCTACCTATTAATTTTCAAGGTCATTGAGTTAATGGTTTTGAAGATATATGCAATTTACTGCTCACTGGTCTATCTCTGCAGAGCCCCGAGAATGGTGGGCATGTTCCAGAAATTGATGAAACTTGTTCTTAGTGCTCAGTCCATCATTTGAAGTGTTTTAACTTGGATTGGGAAGCTTGCTAAGTCTATTTGCTATGCCCAAAAGGAAGTTATCTAATTCCTACCAGGTTGAGAGCACTGTTCATTTTTTCCAGCAGGTGTATGTCCAAAAATAGCAAGTTTTGGGAGCTAGTCATTTCGCAACTAGTCTGTCTTGACTTAAACTTTTGGGTTACATGTTCCAAAGTACTTGGCTGATATTTTGGTGGATTTAGGAAGCTCAAAGGGTCTACTAATCAACTCTGAAGTCTCAATTGGCTGGTGTGAAGCTGGTTGTAGGAGCACCTACTCATCTTTGGATTGCATCCACCATCTCTCTTCACAGTGGTATCAGAGCATAGTCAAGAAACATGGGAGATGGATTTCCATCAACAATTGACAAATTGGATTGAAACAACTACCCAGCATGGTCTCTAAGGATGGAGGCTTACCTTCAAGGGAGGAATCTATATGGATTCATATCCGGAGATGAAGCAATGCCAACCATTTGGAACAAAGGGCAACCATCACATGAAGAAGTGGAAGGACTTTTGAATTGGTGTTCGAAGGATGCACTTGCAAGGTCCTATATTCTAAACTCAACCTCTGATTTTCTTTTACCTCATGTCAAGGGATGCAAGACATCAAGAGAGACCTGGAATGCACTTGCTTCTTTCTTCTCTTCCAACACTCGAGCAAGGAAGAACCAATTGTGGATGGAGTTCACAACAATGAAGAAAAGCCCGAAGCAAAATGTGACTGATTATGTCACAAAGATGAAGGAGATTTCCGACCAACTTGGAAGCATTGGAGAGGTAATTGAAGAGGAGCAAATCATAAGACAAATCATGAATGGAATCAAAGCAGACGAGAAGTGGGAGTCATTCAGAACAGCCATGGATTTATACATGGATATGCATGTACCCGACCTCAACACACTCATGGGCCAACTCTTCACTCATGAAGCAAAGATTAGCAAAGGTGGTGAGTCCTCAAGAGGTGATCAAACTTCTGCCTTATATTCTGATAAAGCTAAGGTCAAGGACAAGTCAAAGAATAGGAAGAATGAAGATGAAGGAAGCTCTTTCCAAGCAAACTTTGCAGGTAGAGGAAGAGCTAGAGGAAGAGGCAGAGGTGGAAAGCAAGGCAGGGGGAGATTCCAATCATCTCAACCTTGCAACATATGTGGCTTATCTAACCATACTACTGAAGAATGTTTCAGGAACCCGAGGAACTCAAGAGGAAGAGGATTCAATAGAGGTGGCTATGGATCAAATAGAGGTAGATACAATGGAGGCTACAACAACAACAACTACTACAACAACAATTACAACAACAACAACAACTACTACAACAACAATTACAACAACAACAACAACTATCAAAGTGGCCATAGAGGAAGAAGAGATTACAATAACTATGCAGAGGACCAAAGTCAAGAAGATTCATTATTGATTATGAATCTATCAGCGAAGAAGGGTAAGGATGATGATCACATATTTTACATTGATTCGGGATGCTCGAACCATGTAGCAGGAAATGTGGCTTTACTTTCTGATTTGGAAGATCCTCATAACAAGCATGAAGTGCAGACAGGAGATGACACAAGGCACTCAGTGGAGAAGATAGGTAATGTGAAGACATCAGATGGGAATATGAACCTCTTAAGAAAAGTCTTGTATGTCCCTAGAATTACCAAAAATTTAATAAGTGTTCGACAGATTGTTGAAAAAGGATTGCAGGTTAGATTCAACCGATTTGGAGCATATGTTGAAGACCCAAGGCAAGGCTTTCGAAGGATTGCCAAAGGAGAAAAGACAGGAAGGCTTTTCACTTTTGAAGTGGAAGATACAAAGAGCATAGCTTTGTTTAGCTATGGATCTCAAACTCTAAGAGAGTTGGAGATATGGCACAAAGGGCTTGCTCACATTGGTGAGAGGACACTCAAACAGATTTGCAAGGACCAAAGTGTACTTGGCTTGCCTAATATCACAAGGCAACACATGATTTATAAGTGTGAAGCTTGTCAACTCGGCAAGGCTCATAGACAACCTTTCAATAAGAAAGGATATATGTATCAAAATCCTTTGGATCTAGTGCCCAAGGATGTGTGGGGTCCAAGTAAGGAGCCATCTATATCAGGCTCAAGATATTATGTGTCTTTCATAGATGATTGTAGCAGGTGGACCATTCTGTTTTTCATGAAGCACAAGGATGAAGTGTTTAATTGCTTTAAGAAGTATATTGCTCTTGTTGAAAACCAAACAGGTAGGACTTTAAAAAGACTCAGATCAGATGGTGGAGGAGAATACTTCTCTTCTGAATTTGATGCCTTCTTGCATGAAAGAGGCATTAAAAGGGAAGTCACTACAAGGTATACACCCGAACTCAATGGTGTAGCAGAGAGGAGGAACAGAGCTATTGTCGAAGCAGCAAGCTCCATGCTCAACAAAAAGGGATTGCCAAACTACCTATGGGCAGAGGCTGTGTCTATAGCCACATATCTCATAAATAGACTTCCATCTAAGTCACTAGATGGAACCACTCCATATGAAGTGTGGAATGGAAGAAGACCTAGTCTGGAGCACTGCAAAATCTTTGGATGCTTAGCCTATGCTCACATTCCTTCTCAATTAAGAGGGAAATTGGATCCCAAGCCAGAGAAGTGTGTATTCATTGGTTATTATCAAAACCAAAAAGGATAAAGGATTTTCTATGAGTAGAGATGTAATTTTTGATGAAAACAAATCATGGTTTGATGATGACAGGAAAGTGAAGCTGCCTTATGACTTGGATGAAGATTTTCCATCACTTCAACCAAAGGAGCCAAAGCAGATTGAAGAAAGTGATTTGGAGATTGACCTAGAAGACTTGGAAAGACTAAAGCTATGGAAGAACAAAGGAAAAGCAAAGATGCAGGATGCTACATATGGACCCGAGAGATCACATCAAGCACTTAGAAGGTCTTCAAGGGAGAAGAAGAAACCTGAAAGGTTTGGTTACGATACTTCTTTCGTCACCAAGCACTCAATCTACATTGCCAAGGATTCAACCAATGAAGAACCTACCACATTCGAAGAAGCACAAAGCAAGAAAGCTTGGAGAGATGCAATGGATGAAGAAATGGAAGCCCTGAAGGAGAATGACACTTGGGAGCTTGTACCTAACGAGCCATCTATGAAGGTAATTGGATCTCGATGGATATACAAAATCAAGAGGAATCCAGATGGAAGTATAAATAGACACAAAGCAAGGTTAATTGCTAAAGGGTTTGCTTCTCGATGGATATACAAAATCAAGAGGAATCCAGATGGAAGTATAAATAGACACAAAGCAAGGTTAATTGCTAAAGGGTTTGCTCAAACCCATGGTATTGATTATGAGGAGACTTTCTCTCCTGTTGCAAAAATGCCTACAATTAGGGTTCTCATTAGTCTTGCTGCATCTAGAAATTGGAATCTTTATCAACTTGATGTAAAGAATGCTTTCTTGAATGGATGGATTTCTGAGGAAGTGTATAGGGCACAACCTCCTGGATATGAGGATGCACATCATCCTAACTATGTATGCAAACTAAAGAAAGCTTTGTATGGATTGAAGCAAGCTCCAAGAGCTTGGAATTTCAGATTGGTGACTTATTTGTAGGACCAAGGATTCAAAGCTAGCAAGGCGGATACCTCTTTGTTCATGAAGAGGAATGGATCTGAAGTGATCTATTTATGTGTGTATGTTGATGATATTAATATCACAGGCAATGATCTTGAAGGAATCAAACAAGTAAAGAGTCAAATGAAGGAGGAGTTCAAAATAAGTGACCTCGGACCACTCACTTATTTTCTTGGATTGGAGTTGATCTACACAAATTCAGGTATATACATCACACAAAGGAAGTATGTCCATGACATGCTCGTCAAATCATAAGCTTAGTGCTTATGAACGAGAGCCAATTGAAGACATCACAAGCTATCAAAGCTTGGTTGGAAGTTTGAACTATGCAACACAAGGGTGGATATATGCTATAGTGTTAGCATATTGAGTCAATTTATGCATAAGCCGAGAAGACCACACATGGAAGCGGCCAAGAGAGTCCTCAAGTACCTAAAGGGGACTATGAATGAAGGTTTGTTTTATTCATATACTTCAGATATTGAGCTAAAGGTCTACTCAGATGCAGATTGGGCTGGATCTAGAGATGATAGAAGAAGCACATCCGGATATATATCATTTGCAGGTTCAAAAATCATTTCTTGGTCATCGAAGAAGCAACCAACCGTGGCATTATCTTCTACTGAAGCGGAATATAGAGGTTTGGCTAATGCAACTCAAGAAATCATGTGGTTAAAGTCTTTGTACACAGATCTTGGACTTCATTCTTCAACACCTCACATTTTTGGTGACAACACAAGCTCACTACATCTAGTAGCTAATCCGGTATACCATGCTAGAACCAAGCATATTGAAGTCCACTACCATTATGTAAGGGAGAAGCTTATGAGCAAGGATATTCAACTATCCTATGTCTCTACAGATATGCAATGTGCAGACATGTTGACTAAAGCTCTTGATGGTACGAAGTTAAGTAGATTCAAGTTGATGATTGGCTTGCAGGAAATCAAGGACAATTGAAGACTTATTTGGAGGCCAAGCATGTTAGGCTTGAGGGGGAGTTGTTGGTGCATTTTACCCAAGCCTAAATGCTTGATATGCTTGATATTATCCTCATTTGTAAGTCACATGAGTAGTCATGTGAACACCTCTTGTAAAAGAGTTCATTTTTATCTCTTGTAATTGAAAAAAGAAAAAGGAAAAGGATGGCTTACCTCATGCATGATGTAAAAGCAATTTCGTGGCTCTAACTACCAAAACCCACGACTTTTTGAGATGAGGGAATATGTCCTAACTTTGGGGATCACTTTTAGGTGGAGCCATTCGAATTCGAATTCAAAACTCCCTCCAAGAATAGCTATAAAAGGAGCAAGAAGGAAGAGGCGATTAGCAAGCCTTGTACGTGACCACTTCATGTCATTTTGTAGAGATTGAAGAGCTTACTCCATAGCTCTATCATTCTACGCCCATTTTGCAAAGATTCATTGCCAATGTGGTTGTAATCATATATGAATTTATACATTTATGATCATTCACTTCTCTGTTTTGTTCTCTGCTATACTCACTCAGAGCAGTAGCTTCAGAAGGTCCTATCTCGCGTTCTACTGAACCTTTTTCAGTGATTTAACTTGCCTTGGATAGCTCATACTGTCTATTTTTTACCTTTAAATTTTCAAGGTCATTGGATTAATAATTTTGACGATATATGCAATTTACTGCTCACTGGTCTATCTCTGCAGAGCCCCGAGAATGGTGGGCATGTTCCAGAAATTGATGAAACTTGTTCTTAGTGCTTAGTCCATCATTTGAAGTGTTTTAAATTGGATTGGGAAGCTTGCTAAGTTTATTTGTTATGCCCAAAAGGAATTTATCTAATTCCTACCAGGTTGAGAGCACTGTTCATTTTTTCCAGCAGGTGTATGTCCAAGAATAGCAAGTTTTGGGAGCTAGTCATTTCGCAACTAGTTTGTCTTGACTTAAACTTTTGGGTTACATGTTCCAAAGTACTTGGATGATATTTTGGTGGATTTAGGCAGCTCAAAGGTTCTACTAATCAACTCTGAAGTCTCAGTTGGCTGGTTGTAGCAGCACCTACTCATCTTTGGATTGCATCCACCATCTCTCTTCACACTGTTCCCCCTAGAGCTCACTTAAACATGGCAATCTCTTGCCACTAACCTACACTCTTGTAGTGTCTGAAGAAGGGGAAAGACTAAGGTTGACATTACCTTGAACATGTTTTGGTCCCTCAAAGCTTCATTCTATGTTGTCAAGGCCTGTTTCTGAAGAATTTTTAGGGTGTCTTTTGGAGCAACTTTGGGAGTACTTTCGCACATAGTTCTCTTCATACAGGTCCAAGAACATCAAGAAGAGTGTTGTTTGTACTTCTCCAACAACAAATATCAACCTTTGGGGCTATGTTTTCAGCCACACTCGTAAAACTATAGGTTTCTCGAAAGGTTTCCAGTTTTGGTGGGAGCGACTACTACAAATTTATGCTCGTTTTTGGCCCTAAAACATCAGAGTTGACAAACACTTGCAGGTGTTGTTGACTAGTCTTTGGGCTATGTATTCAGCCTTTTAGTGTCATTTTACTGCATATATTTAGCACATACACACCATGTACGCTTCTATGGAACTGCTTATGTGCATCCATGTGGTCATTGATATAGCGGGTATGTTCTTTTTATAAATCCTTTTACGTTTGATAAAGAGGGTCGTGGTGAGGTTTTCTTAACTGGGAGACACCCAGATGTCGGGGTCTCTTCGATGATGTAGGTGGAAAACTTACTCAGCCTCGCCATAAGAGATGTATGATAGTTGTTCATAGGTGCTCGATAAGCCTAGTTGGCTTCTATTGGGTAACTGATTATATGCAGTGGAGTCAGTGATTCACTATGCAAGAAAATATATCACTACTTTCATTTTTATGATATTTTGACACTGGTCATGCACTCCTTTTGCAGAGGATACTCTCGCAAAATTTTTCAGATTTCTAGTTTACTCAACTATATAGTGGTCAATTTACTCCTTGATACACCTATTTGTTGGCATTTGGACTCTTCTAGCTCCATTATCATTCTATTTAGTTCTCTACCATCATGGCATCAGAGGTCTCAGGCACATCTGGTGGATCACGGTCTAGTGCCAGTGTTCTGAGGAGGAGCTATAACTTGGAGGGCAAAGACCATTTTGAGATCCAAAAAATTGATGGCACAAAATTTGCTCTATGGAAGAATCAGATTAAAGATGTGCTGATTCAAAGGAGGCAATGGAAGCCCGTAAATGGGATTTCAAAGAAGCCTGCTGACAAGGATGAAGATGATTGGGATGAGTTAGATGAAATGGCCAAGTCTACCATTCACTTGCACCTTGGAGATAATGTTTACTTTATAGTATCAGACTCTGAAAGTGTAGAGGAGATTTGGAAGAAGTTATGCAATACATATGAAAAAGAGATGGCATTGAATAAAGTCTATGTGATGAGAAAATTATACCTTCCTATGAAGGACTCAAATAGTGTTGCTACTCATCTTAATGAGTTTGATGCTATATTCTCTCAGTTATAGGCTCAGAAAATGGACATGGATAATGAAATGAAAGCAGTATTGCTGTTATGCACCCTTCCATCATCATGGTATACGTTTTGCACAGCTATTAGCAATAGTGCATCTGGTGGTAAACTCTTCTATGATGACATAAGTGGAGCACTCTTGAGTGAGGATATTTGTAGAAAATCTATGGTTGGCACTCAGAGTTAAGATGCATATAATGTTCATGATTCTTACCAAGGAAAGAATCAGTAATGTGGCAGGAGCAAGAACAAGAAAAAGAATGGTCAATGGAATAAGAGTAAAAGTAAATCAAGGAAGAGGGACATCGAATGCCATTATTTTCATAAGAAAGGACATATGAAGAAAAACTGTTATGCACTAAAGAATGCTAAAGGTAAAGGAAATAATGTTGATGGGCATGCTAAACAGTTACCTGTACCATCTACTTTGACTATGAAGAATGAAGAAATTAATGCTATTTTTGATGATGCTGATGTGTTGACACTTGATAGTACATTGCTAACTGAGGCTCTTATGGATGATTCTCTTTCCCACACCTAGCTGCTAGATTTTGGTGCTTCTTTCGATGTGACACCACACAGAGAATGTCGAGTCTCTAATTATGCAGCAAAGTCTCTTGCTACCATGAGACTTGTTGACTCTTACCAGTGTGATGTTGTCCGGATTGGAGATGTGGTTGTGTAGTTCATTGATGGTTCAAAATTTACTATGCATAATGTATGCCATGTACCTTAGTTATCATGCAGTTTGATGTTAGTTGGTCAACTTGATGACCTTGGTTACAAGGTGGTCTTCTATGCTAAGTCCTTTCGTATATCAAAGGGCAATATGGTTACTACAAAGGGAAGCAAAGATGGCTCTCTTTATCCTTTATCTGTATCACAAAAAGAACACTTGTTAGCTGATACTGAACAGCCTATGGGTTGTATTTGGCATGGTCATTTGGGCCATCGATCTCGTAGTGGAATGGAAAATCTTTCTCGTTCTGGCTACTTACCTGTGTTATCTTTCTCTCATTTTTCATTTTGTGAGCATTGTGAATATGGAAAGCAAACCAGAAATGTGCATAGAACATAAATTGACTCTTCAATTCAGCCTTTAGATATCGTTCATACAAATATGTGTGGTCCTATGCCCACTAGGTCCTTAGGTGGTTCTCTTTACTTTGTTAGTTTCATAGATGATGCTACTAGAAAAGTCTAGGTATATCCTATCAAATCGAGGGATGAGGTCTTCCCTACTTTTAGAAAATTGCTTGCTTTAGTTGAGATTGAAAAAGGAATTAAGCTTAAGGCTTTACGTTCAGATAATGGGGGTGAGTATGCCTCACATGAATTCAGCCTTTTCTGTCAGTCTCGAGGGATTCATAGGCAGTTAAGAGCTCCTTATATCATATTACAAAATGTTGTAGCTTAGAGGATGAATAGAACTATTCAAGATAGAGTAGTCTCTATGTTGCATCATGCAAAGCTCTCACAAGTTTTTTGGGCAGAAGCAGTATTGACTGCAATTCATGTGATTAACCTTTCACCTAGTACTGCCAAAGGTCTGAAAGTGGCACAAGAGGTATGGACAAGGAAGCCACCATATTATGATCATCTTCGAGTTTTTGGGTGTGAAGATTATGTTCATATACCCAAGAATCTTAGAAAAAGGTTGGACCATAAGTCAAATAAATGTATTTTTCTTGGATATGGTCGAGAAGGACAATTTGGATATTGCTTATGGGATCCTAAAACATGGTTAGTTATCAGAAGTAGTGATGTCATTTTCAATGAGTCTAAGATGCATAAACAACCCATTAAATTAAAGTGAGAAGAGTGGTATTTGAGGATACTAGTCCTCTGGTTAGCATGCATAAAAATGCTGCACATAAGGATGTTCAAGAGAAATCCATTCAGATCAGTCTACACATATTCGTGTTTAGCAGCCATTGAGACGTTCTCCACGTGTCTCACATCCACTTGATAGATATCTTCCAAGTTTAGATTTTGTTATGCTAACAGATGCCGGTGAGCCTTCTTGCTACAGCGAGGCTATGCAGACAGAGGATCATGTCAAGTGGAAGGGTGCCATGAAGAGTGAGCTGGATTCTATTCACAAGAATGGTACTTGGGATTTAGTACCATTGCCAAAGGGTAGGAAAGCTTTACCATGTAAATGGGTATATAAGCTGAAATTCACATCAGATAGTGCTTCTCCAAAATATAAAGCACAACTTGTTGCGAAGGGTTTTAGGCAACAACATGGTGTTGATTTTGAGGAAATCTTCTCTCCGGTGGTCAAGATGACTACTTTGTGCATGTTTCTTGGATTCATTGCAATGGAGGACTTAGAGCTAGCCCAAATGGATGTGAAAACTTATTTCTTGCATGGAGATCTTACAGATGAGATCTATATGGAACAACCAGAGGGTTATGTAGTTCCTGGCAAGGAAAGTCTAGTTTCTAAGCTCAAGAAGAGCTTGTATGGACTTAAACAGTATCCTAGACAATGGTTCCAAAAGTTTGATGCTTTTATGAAGTCCCAAGGCTATTCTCGAAGTAATGAGGATGATTGTCTCTACACAAAGAGATGCTCAGATGGCAGCTTGATATGCTTGATACTTTATGTCAATAATATGTTGATTGCTGGGAAGTTCTCCTATGACTTGTCAATTCTCAAAAGGAAGTGAGTCAGACATTTGATATCAAGGATTTGGGAGATGCCAAACATATTCTTGGCATGCGCATTACTCATGATAGCAGTAAAAGATGCATATACTTGTCTCAAAGTGAGTACATATCTAAAGTACTTCACAGGTTCAATATGCAGGGTGGAAAAGCATTGAGTATACCTTTACCCACATATGTGAAATTGAGCAAGGATGATTGCCCCAAATCAGATGAGGAAAAAGAATTCATGAATTAAATTCCCTATGAGTCTGTAGTTGGTAGTCTCATGTATGGTATCGTAGCTACGAGACCAGACATTGCATTTGTAGTGGGAGTTGTGAGCAGATATATTAATCCTGGCAGGAAACATTGAGAAGTGGTCAAGATGATTTTGAGATCTTTGAGTGGCATTTTTCTTGGATATGGTCGAGAAGGACAATTTGGATATTGCTTATGGGATCCTGAAACATGGTTAGTTATCAGAAGTAGTGATGTCATTTTGAATGAGTCTAAGATGCATAAACAACCCATTAAGGATGTTAAAGTGAGAAGAGTGGTGTTTGAGGATACTAGTCCTCTGGTTAGCATGCATAAAAATGCTGCACATAAGGATGTTCAAGAGAATGTCCATAATTCACATCAGATAGTGCTTCTCCAAAATATAAAGTACAACTTGTTGCAAAGGGTTTTAGGCAACAACATGGTGTTGATTTTGAGGAAATCTTCTCTCCCGTGGTCAAGATGACTACTTTGCGCATGTTTCTTGGATTCGTTGCAATGGAGGACTTAGAGCTAGTCCAAATGGATGTGAAAACTTCTTTCTTGCATGGAGATCCTACAAATGAGATCTATATGAAACAACCAGAGGGTTATGTAGTTCCTAGCAAGGAAAGTCTAGTTTGTAAGCTCAAGAAGAGCTTGTATGGACTTAAACAGTCTCCTGGACAATGGTTCCAAAAGTTTGATGCTTTTATGAAGTCCCAAGGCTATTCTTGAAGCAATGAGGATCATTGTCTCTACACAAAGAGATGCTCAAATGGCAGCTTGATATGCTTGATACTTTGTGTTGATGATATGTTGATTGCTGGGACGTCCTCCTATGACTTGTCAATTCTCAAAAGGAAGTTGAGCCAGACATTTGATATGAAGGATTTGGGGGATGTCAAACATATTCTTGGCATGCGCATTACTCATGATAGTAGTAAAAGATGCATATATTTGTCTCAAAGTGAGTACATATCCAAAGTACTTCACAGGTTCAATATGTAGGGTGGAAAAGCATTGAGTACACCTTTACCCACATATGTGAAATTGAGCAAGGATGATTGCCCCAAATCAGATGAGGAAAAGGAATTCATGACCAAAATTCCTTATCAGTCTGTCATTGGTAGTCTCATGTATGCTATCGTAGCTACGAGACCAGACATTGCATTTGCAATGGGAGTTGTGAGCAGATATATTAATCCTGGCAGGAAACATTGAGAAGTGGTCAAGATGATTTTGACATATCTGAATTACTTCACTAGGCTCCCTTGAGGTAATAAGAGTCGTGCATCTTATGGCCGCTTTTACTGCAAATTTGATAGCTTACTCTATTGGGGTAGTCCATGTGAGAATGGCCCCTATTGTTGCATGCATTACACTAGACTTGCCTTCGGATGTCCTGAGAGGTTCATAACTCCTCCACTTCTTGGTGAAGTTGGGGCACTAAATCCTCATTCAGGCACACAGGTGGCGAGGCAATGGTTTCTTGGTTTTGACTTTGTTGCATCTTTAACTCTTCTATTCCCTTCTAAATTGCTCGATTAGGTCAAGGTTTGTAGTGTAATTTTGGTTCACTCCCTCCCTCAAAGTGCATTCTAGGTTCCTCTATGCGAGAGGCAGCTGCTACAAAATCATTTAGTGTGGCATCGACTATGAGAGATTCCCTAAACTTTTGCTGGGATGACCTAGGAAGATCCTCTTCTATCCACTTTTTGACCAAGAAATCACTTAAAGCTTGTAGTAGTTGGGAGAAAACCACCTTAGCATGAGTATGTAATTCATGAAAAGATTCACCTAGGTGTAATTTGAGATTCGTGAGTTGATCTAGGGCTCTATCTAAAGAGTCATTCGATTGGAATGTTTTTGAGAATGAATTCTTCAATGCTTCCCTAGTGGTGAAGTGGCCATCAGGATACTGATTGTACCACTTATCAGTAAGACCTTATAATGCTGAAGGAAATAGCACCAGCATCATGTCCTCATGATTTTGAGCCCAACTTGCAAGATAAAAAAATCAAGAAAGAATAATTAAATTCAACTAAATAAATGTTTATTCATATAGTAGGTACCTCACACAAAAAGTGCAAGTGTCCCACCTAGCATGCCAAACTATAGAGGGGGTAGAGAGGTATCTTATTACACACAACATGCAAGTATCCCACCATGCAGGACAAACTATAGAGGGGGTACTAGGGTATCCTATTACACAAAAAATTCAAGTATCCCATCGGGCATGCCAAACTTTAGAGGCAGTAATCAAGTCTATGATTTCAGTACTCCTTCTACTCAAGGGAAGTTCTTCCTCATGGAAGTATACCCTATAACATGACTGTGCAAGTACCACGAGAAGATAAAATGAGAAATAAAGACGGCAAAGCAGTTATAGAGATGATGAAAAGTCCAATTTACTAAGATTTAAAATTGCACGAGTATGTGAAGTGATACACTTGATAATGGTACAAAGGTCTAGTCACTCCAAAGAGTCACTTCAAAGAATGATTTTAGACTGTTCCACATAGAGAAGATATACAAACAATATATGTTTTTTTCAATTGACTTTTATACGAAATATGACAAACTCCAGTTTACATGAGCTATCTTAGAACACCCAATCTCAGTATCATGCCGGTTGCCACCCAACGATGAAGCCCTCACTCTCTATATTCACCACAGAGAGGCTTCCTTCATAGTGGACAAAGTAGCATGTATGAGTAGAGAGTAACCAAGGAGTACTAGCACTATGGAAACACACTTAGGAAAAAGTTCGAGAGAACCACATTAATACAAAAAGACCGAAATTGACAAGAAGCTAGAGTTGGTTCGTGATGACTGTGCGTGTATCTCTCAACTTCATAAATCTTTGAATATCCCTCTCGATGGATCGATTCTCTCTTTTATATATATATATATATATATATACCCCCAAACAAGTCCAAACTACGCCTTATATAGATCTCTAGGCCAAGAAAGGAGCCTCTACGGAATCCAACCATTTTCTACACCATCACGGCTTATTGCATGCGTGCCACTCTTGACTCACAAAAGTGATGGAAGAAATGGCTAATTTTGGAGAGGTGGCCTAAATCAGGTACTAGATCCAACTAACTCAAAAAATGGCCTACAAACTTTGGAATATAGCCTTGAGTGCGAATGTTTCCTTTGTCATGAATCATCTCTTTATTTTGAACTCTGAGTATCTCCATGAATCCAACAGCCGAGTTGACTTTGAATCAAGGTGTGATGCTGAGGATGAATGGTGAAGAAGTGACTAGCATGAGAAAGAAGGGTCCGAGAAAGAAGATGAGCTGATTGAGAGGTGAATCCCACCAGAGATGAATTTGAGGCGTCCTTCAAGGGTGAATTTCCACACATAGACGAACTTGAGGAATTTAAACGAATTTGCTCTCTTGCTTCTAACGAATCTTGGAGCTAGGAAAAATTCTCTTCTAGACTAGCTCATCTTGCCAACAAATCGCAAACATGCTGACGAATTAGGAATTTGGGGATGATCTTTGTAGCGGATTATCAATAAGGACCCTCCTTCGAGGACAGAATTAATCATCAAAGGAATCTAAATGGTGAATGGGACAAATTCTAAGTGGTGAATAGGATGAATTCAAGCATGAGACAATAGTAAGCTATATAGTTGTGTTGATGTGGTCATGTATTGAAAGAGGACAAGGCGTCTTTAGATAGCACCGCGGTCTGTATTTCAGGTATTGTAAATCGACCAACGGTCGATCCCCTCTCATCATGATTTTGACCTAGCAAATTCCTTTTTATTCGATGGTGACGAATTCAGAAGGCTAAAATCCCAAATAATTCCTCTTTATTTGATGACAACAAATTCAACAGGCTCCAAAAGGGTGTGGTGTAGCGGTTTGCATTGAATGCCGTGGGGCAGAGTGCCTGGATTCAATTCCCACCCAATCGGACATTTCAAATTCCTTGTACTTTCTTTACCTGCCCCAACCGGACATTTCATACATCTTCTTTACCTGCCCCAACTCTAACAGACTCTGGCAGATGGTTGTAAAGAAAATTAGACTTCAGAAACATCTCAGTTGGCAGCAAAGCCTGCTGGGAGAAGCGATCGGCTGCTCCGTGACTCTCTAGAACGCCATCAGAGGGGAGGTCCTATGGAAAATCTAGCGGGAAAGATGTGCTATCAACTTCGGTGACTCCCCCAAAGAGTGGTCAATTGAAATCGTTGTTCCTCCTTGGCAAAAGGATTGTTAACTGTAAGAAATCCCCCCCCCCCTTTGAAGCATCATCAAGTACTCCTTTTGATCAATAACAAGCTTAAACCTAAGTGGGCCCCACATGAGGGCGATGAGAGGGTGATTAACCCTCTTTGTAATGCCATCTAAGCTCTGTAAAAGCTTCCCTTGCTTTGTGGGATTTGGGGGGTCCCGTGGGCACTAGTCCCTTTCTCTTGTACTTTTCTTTATTTAATTCAATTCTGGGAGAGTAGGCTAATGCCGAACTTCCTTTATATTAAAAGAAAAAAAAAATTCCTTATACTTTCAAGAAAAAAAAACAAATTCAAGAGACAAATTTTAGCGACAAATTTGCATACGATTAATTCATTTGTAATGAATTCAAGGCACAACTTTTTCAATAGCATAGCTACTCTCGTGGATACCGAAGTGTAATCTCCAACTAGCCACTCGCGATCGAATCCTGCCACCAGTTCTTCTGAAGTACAATTTCGCCCTTTGTTCACTGAATCCACAATGATTATTTCACCATTTTCTTACTATGGATGAAATATTTTTTTGAAGAAAAGGAATTCAACAAGTGCTAAGTGGATCATCACGAGGGAATCAGCTTAAGCCTTGAGGAATTTTGCCGTGCTTTGACCATTAAAGGACAAATTCCTCTCACTTCTTGCGAGGCAAATTCTTGGTTGACAAATTCGATGGATAAAGAAAAAATTTAGCCCCATTCAAAAGGCAAATTAGTCTTGTTCTTTTTTCATAGACGAATTTGAAAGGGAAGGTGAACTCCATGGTAAATTTCAACACCATGACGCGATGAATTACCTTGCTCTTTCTTTAAAGACAAATCTAAAAGATGAATAAATTCCTCAGGAGAATTTTATTCAGGATTCAAGATTTACCCCATGCTCAGAGATTTGAGACGAATTTTATTCAAGTAAGGAAGGCAAATTTTCTTGGGCCCTCCTTTGGGGCGACTTTGCACATTTACCTTAAACATTGATAACTATCACTGTATTACAGAGATTTCGATTACTTTTGCTCAACGTGAAATTTGTAGAGATTTTGACCATTTGCCTCAGACGAAGGGTGAATTAAATTTGGACATTCTTGTGTTGTATTCGATCTGCTGAAATAATATATCTCATCTTTGCAAATGCTAATATTGTAACAGGAGGTTGTGGAGGTGAACACGATCCGAGTGGATCAGGTTCAATCGTAGAAAACATAGAGTGTATGAAGCTAGTGAGTGTTGGAAGGTTTATGTGATCGAAATGTGAAGGTGAAGGTGAAATTGGATATGGAGAGGAGAGATGGGATGATTTCATTATGGGAATGGGAACAAATGAATAGAAGATAAATCCATGAACATGAATGATGAGAATAAAAGAAAACTTATCCTCACAATCTCAATGCATAATCCTCACTGGTTCAATGCAAGATTGTGGAGCCTTATCACACATAGAAAGAGTCAAAAGTAGACATATAAAGACACATGAGAGACAAGAGACAAGAGACTTGAATTAAATGAGATTGTAATGGAATTCATGTACAAGAGCGTTATGATACATCAAGCTAGGCATTCTACTGGTCAAAAGTGGTCTACATGACCCTCCCACCATGAAAATTCAATCGAATGTCACATGTAAGAGGATAGGTTCCACTTCATTGACCCTATATCTTTCTAGGAGCATAACATTTATCTAGAGAAGTCAAAGACTCGTAAAGCCAACTCTAACTCACTCACATGCTCTACTGAGGGTGAGTAAAGATAGAGAAACCATGGGGTTTATGAGACTATCCTTTTGGAAGTCTAAGTTAAAATTGATTCTATGAACTATGCTCTTACTAGCCTACCTTGGATCCTCACACTCTCAAGTAAGGGTGATCGTCTCAAGGAAACCATGTGCTATCAAGAGCCTTATGGATGCCTAACAATGATGCTCTATAGTTTTTTGAATGAATTTTGGCCCTTGAATCTAGAGGATTCAACTCTCAATGCTAGGATCAACTTCTCTTGATTACAATAATTGGATTTATCAAATGGATAGCTAGGATTGGTTCTTTATATGATATCTAGGGCAAAACGGGAAAAAATAGGCACCTTCATTCTCCAACATTGGATGTGGTGAAGATCTTGACCATCGGATTAGTGTTGACATCAATTTGGATAAGATTAGCTGCTATTTTTGGAAGAGCTTTGCATTATTGATCTTTGCCCATGAAAATAAGCTTATCCGATGAAATAACTCATGGATCCTCCTTGCTTTAAGCTTTAGTGCCTTTCCACCCTTGAATGTGAGCTCATCCTAATCGTACAACCTGGTTCAATCATTGTTTGCCATGTGGCATCCCTCTAAGCCTTCAATTTGCATATTCTAGGAAACTATGGGGATCTTGAAAACTCGATCTTGTGATGTTTGAACCTCCAAATATCCTTTGATTAAGATGAAAATTTGGAGGGCTATGTTTTGAAAGGTCTCTTTTATGAATATGCAAAAAAAAAACTCCCATCTAAATCTCCCTTATACAAGTTTGACTACATGTGGAAGTTTTCAAGGTGCGATTAAGGTGTATAGGAAGCTCTGATCGCCTTGAAAATTTGTAGAAATATGTAGGCTGCATGATCTTTATACAGTCAGAACATATGGCTAACAAAAATTCCTATACAAAATTTTTTAGGGTCTAAGTGGAAAAAATACATTTTTACAAAACTGCACATGGCATATCAATGTGCTAGAAAATCCATTTACATGTGAAATTTAGGCCATAGACTGCCTTTGATAGGCTTTACAATTATATGAATTTTTATGTGATTTGGTGACATTGAATTTTTTCCCCTAATTTCCAAAATTTGACTAGCTTTGACGACTACCCTGGATTTGCTTGATTTCTTCAAAAGTTTGCATGTGAACTCCCTTTGACATCCTTGAGGCATCTTGGACTTCTTAGGGAATCCTGGCTACCTTCACTGAATGTGTTTGCTTTAGGCCTTCATGAGTGATAGAAAACCTCCATGACATTCGCCCCACTAAACATGTGATTCCTCTAGAATTTGACCAGCTTTGATGACTACCCTGGATTTTCTTGATTTCTTCCAAAGTTTGCATGTGAACTCCCTTTGACATCCTTGAGGCATCTTGGACTTCTCAAGGAATCTTGGTTACCTTCACTGAATGTGTTTGCTTTAGGCCTTCATGAGTGAGAGATGAGAGAAAACCTCCATGACATTCGCCCCACTAAACATGTGATTCCTCTGGAAGCGCCACTCTAGTATCTTTGAAAAACAAATATTTCCAATCATCAAATTCTTTTATGGGAAAAAATGATTATATAGATGAATGACTAGACAATGTGACATGAAGCACAATTTGCATGAAAGAAAGAATTGAAACAAGCAACATGAATATGCATGAACAAATATGCAACATATACGCAAATGAATAGGCAAGCTTGTCAACCTGTAAAGAAAGAAAACAAACAAGCATCAATATGAAGTGGAATCGAATGTATTGTTGCTCTCATCTTGAAGAAAATTTGTACCTTTTTTATAAAACAATCTACCTTAAATACGATTATAAACAAAGATTTAAGATTTTCAAGAGACATCTTTCATCTTTAGCTTATTTTATATCAACTTCTTCCCTACATAAATATGAATATGCTCTTTACCTAATCACAAACAAGGAAATCTAACTAAACTCCACTAATTCATAAATCGTTCTATATAGCCCATGCTTTATTCTTCTATGCCTCCTTAGATTCCTTTGGCCTGCTCTCTCTCTCTCTCTCGTTTGAATGATCAGTCGATGACTTTATGGTTATGTTCACTTTTTTTGGGGTGGAAGAAAGTGTAAACTTCTTGGTAACATATAATAGCTTATCATTTTTTGATGACAGGGAAAAATTAAACCTTGATACAAGGTACAACCAGTTTTTATGATGGAGAATAGTCATTTAAACTCTGATACAAGTGTTGTGAGGTGGACTAAGGATGTAGAAACATACAGTACTAGAAGCTAGGACTTCAACAATTATTCTTTCGATACAGGATACATATGCATGTTTATATATGAAAGTCATGTTACCAAAATAAACCTCCAAATCTACATGCCCTATCTTCCCATAATGCTAGATTATAGATTATTTCTTAGCAGATACATTATTACTTAGATACAATGTTACACAACAAGGAGAGAAATCATCATTTACCCATTTGACTTAGGTTATATAGATATGCAATGCAAAGCAAAGATTGAAAAGAAACATGAATGAAGCAAAATTGAAAACAAGTAGAAATTGGAAAAAAGATTGGAATGAACATGAAAAAACAAAGAAACATGACCTTGAAAAAGAAATGTTTTTATTTTTATCATGGATACTGCTATTTATGAATCAGCCTCATTGTTGTCATCTTTTTCAATGTCTTGATCTAAAATGTACTCATCATTATCACGTTTGTCGAATAGATTTATCCTTTTACTTGCAATCAAGGTTTTTAATGCAATACCATTTAATTCACAAAGAGCATACGTACCATTGATGTTGGCTTTTGATACAATGTATGGTCCAAATGAATGAGTTTTTTGCGTGCATCACATTGAGACTCAAATGTACTATCATAAATGAGTACCCAATGTCCTACATCAATCGGCTTAAGACACAAATGATGCATTTTGTCAAAATAAAGCTTGTTATTCATTCTAGATTCTCTTAATTTTTAAATGGCATCATCAAGTCTTAATTTGCCTTCTTCTAACTGTTTAATGCACAAACTCAAAAAACCATTAGTAGACATGTTTTCAGACCAAGGCAAATTTGACTATGCAAAATTATCAGACTAAATTGGAAACAATGATTTGTTACAGTATATGAGTTTAGCAGGCATACCTAGTGGTATGTGTGCACATTATTCTATCTGCCCAAAATGCAAAAGATAAGAATGTAGGCCATTATTTAATGTCACCATTACATGATTTAGATATGGCTTTCGCAATAGGTGGATGCCCTCTCTCTATTTTACCATTGGCCTTTGAATTATGTGTAGTAGTGAGAGACAAACAAATACCATAATGTTCAAAGAATTCTTTAGCTTCTCTTGCATCTAACTCTCTAGGATCGACAACTACTTTCTCTATGTACCCAAAGCGACTTATGATGTCTTCAAGCAAGAATTTTCAAACATTGTATGTGGTCTCAGATTGTAATGCACATCCTTCTACATGATTAGTTAAGTCCTTTCTTGCAAGTACAATGTAACACATTTTGTCAATAACTTTAGGCATAGTTATAAGATCTACTACCCATTGTAGTGAGTACAAGGTGGATAACTAGGATGAAAAGGATCTCTATGTTTGATTGACGAATGAAGTTGACAAGTAGAATATGTAGAAACATAGTTACTAATGTCAACATAAATCTTAGGCCAATAATAGGTACTTCTTATTTTTTCATATGTTCCAAAAAATCCTTTATTACCTGACCATAATATCTCATGCGTTTCCTTCATTACTTGCAACTGAAGACTTTGTTATCCTAGGACTCATGGATTCTTAACCTTACCCTTAGCATGTCTCCAAAGATAACTATTACATAGGAAAAAATTATAAGCTCATTTCCTAATATTTTGGAATCTACTCGTAGTCCAACTAGGTAATGATTACAGTGTGCTCAAATACTTTCCTATGTCTCTCCATTCATCTTCCTACTCAGAATCATGAAATTTCTCATACTCGTATATATGTGGAACATAGTCAACTAAGGTCATATTATTTATTAGATCACTTTCAAGATCATCATCAAATCTAGCTCTTGATAACATATCAACAACTGAATTTGACTTACCTGAAATATGAACTAACTCTAGATTTATGAACTTAATATATGAGATCCATCTAAGCATGGCTATATCAGGAGATGAACAATTGGCTATCATTCCAATGAGAGGCAAACAATCAGTCTCCGCTTTGACATTTGCACCTATGAAATATTCTTTGTCTATTTTCAAAGTTGTTACCATACCCCATAGTTCTCATTTGATCTGTGGATACTTTTGTATTGTTTCATGTAAAATTTTAGCCCCAAACCTAATTTCACATCCATTCCCTTCACTATCATCTTGGCTTCTGACCCAACCTATACCAATAGGACTAGTATCAATAGTCAATATAATAGGTTTCTTAATAGAATAGTCTACACGCTTAAAGATGAGAGCTTCAAGCAACAATTTCTTCAATTTATGCATATCTTGTGTGTGTTTGTTAGTCCAAATAAATTTTTGTTTCTTTCTCAACAAGTCATAGACACAATCAACAACATGAGCAAAGTGTGGGATCCAAATAACATAGAAGATGCAAGCACCAAGAAATCTATGTACCTCACTCATATTGTTATACATTTTAGAAATCCTTCTAATGGTATCAGTTTTTTGTGGGTATGGCTTTGGAGTATGATGACCACATAGATTTCCAACAATAAGAACCTTTTTGTTACCAAAAATAGATCTTTCTATGGAGAATGTGAGTCCTACCTCTTCAAATGGTTGAAATATTTGTTCACAATTAGAGATATGGTCAAGAACAAATTTACGATATCTAGATGAATCTAAAGTAATGTCCTGTACATGTTCCTCACTCCTTTTAGTTGGAATATCATCAATGAATGGAATGGTTATATGAGGGATAAAATCATGTAAGACCGTATTCATAGCACTCATCATATGAGCCATAGAATTAGTCACTCCTTGAGGTAAAGTACACATTTGCACTAAGCCTAAAGGAGTTTTATTGTGGTTATGTCACAACTATCAATCACTAATTGGGATTGGTCATACCTAGAATATAAATCACCCATTGAATACATAGAATGATTGAAAATGATTGAGCAAACTCATCTACAATGGGTCCTATTCCTACATTCATATAAATCTTGAAAATGATTGAGCAAACTCATCTACAATGGGTTCTATTCCTACATTCATTATGGTGACTTTATTGATGGGTTGGAGATATTAAATAAAACGTATTTTTCCATTCCCTTTAGGCATAGTGAGCCATTTATTTGAGTAAGGTGCAAAAGATGGCTCTAAAATTCTTGTGTTTATCTTCTCCTTAATTAGGCTCATTAGCTCAGGTAAGTGAGCCTTTGGAACTGGTATAGGGTGAAGATTCCATGGAATATGCGGAATAGTAGAGATAATCATGGGTGCAACTAGCTTAGGATCTATGCAACCAATCGCATGCGAATACATAGTAATGGCTTTTCCGTGGCTATGATTGACTCTCTCAAATTTATCTTTCTCTACTAACAAAAGAAAGTAATCATCTCTACCAATTTTCACCTATTTGATTATTTCATCTGTGAATATATGTCCTATGTTTTTCTTATCACAAAGGATTGGATCTTTTTTCACATCAATAGTTTTTTCATTACTTCTTTGGGGTAATGATTGAGATATGGGTTTGATTTTTTTATCTACAGTTTATTACTTTGTTTCAACTAAGGCATCATGTGTTTGGTTAAATTTTGAGCACTTGTCAACATTGACAACATACTCTTGGATTAGAGAATACTCATCAATGGAAGAAAGAAGAATAATGTGGGAATTAGAATTTTGCTGAAGACATAACTCTAACTCCTAGGGAGTAGAGAAACAATGAGATGTCTCAATCACATGCTCAATGTTCTCATCATGTTCCATGATTTTGTTTGTTTTATAATTTTTTGGGTTTTCTGGATAAAAGATTCGGACAATAAAGCAAATCTAATCTAGAATGTGGAAAACAAAGTGACATACTATTGTACAAGTTGGTTGCTTGTGAGATATCAAACCAATGTCCAATTTTGTCTCACTCAACAATGGATTCTATAAAAAATAATGATCATATGCAGCTCCAAACATGAATCGAGGTGCACAATCACTACAAACATGCTCATGAACTTGAGTGCCAATAGGTTTCTTTCTAATTTTGAATCGATTCCTATGATGATTCACTCCTACTGCTATTGGTTGAAGTGATTGCATTCCATTCTTAGAATTAATTCTAGCATAGGCAGACCCATCATCTATGGCTTCAGTTTCCATACGACTCTCACAAATAAAGAGCTGACCTAAGAGAACTTGATAGAAGCAATATTCTTGAATAAAGAAGTGACATTCTTTTGTGATTCCTCCTATGGATATGGGCAAACTAGCACAAGCTCCATACAAGGTATCTACACCATTATCTATAGTTCTCATATGCCATTCACAATCTTTATCTATGGGCCATCTAAATTTATCATAGACTTCTCTTGAAATCACATTGATTTTGAAGGCAAAATCCACTAATGCATGTACAATTATAAGGTTCTTGTCACTGCTTATTTTAACATGCATCTTTGATGTATCTCTAGAACAAAAGTTTCTTTTAAAGTGATTTTCAAGATTATTTTCATGATTTTCATGGTCACGTTGCATAGGTCCTAAGAAATTTTTATTAACATTTACTTCATCATCATCAAGGTCCTCTTCATCAAAATCATGAAAGTTTAAGACTTCATTCATAGCTTGTCCTTGATCTAGAGAATCTTCCATCTCAATATCTAGATTAAGCGAAAACCTCTTCCTTTTAATTAGCCTGATAAATTATCTTTAAAAAAGGCTTTACAATAGAGAAAACTTGTTCTAAAGACATAATCATCTGACTCTTAAGCAAAATGTCATCTAAAATCTCCGTAGGATTTATTTTTCTCTCAATTTTTGAAATCAAGATGGCTTTAGGTCTTCTCTTTTATTTCTTTTACTTTTGCTCAGGATCTTGTTCTTGTTCATGTTCTTGTGTTTGTTTTGATTGTTCTTGTTTCTCTAAAGGCTTTGCTTCCATTTTTCTTTGCTTTGTCTTCTTAACTTTTTGTTTCTCCTCTTGTTTTTTTCATAAGGTTATGATTCTTGTTTCTTATCTTTGGGTTGTGATGTTTCCCCTTACTCTACAATGGTTTCTATTCCCTCTAAGGTTTGTTTTCAATTCACTCTTCTTTTACTATGCTCAGTTTCATCTCTTTTTTGTGTTTCTTGTACATTGGATATGTGAGAAATAAGAGATTAAACTCGACTTTTTGGTCTTTTACCATTCAAATATCCTTTGATGAAGATGAAAATTTAGAGGGGTATGTTTTAAAATGTCTTCTTTAGGAGTATGAAGAAAAAACTCCCATCTGAATCTCTGTTGTACAAGTCTGACTACATTTGGAAGTTTGCAAAGTGGCATTAAGGTGTCTAAGAAGCTCTGATAGCCTTGAAAATTTGTACAAATATGTAGCCACATATGATCTTTATACATGCCAGACCATATGGCTAACAATACAAGATTTGCAGGGTCTAAGTGACAAAATTACATTTTTACAAAAATCCACATGGCATATCAATGAGTGAGAAAATCCATTTACATGTGAAATTTAGGCTATAGATTGCCTTTAATAAGCTTTACAAGTATATGAATTTTCATTTGATTTGATGTCATTGAAATTTTTGCCCTACTTTCCAAAATTCAATCAGCTTTGAGTGCTACTCTAGATTTTTCTTGATTTCTTTTAAACTTTGCTTGTGAACTCCCTTTGATATCCTTGATACATCTTGGACTTCTCAAGAAATTTAGGCTGCCTTCACCAAATGTATTTCCTTTAGGCCTTCATGAGTGAGATAGAAGAGAAAATCTTGGTGACAATGTCAGATGGATAGCTTGGACCTCTCTTGTAGCAAAATCACGAGTTCCAATACCTTTTACACTTGGAATTTGGTGTGCTTATCCTTTTTGCAAGAGGAAATCATTCTTAGATGAATTTCCATAATATCAAATTCCTTGGTGGCTCATAGGAATCCCATTTGGATGAATTCTTGGTAGCTCAGTCAAATCCCATTTGGATGAATTCTTTGGCAGCTCGACCAATCCTATTTTGACGATCTCACTAACATGAATACCTACTTTCAATCCTATTTTGACGACTTGAAGGAGTTGAATTCTTCCTTTCTGAAGATGTCATCTTTATGCATGAATAGGCTTGCTAGGATGAATTTGATGAGATAGCACAATCGGCTGAATTCGATGCAGAGTCCATGGAGTGAAATATGAAGACAAATTCTTGCAAGGAATATGGATGATGAGTTTCATATAACTAGAGTTCAATATTCGATGGGAACTTTCATCCAATAGGAATGAGTTCCCAATTGGTAGCAATTCAAGAAACATTTATGAGCCAAAAGAGAAATTTATGATCCACTCTTGTGCTAGACTATGTGCGTGTGTGTATATATACATATGTGTGTAGGGTTGGTTCTTAATGCATCAAGAACCCCCTTTCTTAACTCTTCTTACTTGTACCTGACTCCCTTATGCGATAAGGTTTCTTGATTGTGCTTTTTTTTCAAGCATATACATGCGTGTTTATATGTATATATGTGTTATTTACTGGACTCACATGCATATACATGCGTGTTTATATATATATATATATATATATATATATATATATATATATATATATATATATATATATATATATATATATATATATATATATATATATATATATATATATATATATGTGTGTGTGTGTGTGTGTACACACACACACATACATACACATACACACACATCTATATGCATGTGAGTCTAGTAAATAACACATGTGTGGATAAATATGTGTGTATATAAATATATATGTATATATATGTGTGTGTATATAAATATGTGTACATATATTTCTCTGTATATATATATATATCCGTAGAACTTTATATATATATATATATATATATATATATATATATATATATATATATATATATATATATATATGTGTGTGTGTGTGTATATATATATATATATATATATATATATATATATATATATATATATATATATATATATATATATATATATATATATATATATATATATGTGTGTGTGTGTGTGTGTGTGTGTGTGTAGAGAGAGAGAGAGATAGATAGATACATGCACAAATATAACAAATAAAAGCAATGCATACCATGCATTATCACAATGATGTGCCATAAGTATCCACATCTCTTTCAAACACCATTTTTTTGTGTGTATATGTGTATATGTATGTACATATGTCTATATATGCATATGTGTGTATGCATGTGCATGTGTGTGTATACATGTGTCTATGTATGTATGCATATGCATGTTTGTGCATGTGTGTGTATGTATGCATGTGAGTGTATGTGTGTTTGTTTATGTGTGTGCATGTATATGTGCAAGTATCTATATGTATATGTGTATGTGTGTGTATGCATATGTGTGCATTTATGTATATGCATATATGTATATATGTATGAATGTGTGTGTATGCATATGTGTGTATGTATGTGCATGTGTGTGTATGCATGTATGCATATGCATATGTATGTATGTGTGCGTATATGTGCATATGTGTGTGTATGTGCATGTGTGTTTGTATATATGCATATGCATGTGTGTGTATGTATGCATGTGGGTGTATGTATGCATGTGTGTGTATGTGTGTGTGTGTGTGTCTATGTGTGTGTATGTATGTGTAAGTATCTGTATGTGTATATGTAAATGTATATGTGTGTCTATGTGTATGTATGTATGTGTAAGTATGTATATGTGTATGTGCATGTGTGCATCTATGTGTGTGTATGTGTGTGTAAGTATCTATATGTGTATGTGTATATATATGTATGCATGCAAGTTTATGTATGCATGTGAGTGTATGTGTGTGTAGCATAAGTATCTATATGTGTATGTGGATATGTGTATGCATGTGTATGGATATGTGTGTGTGTATGTGCTTGTGTTTATGTATGTATACATATGCATGTGTGTGTACTTATGCATGTGAGTATGTATGCACATGTGTGTGTATGCATATGTCTATGTATCTATGTGTGCATGTGTGTATATGTGTGTGTATGCATGTTTTTGTATGTGTGTGTATGTATGCATGTGAGTGTATGTGTGTGTATCTTTGTGTGTGTATATGTATATGTGCAAGTATCTATATGTTTATGTGTATGTGTATATGTGTATATGTGTATGTCTGTGTATGCATATGTGTGCATTTGTATATAAGTGTATGTATATGTGTGTATGTGTGTGTATGTACGCATGTGTATGTATGTTTTCATGTGCGTGTATGTATGCATATGAGTGTATGCGTGTGTGTATGTATATGTGCAAGTATCTATATGTGTATGTGTATATATGTATGTGTGTGTATGCATATGTGTGTGTATGATTTCGTGTGTATATGTGTGTATGTATGGTGTGTGTATATGTGTGCATGTGTGCGAGTGTGTATGCATATGTGTGTATGTATGTGCATGTGTGTGTATGCACATGCGGGCATGTACCTTCACTTGTTTGGTCACTTGTTCACTCATTTGCTCTTGCTCTGTCACTTGATCCCGATGCAAATGTGTAGGGAGAAATCAATTTTCTTTTTGAAATTCCCAGGGCATCGCTTATGCGAAGCTAAAGTGTTGCAAAGAGTTTGCCACTGTTGCTAGGAACATTGCTAAGCTTCGATGCTCATAGTGATGGTAGTTATTAGCATCGTATGAGCAATGCTCCTAATTTATTTATTTTTTATTTTTCTTTTAGGGCATCACATATGCAACACTTTCTAAGAGGAGCATCCCATAAGCGATGGTCCTTGATTGTTTTTTTTCAATTGGGGGCATCGCTGTGCCCACTTTATTCTTGTAGTGATTTAAGCTATGATTGAAAATCGATGGTTGAGATCATCTAAAACAATTCCATCTAGTTTCCCATCTTGGATATTAGGCCATTTTTGTATAGGACTATCCAAAGTTTCTAAAGGCCTTGGATGAAGGGATTTTATAATTGAAAGCATCAATGGAACAATACTAGGAGAGGTGTGATGGGAGAAAAGAGATTGGATTTATGAAGATTGGTTCCTTTTTGTTAATTGTATCCAAGCTTGGTCTAGCAAGGATGTATGCTTGCTATAGTTTTCTTGTGAACTGCACCAAGAAAGATTGAGATGCAACAAATATGGTTATAACTAGCAAATATTGGAAAGGTAAAGAATAAAGTGTTTTTCCACCTTAATGTTAGCCAAAAATGGTGTATTTCTTGGTCGTGGATTAGTTGGGAATCTAATTTCCACGAAATTTGGCATGCATTGATGGAATAGAACAAAAGCCTTTCTTCAAGGCCAATGAAATTTGAAATACCCCTATGCGGTGTAAGTAATGCTTCAAGGTGCAAGATGACATTGTTCATCTTTCCTTCTCTTGTCACAAGAGCATCAAAGTCTCGAAAAGTGTTTATAGCATTTTAAGATTCAATTAAACGATCAATTAGAAACAATCCCTAGTTGGATAGATGATAAACTACTGCGACGCCTTCTAGAATGTGATATATGCCGAGGCCTTTTCAAAAATCTAGAAGGAAAGGTTCACTTTGTGATTACGTGATTTTCCTTAAGGATAGTCTATCAAGAATTAATTTGATTTGTAGGTAGAAGAAGTAGAAATAGCAAGAGTAATCGGCCATTTTAGAGAGGTAAAGATCTTTTCCATTCAACGCAAAAGACACAAATTGGATCTCTCATCACAGAGATGAAAGACTTGTGAGCCTCCTTTGTATCCCTTTAACTTCTTATACGCCTCTCTTAGACTACTTTGGGTGCCGGTCAATTGATGAGAGAGAGAGAGAGAGAGAGAGAGAGAGAGAGAGAGAGAGAGAGAGAGAGAGAGCTGGAAGGGACTCAAAGTTGGCAAGTAATGTTGAAATTCTCCAGATCGGCGCATCTGGTTAAAAAAGATTGGTGAGGCGTTATTAGATGAATCTGTGCGTGTTAGAGAGAGAGAGAGAGAGAGAGAGAGAGAGAATCTATGCAAGAACGGCTTTTGTTTTCTTCGGGATTGATTGCAAATTCGTCCAAAAGATTCCGTTGAGCTATGGCGTTTGTTTTCTGAGCTCACTGCCAAGCAGAGTCACGGAATCAGGGACCATGAAACCTGAAAAGCCGAGCCTACTACTACGCTGTAAAGCTCCCCATCCTTTGACCTTATGCATATGTTTTGAGCACATCGATAGATTCCGACATGATGTTCCCAGTATTTCTTTCTTGTGCGTGTACGTATGCGTTTGCTTGTGATGAGGGAATTTGGTTATGATATCCATTCTGTCTGTATCACGTTGATTTTAAGTGTATTTTCTGAATGCCATGGCTATGTATATCTTCACCGGATGGTTGAAATATGTACTGCATGTAGTCATTAAAGCAGAGAATTCCAATGTCATATCTACTCTTCTTCTATGTTGATAATATGGGTGCTCAATGATTGCATGTATGCAGCTATACATATGTATAATTGTACGAGATGGTTGAAATATTTGCTGTGGTTGTCATCTGAAAAGCAGCATATTCCTGTATCGTATCCACTCCTCTCTTTGTTTCTTCATTCCAAATGTACTCTTATGCATGCATGTATATTTGGTGTTATAACTATTAATATCTGTACAAGATTGTTAAATTCTCTCTCTCGCTCTCTCTCTCTCTCTCTCTCTCTCTCTCTCTCTCTAACACACAGGCACAATTCACCCAATAACGCCTCACCAACCTTTTAACTTTGAGTCCCTTCCAGCTCTCTCTTTCTCTCTCTCCCTCTCTCTCTTTCTCTCTCTCTCTCTCTCAACCACCGTAAGCAAAATCTCTAAAGAGCCCTCCCATTGGTTCGAGCCACATGTTTCTGTGAGCCC
Organism: Ceratopteris richardii; assembly: GCA_020310875.1. Taxonomy (NCBI): domain Eukaryota; kingdom Viridiplantae; phylum Streptophyta; class Polypodiopsida; order Polypodiales; family Pteridaceae; genus Ceratopteris; species Ceratopteris richardii. The sequence continues at coordinate 107,427,587 of CM035423.1, forward strand.
TCTGACTTCTGTGTGTAACTATGTATGCATAATGTACATAGATTTCGGAACGCATGATTGCTGTTCTTTTCTTTGGCTTTTGTACTCGTCAGGTGTATGTTTTTCTTGGGGTATTCCTTCCCGAAAGCCTGTCATTCACTTTACGTAAGTATCAGTTCCCCCTTTGAATCATGGCATAGAATGGACGTACATACGCTTCGATAATTTTGCAACACCTACAAGTTATCATGTCACAATTCATTAGAACTGCACAGCAGTAATCGGAGCTCCATCATGGCATAAATCAGAGTCAATGTCAAGGAAAAGCACAAAATTACAACCAAGCCTACGGATAGAATGGGATCGACAACAGAGGGCATGCTCAGCAAACGTCTCCTTCAACTATTGGCTAACTTTCCAATACAGTTTGAGCAAGTTTCTAGTGCTTTATCAACTTCATGTATATATATGAGAGAGAGAGAGAGATTGCATGCACACATATTTTCAGAATGTCATCTTGGACTTATAGTGTAAATCCATTTAAGCTCATGTTTGTGAGAAATGCAATCCTTTTTCGAGTGTTTTTCTTTCTTTCTTTTGGACTTTCTTGTTTAGATCACTTGAAGTTACCAATTTTCAAGGAATATAAAGTTCCAGTGTAGAGCTAGATATTTCATATCAAGAACACCTGTAGTGGAGGTACTAGGATGCAGCGCACTTATCTAGACGAACATACAATGGTTTCTTAAAACAACATTTTTCACTTTGGCCTTCATGAAGTGTGCATCAAAATCAATGAGTGCAAGAGAAGTTGGAGAGATGAAGAACTACATAGTAAATTACACACGGCCAAACCCAAATTGCACCATGAAAGAGATAGTCTGTGTATTGATGGACTACGATTTGAGAAGTTTTGTACATTGAGGTTGGCTTTCTACTATTCCATAACTGAATACATGCAAAATAGGAAAATATGGATTTGCTCACTCAAGTACGAGACAAGGATCAATTAATCATTTCTTAGCTTAACTCACTACATAGAGAAGAGAGCATGGCACACACCTGGAGATTTTGAGAAAGCTATATTGAATGCAATGCAAGCACCCACCAAGAAACCCAAAACCCTCATCGGATGAAGAATCTATTAAAAATGGATCAATTCACAAGGATGGAGCTCCTGGCTAAAAATATTATCCAGTAACCACGGAGATCAATTTCATCCATATATTGAGAGATTTGATGGAGGGTGTTAAAGCGTTAACGAGCCACAAAAACAAGTCCACAGAATGGGAAAAAAAAGTAAGATCTTCTCAAGGAAAATCAATAAGGACATGCAAGTTCCATTAAGTAGGGTATAAATGAAGAAGTGTGCGAAATATAAACAGTCATAAACAGAAGCGTTAGATATATAACAATAAAGGTTTGGTGACAAAGGAAGAAAGAATGAATGACAGGCATATATCAGGAATGTCAATGGAGACGAACCAGAAAATTTGAGAGAGAATTAAGCCTAGTGTGAGAACCACGACTCTCAAATTCCCAAGTAGAAGAAGAAAAGAAATTTCAAGATATTATGGGGAAATTGAACAACATTGATGTGTGTGACAAAGAATTTCAAGTGAATGAATGATTGATGCCTTGCAGAATGATCTTCCATGTAGTATTGCGGAAAGACCACGGTCTCCTCAAAACGGAAATGGGGTGGCAAAATTTCCTTACAGTATGTGAGAAACTTCCAACTCAACGAAAATGATGAGAGGTGTATCAGTGAAGACGGAAAGCAATAGATTTGACAATGCCGAGCTTTTCATTATTTATATAGTATTTAAATTTGTCATCCAATTTCAAAAAGCATGTAATATTTTGACTTTGCATGCATGGATTGCTTGTGTATATGCATTAGGTAGGAGCTGAAAGTCTTTGATGGAGCTGATGAAAGCGATCCTGTTCTCAGATGAGTCTTTATTGCTACAATGGTGAAGCTCCCAAGCATTGCCAGGCCCCATCATGGTGTAAAATATGTCCTCTCACAGCAAAACGATGTGGTGCATTATTCAAAGGGTCCTTCAGTTGAGCCTGAATGACTTTTCGGTACAAGCCATTATTACTGATGCAAGGGGGTTTCTATCACCCTTTAGAACACTATTAAAAGGCAGTCCTTGTGGTCAATCAACGGGGAGAAAAGACTCTCCATCATCCTTGGAAATATGCCCAAGTGGAATGCTCCATAGAAAAACCCCTCACACTCCTATATAAGGGAATCGAGAACCACAAAGGTGCCCCCCCCCCCCCCCCCCCCCCCCCATTCCGACACTAGATTTTTTCAAATAGTAGAAATAATCTGAAAAGGAAAACGATCCCTCATGAACAGGATGCCAAATTTATCAAGTTTCTGCGTAACTTTCCATAATGTTTTAGTATGTGTTACCCTTCTCTTATAATTAAAACATTTTTTTAGATATAAGACAAATTAATGTAGAGTAGACTTGGCATGCAAAAACCTATAATGAGAAGTTGAATCGTTGTGTGCTTTTGTCCCTGTATCATCGATAAATTTAATCTCATCCGTGTATATAACTTCAATATGGTACAGTAAGGAATCAATATTGAAAAAACTAAAGGTGCCCAAGTTTCCACAAGATCAAGTCGTAAATCATGGAAATGAAGGTTGAAGTGAAAGAAAGGGAACGCCACTGCCGAGGATGAATCTTGCTTTAAACAGGGTCAAATAGTTTCGGAAATAGTGGGGGAATAAGAGGAAATAGTATGTTGCATTTGCAAAGGTTGGAAATAAAGGAGCAACATAAAAGGTTCTTCAAGATTCCCCTTGGTCCCTCTTCTCTTTGTGACAACTCCCGATGGCTTGACTTGTCTGGTTAAACATCATGCACAATCAAATAAAGATCACCGAGATAAGAAGAAAAAAGAAAAGTATAAATAGTTTTGAAAATATTGTAAAGGAAATGATCATGTCATAAAGAGCTATCCAAAACTAGCTGCAAAAGAGGCAAAGAGGCTGGAATGGTTGTTGGAGAGGCCTTTACACCCGAAACAGAGTCTGCTAATCTTGTGTAGAATGAAGAATGGGCATTTACCACTATTTGCACTTATGACCCATCTTCTAATGAAGAGTGTATGGCTGTAGTAGACTTAGATGTTTGGTAATTTGATAGTGGTTCAACCAAACATATTACCTCACAGTGCACTTTCTTCACTCCCCTATAGCAGATACTATCACATGTGCCAATAACCCCTCTTATCCTGTTATGGGAGTTGGTAAGATCATTTTGACTACTATTAATGGTAGTTCTTTTACATTGTGGGATGCTTTATTTGTATCAAGGATCAAGAAAAATCTATTATGAGTTTCACCATTAGCCAAGATCAGCTAGTTGTGAAATCTGTTAATTAGAGATGTATAGTTCATGATCTATCAAATGGTGATGTCATTAATGATTTTGGCATTTTATGTTGTGGGCTGTATAAGCTCATAGATTATGAAAATTCTATGAATGATTTAGTATGTGTAGTACATGATTCTCAGGATATGTCAAATGCAAAGCTTTGGCATGCACGCTTTGGTCATCTCAATTTTGCTAGTATTCTATGCCTGCATAAATCTAAAATGGTGTCCTCTCTGCCCAAACTTGAGGCATGTGCTAAACATGTTTTGAAGGCTGTATTTTGGGAAAAAATACAGCGTTCCTCATTCCGAAAAGATGGTTCCGTTCGAGCTACTTAGAAATTGTAGCTTGTTCATAAGGATGTTTGTGGTCCTATGCAGACACCCTCCTTTGGGAACTATCTTTACTTCATGGCTTTGATTGATTATTTTTCTAGGCATGCATGGCTATATCCATTGAAAGAAAAGTCTAAAGTGTTAATGTGCTTCAAACAGTTTTTGGTTCTGGAAAAAAAAATTATGAGCATGTAAGATAGGCACCCTCCATTCTGATCGAGGGGGGAATATATGTCTTTTGATTTATTGCATTTCTGGTTGAATGAGGGATAAAACATCAGTGTACAATGCTATATACACCTCAACAGAATGGAGTTGCTAAAAGGAAGAATAGGTCACTCATGGCGATAACTAGATGTATGGTCAAGATTCACGCTTTACCACATAGTTTCTAGCTTGAGACTGTTATGTGTGCAGCATATGTAGTTAACAGGTACCCACTAAAGCATTGTAGTCTATCACTTGATATAAGGCTTCGCATGGTCTCAAGCCATGTGTTGCTCATTTGCATGTTTTTAATTGTCTAGTATATGCATTAGTGCCCGAACAACAACACAGGAAAAGAGGATGATAAAGTAGTGGAATGTACTTTGGTTGGGTACAATTCTAAAAGCAAGGGCTATCGTTTGTATCATCCATTGACTAAATGCATTTTGGTTAGCCATGATGTTGTTTTTGTGGAAGATGCTATTCATCCATTACTTTCATGTACTAAAGAGACATCAATTAGTTCCAAAGATATGTATGACACTCTGTTGCCTCTTTTTACAAGTGGACAATCTAGTGCTAGTTGGAAGGAGGCAATTTCTTAGCCTTTACATGTTTCATTTGAGGATGTAGATCATTCCATTTTGATGCAGATTTACATGATACACTTGTTGATGAGAGACTTAATATTGAGGAGGAAAAAACCATGCCAAAATGGATGATGTAGACTTTGCGTGATAGCAAATTAGATGCACCTCATCATATCATACTCGTTCAAGCTCTCATAGTGCTTATTTTGCATCAAGTTGATACGCTATGGCTGCCTCTAGTCTTTGTGATGAGAATGACCCTATTTTGTTTGATAAAGCATAGAATTCTAAAAATGATACGTGGTCTTGGTGTGACTTGCCTCATGGCAAGAAGGCCATTGGCACTAAGAGGGTATACAAGCTAAAGTGTAAGTCTGATGGAACACTTGACATGTATAATGCTAGGCTTGTTGCAAAGGGTTATGCTTAGGAAAGAGGCATTGATTTTGATGAGACCTTTGCTCCTACATGTTAAATGACTATTGTTTGTAGCATCTTTGTAATTGCAGCTCATCATGGTTGGAATTTACATCAGTTGGACATTAGAACTGCATTTCTGAATGGTGAGTTTCATGAACAAGTGTATGTTTTTGAGCCCTCCCTTTTTTTTGTAGAAAGGGCATGAAAACCAACACTACAACACATTGATGGTATACCGAGGTTTTTACCGAGGAAAATGAACGCGGCTTTATTTGCCGCGATGCCGGTGTAAAGGTCGGTATGCGCGTCGGTACCAAAGCATCGATATATGCGTCGGTAATATCGGTGCCCATACCAGCGCCCATACCGAGGCCCATACCAAGGCCTCTACTGGGTGTACCGTCACGCATACCGTCGCCGGCTGGGTGTATCGACGCTTATTCCGATGCCATTACTGGGAGTATCGTCGCGTATATCGACGACCATACCTGCATATACCGAGGCATATACCGACGACCATACCAAGGACCATACCGACGACCATACCGATGCATATACCGATGGATGTGGGCCACATCGACAGTCCGTTTAAAACGATCATACCGACGGTCCCTTGACCGTCGGTATCTCTAAGTGACATTCTCCAATGCCCATACCGACGCCGAGTGTGACCGTCGGTATATGGAGCGTCGGTATGCCCCTCATATGTTATAGTGCAAGTATGCAAGTTGAAAAAGGCATTATATGGTTTGAAGCAATCACCATGTGCTTGGTATGAAAAATTTATTGCACATGGTTTTGAGAGCAATCCAACTTGAAGCACCTTTTACATCAAGCGTGCAAATGATGTGCTTTTGATCATTGTTGTCTACGTTGATGACATGTTGCTCACTAGTGTTATTAAGAAGCATATTGGTGATTTTAAAGCTTATTTTCATGCTTGATTTGAGATGTGAGATTTGGGGCACTTGCATCATTATTTGGGCATTCAGTTTATCCAAGTTGATGGCCGAATAGCTTTGTTTCAAAAAAAATATGATGACACATTTTTGCTGCATTTTGGCCTTGAAGACTATAAACCTATTTCCACTCATATAGAGATAGGTTTAGGGTTGAGTCTTCACGATAGTGGAGATGCATTTGATGTTGTTCAATATCAACACTCTATTGAATGCCTGATTTTACTTATGCATTACTCGGCTAGATATTCAGTTTTTTATCTCACAAATGAGCATGTTTATGCACTGCGGAGGTTTTAAGCATTGGCAAGCAACTAAGAACATCTTTTGCTACTTGATTGGTACCCGGCTACTTGGATTGTTTTATCCCAAGGGGGGATCACTATTGCCAGATTTGCATGCTTTTTTTTACTCTGACTGGGCTAGTTTCTATGACACTCATGTGTCTACTAGTGGCTTTTACTTCATGCAAGGAGAGGTTCTTTACTGGAGAGAAGAGTTTGGCATATGTGCCCACAAAGGACAACATTGTAGAACTTTTCACAAATGATCTGTCTATGGAGAAGTTTGACGCTTTCTCCAAAGCTTTAAGCTTACTTCCTTTTGTGGATTGATTCCACATAGTTTGGCATTTCCTTATATATGAGTGCAAGCTCCTTATTCATCACATCACATCAAGGGGGATTTGTGGATATATTTAGGTAGTGATTTGTGTGAATGCACCAGGATCATTGCGGCACTTTTTTCCCTCTCTAGGAGTTTTTTTCCCCGAGTTTGTATATACACCTATAACCCTAATAGGTCACTTATCTTTGTAATTTCTCATGGCAATAATTTAGTATTGTGTATTGTGCTCCAAGCTTCTTCTTCTTCCTTGTGCCATTTGTGTGCTTTCATAGACCTCAAACTCCTATATGGGCCAAATTCCATTTTCGAAACAAGGGCACTATTATGCTTATGTGCCTTTTGAGGTGGAAGGGTCTACATCTTCTCACTCTTCTATTCTCCCCATATCACGTGACTCCTAGAGGCTCGATCTTAGTTTTCTCCCTATGGAAGAGTTGGAACAAGGTGAAATAGTTTATAAAAAGAAATGAAGATTGCAAATATGCATCCCATATTAGATAGAATGATTTGATCTGGTTCCCTATCAGGGGCATCAGAGCTGTTGAGGCTTGGAACCTCCAAAAAGCTAGGAAGCTTTGGGATAAAGGTTTTCCTTTGTGGGAACACCTCTAGAATCAAGAAACAAGCCAATGGATTAGTTTTGAGGGCATTGACATGGCTAGGAGAGTGGACTTTGAAGAATGGTGCCTATTACAAAGTAGATTCATTGGTTGGGAGGGCTCACAAATTCTCCTCCTTATTTTGCATGACTCCCCTCATCTTCATGTTCTGAGATGGCACAATGGAAATGTTCTTGATAAAATATCGAGATTCAAGAAGAATGTGGATATTTACATCATGCTTAATAGCAGATGGTGTCTAGGTTTGTCAAGTTTTAGGTGGGATCTCAAGTTCCAATCCTTTTTGCATCCCCTCATCAAGGTTAAAAAATTGGTTCTTATGTGGAAAATCCTCCTCCAAGGAATTTGGAACAATGTAAAATCTAAAAGAATTTGCAGATCTCTCCATGGTGTAAAGGATGCCTTCATGGCAAAGAGAGATTGGGAACCTCTTCTTTTCATGCCCCAAGTCAATGTTGATCTAGTGGGCCTTTCAGAGAATCATGTTGCTACAAAGACAAATCGACTGGAAGCAAGTGCTATCCATTTAAGCCATAACTTGTTCCTCAGCATTGTAGAATGCTATAAGAGGTGAGACATTTTGGAAGATTTGGAAAGAGAGATGTGAGGCCAACTGTGATAACCCTCCTAAAGAATGGTTAATCGAAAAATTGTGTTTCCTTTTAGGCAAAAGAATTACCAACTATAAACAGTTCCCCCCTTTAGACATCACAAAGAGTTTTTCCTTGAGAACAAAAGATTAGAACCAAGTTGCCTCCATGAGGGGGACGAAAGGGTTGTGAACCTTCTTTTTAATGTATTCTAGCAACTCATAAGCAAACCCTGCTTTGTGGGATTCATGGGGTCTGATGGGTGCTACACCCATTCACTTGTATAATTGTTCTTTCTATTGATTAAAGTTTCGGAGAGTAGGCTATTGCGGAACTTCCTATCGAAAAAAAAGAGGGTATATTTTTTCCTTGCATGTTGGGTTGATTGATTTATTCACTAGCCTCTTGAGGCATGGGCAAGTGTTTGACCCTCCCCAATGGTAGGGCATATGTAAGTGTTAGGGAAATTAAAACCAATTGAAGCCTTCAGGCCATTGTAAGCTATTATCTAACCTATATCTTGTGGGATAAGGGGGTTCCCATGGTACTATGCCCATTCACCTTGTACGATTGTTATTTCATAATTAAAGCCAGAGGGAGTAGGCTTTGACAGAACCTCCATTTAAAAACAAAAAAAATAGGGCACATGTTTCTTGGAATTGAAAGTCAGATTGATACTCACCAAAACCTCCTCTTCTTGACTAAACGTATAATTAACTACAGAACGTATAATTAACTCCTCTTCTTGACAAAACGTATAATTATTTTGTATTTTTTTCTTAAAGAACCAAATAGCCCTCCCTATGCAACTACAAACTTAAGATCTTATATGAAGTACATATCGTCTCTTGTTTTGAATCTTACTAACAGAGAATGTATAATTTTGTAGAGATGCACTACTTACATAAATATGACCCAGTGATAAGCCAGAAAGAAAATCATCTCACTCATCTTGGATTCTCCAAATTTGAGAGCCAATGCCTCCATCATAGACAAACCATATTATAGCTTGCTTCTCACATAGGACATAACGAGCTAGACCAACTTGAAGTTCGGATGGAAGTAGGCTTAGGAGTTTGCTTAAGTATGGCTTGGTTCTCTCTCACATAGGACATAAGGTTTGATGCAAAGTGTATAATATTTACATTTTTACAAATAAAAGCTAACAATGCAACCTAAACAAGATAGACCAATAAAGAAAATTTTGGGCCAAATTAGCTCACATTTACCTTGATTGGATTTTTTGTACTCAGCTATTTCAAACAAAAACATAACCCCTTTGATCCAAGTATCATCATGTAGCTACTTGTGCTCTTCTTATCTTCCTTTGATCCTCCCGAGTCAAGGTATGTAACTAAATCTACCCATATCTTCTTACCTATCTCATTGATTTTTGCAACGCCTTGGCCCAAAGTTTTGTCAATATACATAGAAATTGACCCATCTACATGTGGTTTCACGTTTTACACGGATTTAGAACCAATGAGTTCCATAACATGTTTTGTTTGCACTATTTTCCATGTGTTCTTTCTTTCAAAGAATAAATATCTTCGTTCAGATCTTGGTTCTTTTATACTCCTTATGCCGACACTAAAGGTTAAATCAAGAAGAAACGTTCTGCCTAGCCAAGAAAGCTTGATCTGCAACATGCATAATGGACATGTTCTGCTTAGACTGATCTTCCTGCAACAGAACAGAGACTAACTCCTCAAACAACAAGGAATTTAGATTGCCTTTCATCATCAAACCAAGAGTAGAAGCAAAACTCTAATATGAGTTAGGTTGACCATTCAAAACGGTCTACACAAGTGAGCTATCTGGTATAACTTCATAAGTAGAAATCAATTGTTCTTTCAAATCCTTCATCTTTGGGAGAAAATTGTCCATAGAATCACCTTCATTAATGTGCTCACTCTCCAACTATTTTTGGAGGTAAGCAACATGAGCCTCATTTCTAGCCTGGTATAATGTAGTAAGTGTATCGCAAGCATCCTTAGCTATCTTGCAAGAGCGAATATGAGGAATAATAGCACCTTTGATAGACAAAGCTATCAATGCATGTGCCTGAGCCTCTCTGCTATCCCAAAGAATTTGCTTTGTAGTAGGTGCAATAGAAACAGTAGGATGAACACAAATCTATAGAAGATCATCATCTTCGACACCATCTCCATCAGCTCAAGCACCTATATTTGCAGAATAAGATGTAATAGGATGTCTTTCAATACCCTACACAATATTCCACAATCCTTTTGTGACCAATAAATGATGCATCTTATAAGCCCACAATGGGTAGTTGGTACCATCCCACTTATCCTCAACATCCAACATACGGAATACAATACTACTTTTAGCCATGACCGGTGACTAAAATACCTTGATGCAGGAAATTGACTGTATCTCAAAAACTTAAACAGAATTGCCCAGATGAATTTTGCTAAACCTCTTG
>CM035423.1:107442763-107577763 GCA_020310875.1 Ceratopteris richardii
AAGGGATTAGCACAAGTAAACCTAGATGAACATATTATAAGATTTTTGGCCTTATGTAAGACAAGGGGTCTGATGGGAAGAGAAGATGCATTTTTTTGTCTTTTCCTAGGAACATTAGAAGGGTTAGCAGATAAATGGTTTTGTCAGTTTGCTTATAATCACTCCAGTATATGGGACTAATGAAGGAGGCATTTAAGACGCAGTTCCAAAAAGGGATCAGAATTGAAAATATTATTGAAGAGTTAGAAAATCTAAGACTAGGTCTTGGAAAGACCTTTCTAGAAGTTTTCACCAGAGCCAAGACATTGATGGCTAAATAACCAGACCCTCCCCATGACTTCTTCATCAAGAAGTGGCTAGCTAAACCACTTCCAATCTCAACACACTGTAAAATTAAAGAGTTGGTGTTACCTATAGCAACAATTGAAGAGCTCATTAATACAGCCACAAGATTGGAGTAGATTAAGCATCACCATGAGACAAGCTCTTCTAATTTATAATACGCTACAGAACCTGAGGACCCAATAATTCAGCTAAGGAAGGAAATTGAGTGCTTGAAAAGGAACAAACCCCACAAAGAGGATGAAAGTGTAGTAACTCAGCTGAGGTGAGAAATTGAGGACTTAAAGCTACAAAAAGAAGAGGAAGCCCAAGTAGAAGAGTTGGCACAACTTTCACAAAAGTTACAGGAACTCCAGGGAGGTGGCATCAAAAATGGATTATGGTGCACCATGTGGAGCAAACAGGGTCATGTGGTAAGTGAGTGTCCACTTTTAAGTGGAACTTGCCAATTATGCAGGAAAGCTGGTCATGAGGCTCAATAATGTCACTCAAGAGGGATGCCTGCACAACCTTATCGGGAGCAAGCAGGTGGTCAACTATTAACCAATGTGATGGCAGCAACCCCCAGCCAAGATAACAATTATAACCAACAACCTAGGTGTAATTTTGGAAATGGTCCTAGAAGGCCACTTATTTATTTCAGGTTTGGCGAATGTGGGCACTATCATAGATCATTACACAAATTGTTGCCCACAAAACAAAGCATTTACATTGGGGCCCCACATTCAAATTATCTTTTTGAGTAAACAAAGAGTAGTATAAGAAGTCAATCCTGTACAATTGCCATCATCTAGAGTAGTACAATTAGAAGAAATCGACTCCATGGTTATGCAAACAAGGAATAAAGGGAATATTCAAGAAGAAACAGACCAAGGGTCAAGTACTACTGGAAGGTACAAGGATAAGAGGATACATCAGAGCAAAGCGGACACATATGAAGACACAAGACAAGAGAAAGAAATCTCAATTACATGTGAAGCTGTAAAACAAAAAGAAGATTTTACAAATACCAATGATTTCATTTGGAATGCATAAAGCTGAATACACAAGGAATTTGAGAAATTAAATAAAAAAATGGTCTTAGGGAATGTTGAGCTTCAAGATTATTCAAATTGATCAAAACAGAGGTTAGTATTCTTGAGCTGATAAACATGGATGCAAAATTGAAGTTTGAGGTCTTGTGGATTGTTGATGAGGCCTCCTCAATCACCTTAGTGGCAAAGACTACTGCTATGAGTTAGGATAAGAGTATAAGGGAAGTCCCTCTAACATATTATAAGAGTCCATAGTTGAGAGTGACTATTAATGGATACCAATCGCAAGGAGATATAGCAGATGGTGGTTTTGGCATAAATTTGATACCCAAACATACTATGGAGAAGATTGGCCTTCAACTATCTATACGTGCCAACTTCACCATAACACTGGCAGATCAAAGCAAAGTAATACCAATGGGAGTGGTTCCACAGGTTCCATTGGAAGTACAAGGTAACTTCTTTATTTTGTGGTACTAAGATTGCCACAGATAGAAGGAGAGTTTCCATTTTAGATTTTGTGGTATTAAGATTGCCACAGATAGAAGGAGAGTTTCCTCTCTTAATTGGAAGATCGTGGCTAAGGCATGCTAGTGTCATCCATGATTGCGGCAAAGACACTATGTGCATATAGCAGAGGGGACATGAACTTAAGCAAATATATTTGGAAGAGGGTCTAGACCACCAAGGGAGCAAGCAATTGCAATTAGAGTTTGATAAGGAAGAAGACATTATGACTTGGCTTCAAGTAGGAAATTCTTTCTCTTGTTATGGAGTTTTTCTAAATAATTATTGTACAGAGGAATCTTATGATGGAAGGGAGGAGAAAGTTTAGGTTTATGGATTGGGGGAACGAGTAGCATACACACAAGAGGGAGAAAGAAACCCGTCAAATGCAATTTGGATGAGGAGAGCACAACCACAAGGAAGGAAACTATTGAAGTTAAAGACAAGGTAAAGCATACTGGTGATGAATTTTCTTTCCCTATTCATGGAACACCCACAAGATGGATGCAAGACAAAGGGGAATATATTGAAATTCAGAATACACCTGCTTATGAAAGAATGTGGGAGAAAGTATTGGAAGAACAAGAGATGGAGATGAATAGGTAGACACATTGGTGGATAGAAACCCAATCAAAGAAGTTCAATTAGGCACCCTAGTAAATAACCATCTAGTTTTAGTGGCCACTTGGTTGTGGAGCTACCCTAAGCTTCTTGAAAGGGTAAAATGTGTCCTGAAACCTTATGAAGATGTGTTTGTGTGGTATTACAAAGATTTAGGAGTGCCTGCCAATTTTGGAGAGCACAGGATTTCTCTCGTTGAAGGAGCTAAACCACTAAGAGGTAAAAGTTATACACTAAATCAAAAATATGATGAGGCTTTTTATTTAGAGATATAGAAAATGATGGATGCGGGAATTATCATCCCTATGGAACACTCAGAATGTCTCTCACCCATGGTTATTGTACCAAAGAAGAATACCAACAAAATCAAGATCTGTATGGATTTCAGAGCACTCAATAAGGTAACCATCTTGGGTGGATTCCCCATGCCTTTTGTAGAGTAGGTCATTCAAGAAGTGGCTAGACATGCACTATATAGCTTCATGGATGGATTTAGTGGATATAATCAAATATCCAGTCATATAGAGGACCACCAAAAGACTGGTTTTATTACACCATGGGGCACATATGTAAACCTTATTTTTTACCCTTATTGCTAGTAGCCCTAAAAATTTGCATGGATGATTTTTCATCCTTTTTAGGCACTTACACAAACACTCCTTTGGATTGCTTGGATAATCACTTGAGCCAACTGCAAAAAGTTTTTAAAAGATGCAGGGACACAAAACTAAAGTTGAATCCTAATAAGCATCATTTCCTCATGATAGAAGGAACTCTCTTGGGACATGTGATATCTGCTAAAGGTATGGCTCCTCACCCAGATAAAATTATATCTATACTAAAGTTACCCAAACCCAGATCTCCAAAAGAAATTCAAAGATTTTTGGGGCATTCCGGTTACCATAAGAGATTTATGGGAATTGTATGCAAAGATAGGTAGGCCATTGGCTAGGCTTAAAGTAAAGAAGTACCCTTCAAGTGGAATGAAGAAGAGGAAACAACTTATCAGACATTAAGGTCCAAACTAGGGACTGCACCAATTCTAATCACACCGGATTGGTCAAAGAATTTCCATGTACATGTGGAGGCAAGTACATATGTTGTGGGTGCAGTCCTGAATCAACCTAGTGAAGAGTACAAGCTTGATAAACCTATTCAGTATGCCCAATGAATTTTGAAAAAAACACAAAAGAATTATAGCACCACAAAACGATAAGCCTTATCAATGGTTTTTGTTATCCAAAAGTTTCACCATTACTTGCTAGGGGTGAGATTTCTTATTATACTTGATCATCAACCTCTCATGTATTTATTAAATAAGCTAGAACTCGCTCGTAGGGTATGGAGATGGCTCCTTTTGTTCCAAGAATTTGATTTCTCTATAGAAGTAAAAATGGTAAGGGTGATTGCGTGCCTAGGATTAATACAAATGATCAAGAAATTGGAGTGAATGATGACTTCTCAGATGTTGAATTCTTCTTTGTAAGAGCACAAGGATGGTATGACAACATCAACAATTTTCTTACAAATAGTTTGAAACTAGAGAAGGCATGTTCTGTGCAAAAGAAGAGGCTATTAACCAAGAGTAGACCTTTTACACTCATTGAAGGAAAATTATATAGATATGGTAAAGACAAGTGGCTTAGAAAGTGCATGGAAGAAGAGGAAGTAAGGGAAATCCTTTTAACTACGCATGAAGGAACACGTGGTGGGAACCTTCCACGCCACATCATGAGCTAGAGAATCTTTGATGCTGGCTATGGTGGCCCACACTATTCAGAGATGCAAATGAATGGGGGAGAGCATGTGATGTTTGTCAAAGGTGTGGCCCTAAGCCCACAAAGCAATGACACAATCCCTTCGTTTTTTCCACTTCGTGGCTAGGGGCTAGATTTTGTAGGGTTCATCTACTTCGTATCAGTCCAAAAAAATGAAAAGTATATTTGGAAGATTTTGCACAATACTAATCAAGGTGAAGTCTTTGCTCATGGTTTGGCCATTAGGTCTCCAAGACAGAGAGCACATTAGGTGGTGGGAAATTGTTGAGCCCGTCAAAGTCAAATTGGTCAAAGTCAAGTTGGACAAATTCAAAATTGTCAAAATGTTCAAAGTCAAGTTGGTCAAAGTCAAAGCGATCAAAGTCAAGTTCTTCATCCCTACTTGCTCCTTCTTCTTGTATGTCCACCTCTTCAATGTGCTCCTGTGCTTTGTCATTGACCTTCAGCTTCAACACTCCCCCCCTCTCGAGTCTATCGTCACTCATAGATCCTTGTTGTAATGGTTGTTCTAGGTAGTGCTTTGAGAGGTAGTGTCCATTCGGTAGGAATAGGAGCCATCTATCTTCCAAATGTTGTAGGGTTGGTTGTCCGATTCGTCCTTTGTCATTGCAAGCCTTTGCAAGTTGTAGTTCCCTGGTATGTTCTTCTTCCTTGGATTCGAGCATGACTGTGTCATTGTGAGGCTCCATTGATGTCCTCTCTATCTTCCAAAGATGATGCTCATAATAGTCATGCCAAGTACTCATAACCACTAATGAATGATGCATAAGTGTGTTCGTGCATGGGTTGAGGAAAATATATGCCTTGTGCATGGCCTTGTAATGTAGCCCTATGCATGCTTACTTGGCAAATGCATTGGAAGAAGTATGGTGCAAAAATTGGGGGTCTTGACATAAGTGCTCAAGGGTATGCTGATGAAGAGGTTTCCTAATCTATTATGGTTATGGTGTTGCTAAAGTAAAGATCCTTAGCATGGTGAAGGATTGATCGATGTTTATCTCTTCGTGTTGTACACCCAACATTTGTGATGGAACATTGTCGATGAATGTTCGTGTTGCTGGTCCACTGATGAAACTTTTTGAGTGCCTGGTCCTGTCTCCTCTTTTCAAAGCAACATAGTTTCACATATTCTCTTTAGCTCACCATTGAAACAAGTCTTCTCATTTCGTATACATACAAGGATTTGCAGGGTACCAAAAATACCCCTTGTAGATACCACCTTGGATGCTTTCGGACATATTGTAGTTAAGCATCTCTCAAGTTGCGAACCTTCAAAATCTTCCCTTCTACCATGGTAAGGGGGAACAATAGTTGTGGGTGCGCCAAGTGCTTGACATCTACCTGATAAGGCAACAATAATATCATCTGCTAGCTGAGACACACTTCTATCCAAGCTGATAAATACCCAGTAATCAACAATTCCACCTTCACATAAACATGACTCATTCATGTTCCATGAGCCAAACTTGGGAACAAGCTCCTGTTCTTTTTTTAATATTAATGTCACAAACAAAAAGACAGATGTTAGTATCAGAAAAAATAGTTGACATATGTCAATGTGCTCTTGTGCATGGGACACTCAAATGTGTCTATGCACAACCGTGTAATGTGGCCCTATGTTAGTGCATACTTTGGAAATGCATTGCCTGAATGGTGCAAAAGACTAGGTTGTGCAATAAGCACATGGTTGTTGCTGGTCGAGGCTTTCAATGTCACTTATGGATGTTGATGTCGTTTTTGTTCGTGGTATCCATTGGATCTCGAGATGACAACTGACCATTCCTCCTTATAGGGATCCATTTGAGAACCATGTTCGATTGCGTAGAGATCATGCTTTTGGCTTCCATACCCATACCATTGTTGTTGGTTTTCTGACTCTTGTTGGAGAGGTGAGTTGGTCTGCTTTTGGTCTTGGTGTTTGGTTCCGACCCTTGCCTTGGCTTCTTTGTTGAGACTTTTCTCATGTGGGAGAGCATAGGTTTTTGTGTATGTAAGAGCTTCTTGGGTACACATATTTGTAATTGTTGTTGTTGAGCTAAAGCTAATTTCTTAGGCACCCAAACTTGTCGGATACCTTGTGGTTGAGCTTGTCCTAGCTTCTTCGTTCGTCTTCTAGCCTCGTTGGCCTTCCTGGATGGGAATTGTGGGGGCAAGGCCGATGGTTGTCTTCCTTTTTGTACCCAGATTTGCTTCATGCCCGGAACTGCTTTCTTGTTGAATGGTGTCTTTCTATTTGATATAGCAGTTGTCTTGAACGATTGTGTTTGTCTTTGTGGTGGAACTACTATGGCTATCTAAGTCTTTGAAGAAGAAGAGAGATCTTTTCGCCTTCAAACCTGTTCTTCCACGATTGACTCCTTCGGCATCATAGAGCTTTTGACACATACAAAATCTTCTATATGATTAGTCTTAGAAGGACTAAGAGAATGTGTGACATCTGGATTTGTGAGCATGCAGTTCTCTAATTCTAATGTAATGTATTGTTCTTGTACCCAAACCTGAAGAATTTGACTTCTTAGGTTCAAGTTGACTGCATGGTCATATATCCAATCTTGACCCAAGACAAGAGGTTCTCTAAGGTCCTCATCTTGACACACTAGAATTCTGACTCTCATTGGAACATCTTGAAGATAGATGGGAAGCTCTACCTCACACAAACAAGGGGTTTCCATACCTACCAATCCTATGAGGTAGGCTTCTATGGGATTGATGTTCAACTGCAAGTCTTGGTAGTAGGAAAGTCTAACTGAAGTAGTTGTTGCACCTGAGTCAATCAATGCTCTCATAGTCCTTATATTCTCTCTGTGTCCTACCTCTAAGATCACAAAGGGACGTCGGTTGATTATTCAAGAAGTAATTATGCCCGATTTTTGGCACATGTCCATGTGATATTTTGGGGCTTTTGGGTTGACATCTAGGCCTAATCACCTTAACTTATTTCACCTAATGTGCTCCCGAGCCTCTACCTGTGCTTCTTCTCTAATCCTTATCTCTTCTTCTTTTCGTTTCTTAGTAGTGTTGAGTCTCATTAACATATCCTCTATAAGAGGTTCTTGATATGGCTTGACCGTACATCCACTTATATAATTTGGCAAGATGTCACCTTCTAGAGTGGCCAACTGAACCGCACCAGTAGTGGAAATTGTATTAATGATCATGGGTCCATATCCTCTTTTTTCCAATTTGCGAGCATGTTGCTTTAGTGTGTAAACCAACACTAGATCTCTCTCTTTCAATCCTTTATCCTTGATATGTGCATCAAAGTATGCCTTTTGTCTTTTCTTTGCAGCATAGATGCCTGCTGCTGCACATAGCCTCGTCTCACCTAAGCATTCTAGATCAAAGATCCTAGAGGACAACTCATGTCCATTCCACTCATGCTCTTGTGCTACCTTTAATGCAGGGATTAAGAAGTCCAATGGTAGCACAACATCGAAGACCATCTGAAATGGGGTGGCATTGAGTACCGTTTTATAGGCAACTCGGTAAGCCCAAACAACATGATGAAGTTGTTTGTCCCAATCAGAGCATTTATTATTTACCAATTTAGTCAAGTCATTGCATAGGATCTTATTCGTGCTCTTGGCTTATCCATTAGCGTGTGGATGATAGGGGGCAGACTTCTTATGAACCACCAAGAATTCTTGGAGAAGGTTTTCAATAAATTCATTCAAGAAGTGTGTTCCTCTATCGCTCACTAACTCTATTGGTAGTCCATATCTCGTGAACACGTTCTCAAATAAAAATTTAGCCATCTTTTGAGCATCATTCTTTGTAGTGGCTTTCACTTATACCCGCTTGGTCAGGTAATCTATGGCTACAATAATGTACTCTGCATAGGAGTTTCTAGTTGGGGGGTTAAAAGGGCCTACGAAGTTTATGCCCCACTTTGAAAATGCACGTCCTCCCATCACTAGCCTCAAAGGCATCTCGTCTTTTCTAACCAGATATTGTGCATGTTGGCATGTGTCACATTTCTTCACATAGGTATGTGCATCCATATGAAGAGTGGGCCACCAAAGTCTTGAGAATAGAATGGCCTTAATTACTCGATCAGAACCAAAGTGTCCACCTGCAACACCACTGTGTGCAGTTTCTAAGGCTTTCAAATGGTCTGATTCATGAACACAGTCTTAGGTAACCATATTTGCCTCTTTGATATAGGTTGTCTCCAACTAAGGCATAGTCTTGCACCTCTTGCTCCATGCTTTGTCTTCTTGCTAGACTAGCCTCTTTGGGTAATGTTCCTAATCTCATAATTTCTACCAATGGAGCACTCCAGTCTAGATTTAACAATATGTGGTAAAGAGTCGCATGCTCCACTGGGGGTTTTTCCTCGCACAGTGGACAATTCTGAATCCACTCATGTATTTCTTTGTCCATGCTAGGCCAATACACTCCTAAGCATTTTAGATTCTACAATGTTTGTTGTTTAGAATAGTGATTTCCTAGAAACCCTTCATGGGCTTGTTGCAACCAACTACTATGTTCATTGTCCTCAACACAACAAGCTAGTACACCCTCTGTATCTTGTTTGTACATGCTTCCTACCAATATTCTATAGTTCTATGATTTGATAATGTCTTCTTTATTTGTTCTCACATTCTTATTTGCTGGTCCAAAGGTTAGGATAGGTACCAATTTATTTGCCCATTTAGGAACAATTTCTAAATTGAACAGATAAGCGTCAGGTAGTTCATCAGACAATCCTTGTGGTGTTTCTCCTGAAGTGATGCGAGAAAGGTGATCTGCCCTGAGGTGGGTTCTAACTTTCCTAATAACAACTTCAAAGTCATACTCCATTAGTAAGAGGAACAATCTTACTAAGCATCCTGTATTGCAAGGTTTATTGACCAAATATAACAAAGCTTGATGATCAGTGAAAATCTTGAACTTGTTGGCCAATAAATAGTGCCTAAACTTCTTCACAGCATATACCATGCCTAAGCCCTCTCGCTGAGTGGTGTATAGTTTCATTCAGCTATGGTTAGCTATCTGCTAGCGTATGCTATAGGTACATCTAAATTTCCTTCACCTGTGGGTTGTGCTAGCACACATCCTATGTCATGATTGGATGCATCCACATGGACATGGAATGGCTTATTCCAATCATGTCTCTTCAGCTCATTGAAGGAGTTCTTGCATTCGTCGTGCCACTCAAAATTTGTCAACAAACCATAAAGAGGTTTATCTATGATCGCATACATGTGGATAAACCTACGATAATATCAACAATGGCCCATAAAAGCTTGTACCTCTTTAATGTTCCTTGGCCTTGGCAACTCTGCTATGGCTCTTACGTTATCCTCATCTAGAGATATTCCATTCTTAGAAACAATATGACCTAAGATTTTACCTTGTCATACCATGAATACACACTTTTCTAGGTTCACACACACTCGATATTCTCTGTAGTTGTTGAAGATCTATCTGAGCTCAAGGATGTGGTATCTTTCTTGGGAATGAGCACATAAATCATCCACATATACTTCTAAGCTCTTTCGCAAGAACTCATGAGCCTTTGGAAAGTTGCAGGTGCATTTGTGAGCCCAAATGGCATCACACGAAATGCAAAGATTCCCCATTCTGTAGCAAATGCCGTTTTGTGTTGATCTTTAGGGGCAATGGCTACTTGTTTGTAACCTGAAAATCCATCAAGGAAGTTATAAACTTCCTTGCCTACAACACGCTCTAATAAATGTTTAGTGATTGGAAGTGGATAGCTATCTCTAATAGTAGCCACATTAACTTTTTTAAGGTTAATACACACTCGCAATTTTCCATTCTTTGTGGGCACCACTACAATGGGGGCACCCACTCAGTATGTACAATCTCATAGATAAATCCAGCTTCAATCAACCTATCAATTTCCTCTTTTATTTTAGTTGCATAAGTGTCATTATATATGTACGGCTTCTATTTGGTGGGCTTGGCATCAAAAGTCATGGGGATCGTATGAGAGCATATTCTCGGATCTACCCCCTTTAAGTCTCTATAGTGCCATGCAAACACATCCCTATATTCCCTTAGTAAAGCTACAAGCTCTGCTTCTTCTTTTGCACTTAGGTCTTCTCCTATGTATGTACATCTCTCTTCGTTCTCCTCAATCGTTACAACAATTTTTTTGGTCTTTTCTTTATTATCATAGGCTTCTCCTGTGGTGGCCTCTCTCTTAGGCATTCGTACCAAAATTGTTCGGTCTTCAACTTCATATTTCTTGAAATTCTCTGGTACCTCAAACAATGATTGCTTCTCTTCTTGTTTCATAGATTTTCTCTTCTTTTTCTTTTGACCTCCTTCACTTCCATCCTTTGAATTTACAGTTTTAATGGTTGTGAGAGGTTCTTCTTCTTTTTGAGTAATTACTCCGACATGTTCTAGATATTGCTTCTCTAAATTAAAGCGACTATCCATCACAATGGACTCTAGATGATCGTCATTATCTTCTTCTTCTATGACATCACTAGGGTCACACTCTTCTAGTAACGGCTTACACATGAATACTCAAATATCATAACCCTCCTCATCACAATGGGGTGTCTATTGTTCTTCATTGACAGCAATATCCATGGTGGCCAAGATTTCTGGCCACCCATGAGGCTCAAATTCCTCATCTGGAAATATCATCTGTGTATAGGCTGGGTCTTTAATTGGTCTATCTCCTAGAGAAGTTCCTTCTTCTCTCGCTTTTAAGTGTCTTTCCTCTTCCTCAACGACCTTGCACATCCACAAATGAGTATCTTCATGCATCCAGGATGGGTCAGAAGA
Source organism: Ceratopteris richardii (assembly GCA_020310875.1). Lineage (NCBI taxonomy): Eukaryota > Viridiplantae > Streptophyta > Polypodiopsida > Polypodiales > Pteridaceae > Ceratopteris > Ceratopteris richardii. Next base: position 107,453,814 of record CM035423.1, read on the forward strand.
ACTTCTTAGAATGCACAGAGATTGAATCTTCTTTTGCTTTGTGGATAGGATTCCACTATAGGGGTGGTACATCTCTGAAGGCGTAATCCTTCAAAGTGACCTTGGTGGTGACCCCTAAGTGTTGTAAGTACAAGGAGTTGGTTCCCCAATCCTGTACTATTTGCAATTGTCGTAGGAAGGTCTTCCTAGGATCATCTCATAGAAATTATTTTTCTCAAAGTCACATATAGAAAATGTGTGTTCAAACTCTCAAGTGATTAGAGTTATCCCTTCGAGCAATCCTAGAGGTCTTTCAAAATGACCATCTGCCATTTGAAGCTTCATTCTAGTTGGTCTTAATGTGGGTTTGCCCCATCTCTTCCACAAGGAGGTGGTCGCAATAACAACACCAACACCTGAATCTACGATTGCTTTGGTTGTGTAACTCTGGTAGGCGATCGGAAGATAAGTATTACCTTCTTCACCTTCACTCATGTCCCCTATTTTATCGAGAGGTATCTCTAGAACTTTTTGCTTAGAGCCTACTTTTGGCATATTGGAATCAAGTTCTAGAATTGAAGGATCTTCAAATTCCATAGCTCAGGTTTTGCTTTGAGCACCTCTTCTATGGTGAGATGACACTGAACCTTAATGTTCTTCATGAGCTCAGTGTTCGTTGGAACCACTAAGTCTTCGTTTCTTACCAGTATTGTGGGAGCTCTAATCTGGAGAGATTCAGAGTCCCATGGGCCTGTGAATTGTGGCAACTCTTGTAAATAATAAGATTCAAAATCTAATCTTTCATCTTCTTGTTGCTCCATTTGGTCTCCATAGATAGACGGAATGTCTTGGGGAAATTGATCATCAAGATCATCAATCTCAGGAATAGGAGGGGGATTATCCTTCTCCTTGGCCCATTTCTCCTCTTGTATTTCCTGCAATAACTCTTGAGATTACTCTTGAATTGAAAGGGGTGTTCCAACATCCATGGAATTAGGACCATAAGCTTTCATTGGTGGAGAGCTTTCTCTCTCAACAACTGGTTGAGCTTGTGGAGGTAAAGAAACTTGTGGTTTGTTTACCAACTGCTCTAACCTTTCTAGTAAGCCCTACAAATGCAAATTTGGTTTGACAGAGTTTGTTTGATTGAACTTTTGACTAGTCTCAAGCATAGCTTGAGCTAGTTCTACCATTTTCATGCGCATTTTTGTCCGTTCAATCTCTAAATCTGCTCTAGGGTAACTCTTGTCTAGGTTTGCAATTGTTGGCCCTTCTTGAAGACGAGCCTGATAGGCCTTGAACATCATGTCCAAGCCTTCTGGGGTTGGATTTGCAAGAACAGACCTTGGTTGTGGTCTATTTATAATGGGTGGTGGGGCGAGATGAGGTGGAGTGGCTGGAGTTTTGGCATGCTAGGGGTTTTGAGATGCAATGTCTTCTATTTTTGTTTTTCCATCTTTCAAGCTTTCTTCTACTTCGGATAACTTTTTGTTCAACTTGTGATTGGCTTTCTCCCTCATATCCTTCCATGTTCTTGTTTTCCTCTTACTAGGCTCTCCTAATTCACTCGATTCGGATTGCTCTACTAGTTTATCTTGTTTTAATGCTTGTGCCCTAGTAATTGCTTGTACAGGAGCCACATTACTACTACTTGCACTTGAATCCAGTATGCATCCAACCCCAAATGAGGTGGTAGAGAGAAAAAAATAGATGGATTGTAGAGATAGCTAGATGTTAAATGATATGTCTTTACCATCATATTTTGGGGCGTTGTTGTTTCTACTAGTGCATACAATATGAATTGGTGTCCAACTTCAAGGAGTCATCATTCATCACCATTGGAAGGCTAGAATCGGAGAAAACCAAATCTCAAACACTTGAAAGTGTTTGAATGTGATTGATACACACATGTTCCATGAGAAGAAAGGACACAACTAAATGCAAGGGAAGGAGAGTGTGTGTTTGTTGTTCATTACAATGAGAACAAGGGTTATAGCTGCTAGAAGCCTAACACAAAGGAGCTCATAGTTTCTAGAGATGTTATGTTTGACGAATTAAAGTCATAGTATGCACCTAAAGGTGAATTACATGCAAAGATATATAAGATGAAGAAGGAGGACATGAAGATGGGCATCAAGAAAGCATGAAATTGCATGGACCCAGAAGCTCAGAGGCTTGCACAAGTCACAACCCATGAAAATTAAGGCTTATGAACTCATCTACCAAATCCCATTCTAAAGTGAGAAAAAGAAGCTAAAGAACATCAACTCAAAGATGATATGCAAGATAGTAGTGAACAAGAGCTTGAAGAAGTGGTCACATTAGAGGTTGCAAAAAGAAGAAAAAAAGATATATTCATCAATAAATTAGATACCATCCTCAAAGATCGTGTTTCAAATGGATAAGCTCAAATATGATATTTTTATTACAAGATATTATTCACTCATGACATTGGTTATCAAAGATAAAATAGTCTATAAGCTTTGAAGAAACTAGGATTTCAAAGGAATGGAAAAAGGCGATAGATGATGAGATCAAAGCTCTAGATGACATCCATACATGGGATCCAGTACAAAAAGGATAAAGAATGAAGTTAATATCAAATAAGTGTGTCTATAGAATTTAAATAAGTTCATATCGTTGAATTGTTAGGCATAAAGTGAAAAAAGAAATTCTCATAGGCACATGGCATAGATTATTAAGAGATCCTCAACTATGTGCGAAAATACTGCAAAATAAGGACACTTATTGGAATTTTTGCACCAAAGTGATGACCCATATATCAACATGTGAAGAATGCTTTCCTAATTGGAGAGCTCAAGGACAAAGCCTACATGCACCAACCTATCTGGATTAAAGACAAGGGTAAGCAGCATTGTGAAGATTGAAGAAGGTCATCTATGGATTGAACCAAACACCTAGGGCTTGGAACCGAAGACCGAAGATTGATTGAGTACCTTCATAAAGGGTGTATTCCATGTTAGTGAGGTTGATCCATCTTTATACATAAAGAGGAACGAATGAAAAATTGTACGCCAATGCATGGATGCGAATGTTCGTATTTTGATAGGTGATTATATAAGAAGTATAAAGGAAACCAAACAAATCTTAGAAAAGGAAACTGCTTTATGAAATCTTGAGATCATCAAATACATTTTAGGTATTGAAGCAGTGTATGCATATGATGAAGTATATATAAGTCAAAGGAAGTTTTTGGTTGATGTATTGTACAAGTATGGCATGAGTGGATGTAAGACACTCTCACAACCCGCAAATATGAAGTTATGTGCAAGGGAGAGAATATTGAAGACACAAAAATATATAAGAGTATCATAGGGTTATTGAATTATGACATTATAACTCGACATGATATATCTTATGTTGTTTGTGGTATTTCATAGTTCACGCATGCTCCTAGTAGAGATAATCGTAATCCTACAAGAAGAGCATTGAATTACATCAAGCATACAATAAATCAAGGACTATTTTATGCTAATGATGATCCTTTGGAGGCCAAATTGTTGAGTGATGTAGATTGGACAAGTTCAAAATAAGATAGAAGGAGTGTCTCAGGCTACATTTTCATGCTAGGATCAAAGGAAGTCTCTTGGAGTTTAAAGAAGTAGCCTACATTAGCACTATCATCAACAGAGGCTGAGGATAGGCCTTGGTGAAGTTATGTGGTTGAGGAACCTTCTTAGGGACTTATGTGTGGTCTTAAGAATGCTTTCCTTGTTGGGGATACCATTTCAATCATACGTCTAGCCATCCTATGTTTCATGCAAGCAGCAGTCATATAGATTATCAATACCATTTCATTAGAGGAAAGTGTTATCTAAACATGTGGATGCTAAATATAGTAAAGAAGAGCACGTTCTACATATACTCATCAAATTCTTCAGTTCAAAAAAGTGTGAGGAGTTCAAGGACGCTATATCCATGAAGGATTCACGTTGAAGGTCAAAGAAGCTGAGGGGGAGTGTTGAGCATTTAAGGTGCATGCACCACCATAAGGAAAGCTCAAGCATTAAATTGAAGGTCCAACAATTTAATAAGGTTCTAAATAAGGCTCCCTGACTCTCTGGAATGCCATCAAAGGGGAGGTCCTATGGAAAATCTGGCGGGAAAGATGTGCTTTCAACTTCGGTGACTCCCCCAAAGAGTAGTCAATTGAGAAATCGTTGTTCCTCCTTGGCAAAAGGATTGTTAACTGTAAGAAATCCCCCCCCTTCAAGCATCATCAAGTACTCCTTTTGATCAATAACAAGCTTAAACCCAAGTGGGCCCCTCATGAGGGTGATGAGAGGGTGATTAACCTTCTTTGTAATGCCATCTAAGCTTTGTAAAAGCTTCCCCTGCTTTGTGGGATTTGGGGGCTCCCGTGGGCACTAGTCCCCTCCTCGTGTAGTTTTCTTTATTTAATTCAAGTCTGGGAGAGTAGGCTAATGCCCAACTCCCTTTATATTAAAGAAAAAGGCTCTAAAGAGTCACAAAAGTCAGGATCTTATACAAATTGAGAATTCGAAGCACCAAAAAGTAGGGCACTAGAAGGCCAAGCAACAAGGAAGATGAAGACTCTCCTTTATGCTTGTTATATCATCACTTGTCAAAGTAAGATCATCCACATACATGCACTGGTATACAAATTTTCATTCATTTATCTTTATGTATAAACATGGATCAACCTCACTAACATGGAAAACACACCTTATGAAAGTACTCAATGAATCTTTGGTTCCAAGCCCTAGGCGTTTGCTTCAATCCATAAATGACCTTCTTCAATCTACACACATAATGTAGCTTACCCTTGCCTTTAACTGTGATAGGTTGGTACATGTGGCTTTGTCCTTGAGCTCTCTAACTATGAAAGCATTCTTTACAAATAGTTGATATATGGTCTATCACTTTGGTGGAAAAATTCAAAGTGTCCTTATTGTGCCATATTTCTCCACTTAGTTGAGGGTCTTCTCATAATCTATTCCATGTGCCTTTGAGGGTCGCTTCCCAAACAATCTAATTTTTATGCCCAATTATTCAACCATATAAATTTATTTGAATTTTATAGACTTGCTTTTTTATATTAACTTCATTGTTTCTTCTTTTTGTACTAGATCCCATATACGGTTTTCCTCTATAGCTCTGATATCATAATCCATTGCCTTTTTCCATTCCTTTCAAACCCTAGTTTCTTCAAAGCTTGTAGGCTCTTTGTCTTTGATAACTAATGTCATGAATGCATAATGCCTTGCAATAAAAACATCATATCTGAGACTTTATATTCAAACCATGATCCTTGAGGAGATTCTCTCATTTATTAATGAATATATCTATTTTTTTCTCCTTTTTGAAACCTCTATTGTGATCACATCTTCAAGATTTTCTTCACTAGTATCTTGCATATCATCTTTGAGTTGATCTTCTTTACGTTTTCTTTCTCACTTTTTATTAAGGTTTGGTAGATGAGCTCCTAAGCCTTACTTTTCATGGGTTGTGACTTGTGGAAGCCTCTATGTTTCTTGGTCTACTCGATTTCATGATTTATTGATGCCCATCTTCATGTCTTCTTTCTTCATTTTAAATATCTTTGACATGTAATTCACCCTTCGGTGCATATTATGACTTTAATTCATCAAACAAAACATCTCTTGGAACTTTGAGCTCCTTTTTCTTGGGGTTCTAGCACCTATATCCCTTTTTATCATTGGAATAACCAATATGCATAGACTCCCCTTCCCTTGCATCTAGTTGTGTCCGTTCCTCTAGTGGACCATGTGTGTAGCAAGCACATTCAAAAACTTTCAAGTGCGTGAGAAAATTGAATAGATGCGTCAAGCTTCTCGTTCTTCCGTGTTATTCATGTGCTTATATGGACCTCAAACTCCAACAATTGGTGTCAGATCAAGTCATTGCTTCATCTAGAGCATCATCAACACTCTCTAATCATATTCTTAAAATCACACAAAAATTGGTGAGCATGCGCAAGTGATTAGGAATTCCAAATAGCTTCACTATATGGAATCACAATTTCAAACTGAGCTCATTTTATCTTCCAAATGCACTTTCACAACATCTCTATAGGAAATTTTGTCTTTCTATCCAAAACATATATACAAGTTTTGGTTAACCAATACAAGCGCTCCCGAGTTTGTTATAGGTTTAGCAGATCTGGAGAGGGTAGTCTTGTGGAACTATTCGAGATACAATCATTTTTTGCATCAGATTATTTTAGTTAGAGGCCATGGCTGAAAGCAATGATGTATTTTATATGTTGGCTTTCAAGGATAGATTGGATGGTACTAATTACCCATTATGGGCATATACAATGCATCATGTATTTGTAACAAAACCACTATGGAATATTGTGCAGGATATTGAAAAACATCCTACTACACTTGCAAATATGGTTATTGAAGGTGATGTAGATGGCCTCGATGATGATGATCTTTAAATTACTTTTCATGCTATCATTCTTGCTACACGTACTGTAGAGAAACTTTGTTGGGATGGTAGAAATGCTCATGCACATGCATTGATAGCTTTATCTTTCAAACGGGCCATTATCCCTCACATTGCTCTTGCAAAATAGAAAAGGACGATTGGGATACACTTACCACTCTATACTAGGCACAAAATGAGGCTCATATTGCTTACCTTTGAAAACAATTGGAGAGTGAGAATATGAATGAAGGTGTTTCTATGGACAATTCTTTTACCAAGATCAAGTATTTGAAGGAGGTGTTGATTTCTGCTGATGAAGTCTTGCTAGATAGTTTACTTGTGCAAATTGTTCTTAATGTTCTTCCAGCTTCATATTAGAATTTTGCTTCTACTCTTTGATTGATGATGAAAGAAAATCCAATTGCCTTAACATGTGAGGAGTTAGTCTTTGTTTTGTTGAAGGAAGATCAATCTAGACACAACAAGTTCAATATACATCTTGCAAATCACACTTTCCAAGCTAGGTAGAAGGGCAAAGATAAATGGCGCTCATCTAATAGTAAGTGAAAATCTACCAGTGGTGCATACTCGAAGAACAAAGACAAAGATGGGAAGAAAATAGAAAAGTAGAAAGAGTTTTGTAAATTTTAGAAGGGGAATGATCATGTCATAAAGAGTTTTTTGAAATTGGTTGCAAATGAGGCAAAGAAGAAAGAGGTTTGAATGGTGATACAGAGGCCTCTATACCTAAAATAAAGTCTACTAATCATGTGTAGAATGAAGAATGGACATTTAGTATTGTTTATACGTACGAACCATCTCCTCATGAGCAATTTATGTCTGCGATAAACTCAGATGTTTGGTTTTTTTATAGTGGGGCAACCAAACATATTAACTCGCTATGTAGAATCTTAAACTAAGTTGAGCTTGCCCCGAAAGGGAATATTTTCACATGCCATAACAACTCCTCTTATCCTGTAATGGGACTTGGTAAGATCATTTTGACTACTACTAGTGATAGTTCTTTCACATTGTGAGATGCTTTGTATATGTCATTGATCAAGAAAAATCCATTTTCAATTTCAACATTAGCCAAAATTGGGTTGGTGGTCGAATTTTTCGATGCGAGATGTGTAGGTGCAAATGACCAAGCCTTCACACTTGGCTAAGCTTAAAATGAAATATGTGCAACCAACTATTGAAGCATGTGAGCCATTGCTTGTAATTCTAGATCATTTACCACTTGTAAAAGATAAGCTCTTGAGAGAATATTGTAATCCCATTCATTTTGTGGAGTTAGGAGAATAAAGAGTTATGAGTTCTCAAGGCAGAATAACTGGCTTGATCGTTTCTCAGCAATCTCTCCATCATTTTTCATGTTTTATAGCTTGTTGGAACCAGCTCAAGGTCTAGTTTAAGCTCTCAAAATTTGAAGGTAGTTGGTGCAGCCAATTTGGAGAAATCTGCATCAAAGTGCTCTTTGGTCATTCTCTGCTCTGTTCCTAAAAAATTGGGGGTAAGCATCGAAATGCTAAATTTATTTCTCAGTGTGTGGTTCATCATTTTAAGTGATCCCACTTGTAAGCATTAGCTATCTACGATAATAAGATTCCCTCAAAAGTATTTTGATCAATTTCTACTGTAGTGTGAGCACTAAGCAAAATATCCAGTAGGTGTCAAGACCGAAATAGCAAGTTTTTTATCACTAGCTATTTGGAAAGTTATCTATTTTGATCTAATTGTTTGAATCATCAACTCCAAAGTACATAGGTACTTATTTTGTGTCATTTGCAAGCTAAGAGGGCCTACTACATAACCTTAAAGTGAAATAGGTTAGGTACAAAGTAGGTTTTGGCAGTACCACCTCACTTCCTTGAGGTGTCCATCCATGTCTTCCAATAGTGGTATCAGAGCAAGTTGAGGTAAAATGGGAGATGGATTCCTTTCTTTTATTGATAAATTAGAAAGGAAAAACTATCTAGCATGGTCCTTGAGGATCATGACATATCTAGAAGGAAGGAGCCTCTATGGATACATATCACGAGATGAGGAGTTGCCCATTTTCAGAAGCAAAGGACAACCTCCAAGAGAGGAGCTTGAAAGACTCAAATCATGGTGTGCCTAGGATGCTTTAGCAAGGTCATATCTTCTTAAATCCATCTCTTACTTCATTCTTCCACACATTAGGAATTGTAAAACATCCCAAGAGACTTGGGATACATTGTCTTCATATTTTTCTTCCAACACAAGAGCTAGAAAAAAATAAATTATGGATTGAGTTTAGTACTCAAAAGCAACCCAAGCAGAATGTTTCAGAGTATGTGACCAAAGTTAAAGATGTGGCTGATCAATTGGCAAGCATAGGAGAGGAGATTGAAGAGGAGCAGATAGTGAGACAAATAATCAATGGCATCAAGGCAGATGATAAGTGGGAAGCTTTCACAACTGCTATGGACCTTTACATGAAGATGCAAATTCTAGATCTTACCACACTCATGGGACAACTCTTTACCCATGAAGCCAAGCACAAAAATGGAGAACCATCAAGAGGTAATAGCTCTTTTGCCCTATACACAAATAAAGGAAAGTCTAAAGACAAAGGGAAGAAGAGGAAAGTAGAGGATGAAGGTACTACTTCCCAAGCTAACTATGCAGGGAGAGGTAAGAGCTCAAGAGGAAGGGGCAGAGGAGGTAAGCAAGGTAGGGGGAGACCTTTCAACTCTTCCCCATGCAAAATATGTGGATTGTCTAATCACACTTGAGATGAGTGCTATAGGAACTTCAAGAATCAGAGAGGAAGAGGATATCAAAGAGGTGGCTACCCACAATCAAGAGGAAGATTCAACCATAATCAAGGTTACAACCATGGCTACAACAATAATTACAATAACAAATACAAATCAAGAAGGACTTTAACAACTATATAGAGGATCAAGAGGATTCCCTTCTTATTATGAACAAGACATAAAAAACAATTTTGAATGATGAGCACCTCTTCTATATTGACTCAGCTTGTTCAAACCATGTAGAAGGCAATGTAGCTCTTCTTTTTGATCTTGAGGAGCCCAAGGGAAAGCACCTAGCGCAGAGAGGTGATGACACCAAGAATTTAGTGGTCAAGGTAGGAAATGTCAAAACTTCTGATGGGAATAGAAATCCGTTGAGCAGGGTTCTTTATGTACCTACAATCACCAAGAATTTGATGAGTGTTGGACAAGTAGTGGAAAAGGGTTTGCAGGTTAGGTTCAAAAAATATGGAGCTTTTGTGGAGGATCCCCAACATGGACTCAAGAGAATTGCCAAGGGAGAGAAAACAGGTAGATTATTTACATTTGAACTTGAGGACACAAGAAACATTGCACTTTATAATTACAAGGATAAAAAATTGTCATAGCTTGAGATTTGACATAAAAGATTAGGGCATATTGGTGAGAGAACCTTGAAGCAAATATGTAGAGATCCATGTGTGCTTGGGATACCTAATGTATCCAAACAACATATGATCTATAAATGTGGTGCTTGTCAGTTTGGTAAATCACACAGGTTACCCTTCACAAAGAAAGGCTAGATGCATGAAGATTACTTGGAACTTGTCCACATAGATGTGTGGGAACCAAGCAAAGACCCTTCAATTTTAGGCTCAAGGTATTATGTGTCCTTCCTTGATGATTTCAGTAGGTGGACTATCTTGTACTTTATGAAACATAAAGATGAAGTGTTCAGTTTCTTCAAGACGTATCTTACACTTGTGGAAAATCAAACAAGAAGAAATCTAAAGAGAATAAGGTCAGATGGAGGAGGTGAGTACTTTTCCAATGAATTTGATACATTTGTGCAAGATAGAGGTATCAAAAGGGAGATTACTATAGGGTATAACCCTAAGCAAAATGGGGTAGGAGAGAGGAGAAATAGGTTGATTGTGGAAACAACTAGATCAATGCTTAATGAAAAGAGGTTAGCTAATTTTTGTGGGTAGAAAGTGTTTCTACTGCCACTTATCTTATTAACAGGTTGCCATCCAAATCCCTTGATGGGATGACCCCATATGAATCATGGCATGGTAGAAGGCCATCACTTGATCATTTTAGAATATTTGGTTGTGTTTCTTATGTGCATGTTCCATCTCAAATCAGAGGTAAGATAGATCCTAAGGCAAAGAAGTGCATCTTCATAGGGTATGATCTAAATCAAAAAGGTTACAGGTTTTATAATCCATCTAACAAAGGATTTATGGAAAGTAGAGATGTTGTGTTTGATGAGAATGATTCTTGGTTTCAAAGTGAATGTAGGAGAGTCAAATTTCCATATGACTTGGAAGAGGAATTTCCAAGTCTCACCAAGGAGGAGCCAATTCAAATTGAAGACATCAAATCAGATGATGAAGAAACCATCAATCAAAAGAGTTCAAAGCATGGAAATCAAAGGGAAAGTCCAAGATGAAGAGGTTGGAAGACTTACCTGAATCATCGAACCAAGCTCTAAGGAGATCACAAAGGGAGAGTAAGAAACCAATCAGATATGGGTATGATACTTCATTAGTTACTAAAAATTCCATTTATCTTACTAAATATTTATTACTTGAAGAGCCTTCTTCATATGAAGAAGCAAAGACCAAGGCAGAATGGAAGGAAGCTATGGATGAAGAAGTAGAAGCACTCTAAGAGAATGATACTTGGGAACTAGTACCCAAGAAGACGTCAATGAAGGTAATTGGTTCTAGATGGATTTACAAAATTAAAAGCAACACAAATGGATCCATGAACATGTATAAAGCTAGAATTGTGGCTAAAGGTTTTGCACAAACCCAAGGAGTTGATTATGAAGAGACTTTCTCACTTGTGGCTAAAATTCCAACCATCAGAGTATTGGTAAGTGTGGCTACATCTAGGAATTGGAATATGTATCAATTAGATGTAAAAAATGCCTTTCTAAATGGCTCCATTCAGAGGAGGTTTACATGGTTCAACCTCTTGGCTATGAAGACCCAAGCAAGGTAGATTGTGTGTGCAAATGGAACAAAGATCTTTACGATTTGAAGTAGGCTCTTAGGGCATGGAATCATAGGTTGACTGCCTATCTTCAAGATCAAGGATTCATAATGAGCAAGGCAGACTCTTCTCTGTTTGTCAAGAGAAGTAATTCAGAGATGATATATTTATGTGTGTATGTTCATGACATCATATTGACAACTAATGATGCCAATGGCATCAAACAAATCAAGAACCTAATGATGGAGTTCAAAATCAATGACCTAGGTTTTTTGAAGTATTTTCTTGGACTTGAATTGGTCTACACAAATTCTAGAATTTATATCACTCAAAGGAAATATATGCAGGACATATTGAAGAAGTTCCACTTGGAAAATGCAAAGGTAACCATCACCCTTATGGAGTTAAATCATAAATTGAGTTCTCATAAAGGTGATTTGCTTGAAGACATTGCAAGATATCAAAGCACAGTTGGGAGTCTAAACTATCCAACCTTGATAAGGATTGTCATAGCTTATGGAGTAAGGGTTTTAAGTCAATTCATGCATAAACCTAGAGCACCTCACTTGGAAACTATCAAAAGGATTTTCAAGTATCTCAAGGGTACTCAAAATCAAGGTCTTTACTTTCCATACACATCAGATTTGGACATGAAACTTTACTCAGATGCAGATTTGGTAGGTTCTAAGGATGACAAAATGAGTACTTCTGGATATCTTTCTTTTGTAGGTGATAAGCCCATTTCATGGTCTTCCAAGAAGCAATCTACTATTTCTCTATCTTTAATAGAGGCTGAATATAGGGAATTAGCAAATGCTACACAAGAAGCCATATGGATTAAATTGTTATATTCAGATTTCGGACTTCACACTCACTCACCTATGATCTTTGGTGACAATACAAGTTCTTTGCATCTTGCAGCCAATCCTATCTATCATGCAAGAACCAAGCATATAGAAGTACACTATCATTATGTTAGAGGAAAGCTATTGAGTAAGGAAATTTAGTTGGCATATGTGTCCACAAATATGCAATGTGCAAATTTGGTGACCAAAGCACTTGATGGTACTAAACTTTGCAGGTTTAAAGCTATGATTGGATTGTAGGAAATTCAAGAAGACTCATGAAGAAATGCAAGCCAAGATGTTTGGCTTGAGGGGGAGCTGTTGGTGCAAATGGCCAGCCTTCACAGTTGGCTAGGCTTGAAAGTAAATATGTGCAACCAATTATTGAAGCATGTGAACCATTGCTTGTAATGCTAGATCATTTACCACTTGTAAAAGATGACTTCTTGAGAGAATATTCTAATCACATTCATTTCATGGAGTTACGAGAACAAAGAGTTATGAGTTCTCAAGAGAGAATAACTCCTTAATCATAGGAGTTACTTTTAGATGGAACCAAATTTGAATTTAAATTCATATTTGAATGATGAACTCAATATAAAAAGTGCTTGTGAAAGTTGCGGCCATGTGGCCTCCTAGAGAAGTCTTCCATAGATCATTTGCAGGATTTGAGTAGTCTACTCCATAGCCTACGCATCCCAATATCATTGGACATCATTTCAATGCCAATGTTCTTGTACAACAATGTTTATAATACAAACATTTCATTGATCAACTTTGTCTACTTGTCTGCTATGTCTTCTCAGAACAATGATCTTTGCTTGATCATATCTCAGTCATAGCTCCATCATTTTTCATGTTCTATAGCTTGTTGGAACAAGCCCAAGGTCTACCTTAAGCTATCAAAATTTGAAGGTAATTGGTTCAGCAAATTTGGAGAAATATGCATTGACGTGCTCTTTGGTCATTCTCTATTCAATTCCTAAAATTGGGGGTAAGCATCAAAATGCTAAATTGATTGCTCAGTGTGTGGTTCATCATTTTAAGTGATTCCACTTGTAATCATTAGCTATCTAAGCTAATTACATTGCCTCAAAAGGATTTTGATCAATTGCTATTGTACTGTGAGCACTGAGCAAAATATCTAGCAGGTGTCAAGACCAAAATAGCAAGTTTTTTATTATTAGATATTTGGGAACTTATCTGTTTTGATCAAATTGTTTGAAGCATCAAATCCAAAGTACATATGTACTTATTTTGTGTTATTTGCAAGCTAAGAGGGCCTACTATATAACCCTAAAGTGAAATAGGGTAGGTACAAAGCAAGTTTTGGCAGTATCACCTCACTTCCTTGAGGTATCCATCCATCTCTTCCAACAAGATGTATAGTTCATGATCTCTCAAATATCAATGTTATTATTGCTTCTAGAATTTTCTTTCATGGGTGTATAAGCTCATAGAATATGCAAAATCTATGAATGATTCAACATGTGGAGTTCAGGGTTCTGAGGCTATCTCAGATGAAAAGATTTTTCATGCACACTTTGGTCATCTCAATTTTGCTAGCTTGCTACATCTACAAAAATCTAAAGTGGTTTCTTCTCTACCCAAAATTCAGGCATGATGTAAACATGTATGTGAAGGCTGTATTTTGGGCAAAATGAAGCATTTCTCCTTCCCAAAAGATGGTTCAACTCAAGCTACTGAAAAGTTAAAGCTTGTTCATAGTGATATTTGTGGTCCTAAGACAATACCTTCCTTTGGGAAATACCTTTACTTCATGAATTTTATTAATGACGTCTCCAAGAATGCATCGGTGTATCCATTGAAAGCAAAGTGTGAAGTGTTTATGTACTTCAAACAGTTTCTTATTTTGGCTGAAAATCTATTAGCATTTAAATTGGGAACCCTTTATTGTGATCGAGGGGGGTAATACATGTCTTCTAATTCTAATATATTTTCAGCTCAGCCTAGGATAAAACATCAGTGTAGAGTCTCGTATACACCTAAACAAAATGGAGTTCCAGATAGAAAGAAGAAGTCTCTCATGGATATGGCAAGGTGTATGGTCAAAATTCAAGCATTACCACATAGCTTTTGGCTTGAGGCCATTATATGTGCACCATATGTACTTAACATGTGTCCCACCAAAGCACTTCAATCTATCACTCCATATGAATCTTGGCATAGTCTCAACCCATTTGTTGCTCATCTGCATATCATGGTTATCTACCATATGCATTAGTGCTTGAACAACATGGATGAAAAAGCAGTGAAATGTATTTTTGCTGGGTACAGTTCTCAAAGCAAAGACTATCATTTGTATCATCTAGAAAATAGATGTGATTTGGTTAGCCATAATGTTCTTTTTCATGAAAGATGTAATTCAACCATTAGTTTCATGTACTATGGAGACATTAATTAGCTCCGAATATATGTATGAGAGTTTGGTGCATCTTTTAGAGGTGAAAACCAAAGTGTTGGTCCAAATGAGGTGCTTTCTTAGCCTTTACAGGTTCCACATGATGATGAGAATCATTCCAAATATTATGTAGATTTACATGAAACACTTGCTAATGAGAGGGCTGATATAGAGAAGAAAAAAATTATGCATAAATGGTTGGTGAAAAGTTTGGAAGATAGCAAATTAGATGCATCTCTCTCATATCATATGCATTCAAGCTCTCATAGTGCTTCTTTTGAATTGGATTGCTATGATATGGATGCTTGTATTCATTGTGATGAGAATGAGCTTTTTCTTTTGATGAAGAAGAAAATTCAAAAAACTGAATGGCTGCTATGTAATTAGAATATGATGCTATTATGAAGAATGGTACCTGGCCTTTATGTGATTTTCCCCCTAGAATGAATGCCATTGGAACTAAGTGGGTATACAAGTTGAAACATAAACTTGATGGGACAATTAATAGGTATAATTCTAGACTTGTTCCAAAACGTTATTCTCAAGAGAGAGGCATTGGTTTTGATGAGACATTTGCACCCATTTGCTAAATGATCAGCGTTTGTAGCATGCATGTACTTGTAGCACATCATGCTTGAAATGTACATCACTTGGACATTAAAAGTGCATTTTTGAATGGTTACTTACATGAAGAGGTATATGTATCTGAAACCCATAGTTTTTTGTAGAAAGGGCAAGAAGAAGCTTAGAGTGGCCACTTCTAGTTGTGAGGATTAGTATAGGGTAACTTTTATAGCAACTATTGAGTGTGTGTGGCTCAGACCCATTTTGATTGATTTGGGTGTTGGTCAACCTTCATCCATTAGTATCATCATTAATTGTGAGAGCACATTGAGAGTTGCTAGGAACCCTATGTTCCATGCTCGCATAAAGCACATTGAGGTGCATTATTATTATGGCAAGGAGAGGCTCTTTGTTGGGAAAATCAGATTATGAGCCCACACAGGATAGCATTGTAGATATTATGTGTTAAGCATGTCGATGATGCATTTTTTATCATTGTTATGTATTTGATGACATGCTACTCATTGGTTCTAATAAGAAACATATTTCTGAATATAACGCTGATTTGCATGCCTCTTTTGAGATGTCAGATTTGGGGCATTTGCATCATTATCTGGGCATTCAGTTTATGCAAGTTGAGGGGGAATACCCTTGCATCGAATGAAATATATTGACACATTATTTCAGCATTTTGGTCTTGAAGACTGTTGGAGATGCATTTGATGTTGTCCTCTATAAGGACACTGTTGGATGCTTGATTTACTTATGCGTAGTTACCAAGCCTGATATTGAGTTTTTTGTCTCTTAGATGAGCATATTTATGCATTGCCTAGGTGTCAAGCATTGGCAAGTGGTTAAGTGTATTGTTTTCTACTTGACTGGTACCTGACTACTTGGATAGTTTTATCCCAAGGGGCAACAATCACTACAAGATTTGCATGCTAGTTGGTATGACACTTGTGTGTCCACTGATGGTTTTTGCTTCATGCTTGGTAGCTCATGCATATCTTTGTTGACAAAGAAGCACGCTATTATGGAAACTTCTAGTTGTGAGGATGATTATAGGGAAAATTTCACAAGAGCTATTGAGTGTGTGTGGCTTAGAGGCCTTTTGGTTTATTTGGGTTTTGGGGCTTATTCTTCTACCACCACCATCTTCATTGATAGTGAGAGCACATTGGGAGTTGCGAAGAACCTCATGTTCCATGCTCACACAAAGCACATTGAGATGCACTATCGTTATGTTAGGGAGAGGTTCTCTACTAGAGAGATAAATTTGGCATATGTGCCCACACAAGAGAACATTACAAACCTTTTCACAAAGGCTCTCCCTACAAAGAAGTTTGAAGCTTTTTGTAAGACTTTTGGCTTACTTCCTTTCATTGATTGATCTCTTTCCTCATAGCTTCTCACTTCCTTTTACATGAATGTGAGCTCCTTATTCACTGCATCACTCCTAGGGGGGATTTGTTGATACCATCGGCATGTATATATGCCTATAACCCTAATGGATCACTTATCATTTCACATTCAATTGTTCATACATTCAGTATTGTGTTTTGTGCTTCAAGCTTCTCCTTCTTCCTTATGCTGTTCATGTGCTTCCATAGACCTTAAAATCCAACAAAAGTAAGAAATAATTTTTCCCTCTTAAGGATAGTAGTATCATCAACAAACATGTTGAGAATCATGCATTCTTGGCCATGCATAGGAGAAAGACCTTACATATCACCATATCAAGCCTTAAATTTCACAAGGCAGCTCATACGATTAATGAAAATACAAAAAAAAATAGAGGCACAATTAGGTAACCTTATCAAATAGACTTGTTGAGCCAAATAGTGGAAAAGAGATGACCATTAATTATAATGAAAGTAGAGGAATTACCAAGGAGAGTAGAGATCATCTTGATGAATCTATGAACAAAACCCAAATCTTTAAGAAATTGTAAAATAAAACCCCACTTTAATGTGTTCGTAGGCTTTAACATGATTGATATTTAGAAATAACAATTTTTTCTTGGATTCTTATGCGAACTCATGCCCTTCCCAAATGTCTATAATAGCTTATAAAACATGGACCTTCCCTTTGTGAATCCCTTTTTATCTTTGCATACTCAAGCTAGAATATGGTTAGTGATATGATTAGACAAGGCCTCGGCGATAACCTTGTACCAAAGTTGAAGGATGGTGATCGGTCTCCGGATCTCAATCATGTTCTTGTTGTCTTTCTTGTGAATTAGCTTGATAGAACTTTCATACAAACAAATTAGAAGGGAACCAAGTACTATGTATACTCTCTAAACAAAACTAATGGACCCAAAAGGGACTCTTTGAATGCTTTGAAGAATTCATAGTGAGAGCATCTAGGTTGGGGCTTTTCATTAGATGAAGGACATTGATAGCTCCCTCGATGTGGCCACATGCCAAAGGATCATTGAGATGCCTAGCAATTTCTTGCAAAATTATTTTGGATCTAGCTCTTGGGAGCTAAACCATATAATCTTGCATCCATGGGGAGAAAGGAGAAGCACCACCAAGGAAACTAGAAAAAGGACTCTTGATGAGGTCATGGTTTTCATCCACAAAAGCACACTACATACCATTCTTGTTAGTCATTCTAGGGACGAACTCAACCTGTTCTGTTCTTAAAGATTTTTCACATTTCTTTTCTTTCATTGTCCACTTTGTTCCATTCCTAGAAATAAAGAACAAATTGTTTTCTTTGAATTTGTTATTTGAATTTGAGCTTGATCTTGATTTTGAGTAGCCCGCTTTGGAACTGCACCTTTATTTTGATAGCTTCCTCTTCCAATTCGGTAAGCCTCTTACAAAGCCTCTCCCTTTTTTTTATTGACTTCATGAATCTAAATTTTTGTTTTTTGCATGATGTTGAGAATCATTAACCACTATAACCCAAGCAGGCAAGTTCCAATCGTAGAAGTAAAGACACCATATACATTCTATGTCTTGAGGAATAGAAAGGAGCGAGAACATCAACAGGTGAGCATGGAACCACAAGACCGTCCTCCCCACGGTAGAGGATCAGAAGGAGGTGATGATCTCAAAATGATGAGAGACCACAATATCCATGCATAGGGATAGAGATGGGGACCAAGGAGGTAGATCACATTTACAACACATAACATCTACACAAGCTAGGTTTGTAGAGATGAGTGTATATTTGTAGGTTAGACGACAAGAATTCCTAATAATCTTTAAATTTAGTCAGATCTTATCAAAATTTGTGATCCCAATGATCTTTCTCAATGTTGTCAATTTAGGGACCATTATGCTCCCAATGGTTAGAAATAGACTCCACCTTATTGAAATCTCGTGAGATGATCATATCAGAAGGAAGAAAGCCAATAGAGTCCAATGTTTTAGTTCTCTTCTAAGTTGTGTTTGAGGCGTACATTCAAGTTATTAAAAATAGGATCATTTTGTCAAGGTTCATGCACACCCACGATCCCACGATGGAAGATCCCACGATGGAAGAAGCCTAGTTTTTCTTATGGCCAATAACAACGCCACTACTACCCTGGGGGTGAGCAATGGAAACCGAAAGTCATGAGTAGAAATAGCCTTGAGTCTTTTCATGAGATTCTTTGTGTCAACCTTGACTTCCTAAGCATACATGAAATTTTGTTTTATAATATTTTCCTTCAATAGGTGACCAATGATTGCCTCTCTCGTAGGATTTAACAACCCGCACACGTTGAACGAGAGGATAATCATTGGTGATTCTTGGAGGTTTCGGTATTTGGGATATTATCTTTATTTTCCGTGGTTCGCCTTTCGAGATTGTGCATTTGTGTTGGGTTATTGTTTGTAGTATGTTCCCCTTTGAGGGAACATTGCCACGGAAGGGGAATGTTCAGGGTGGTTTACAAGCCCTCTTCACAAGCACTCCTTGAGTGTATCCTTTTATGATCTCTAACAAATTAGGGATTGTGAACCCTTTTCTCACGGGGTACTCTTTGATTTTGTGGCCTTGAACACCAAATGGGAGTTGGCTTTAGGGAGATTCTAATAAGTGATCTTATGTTCCAAGATGGCTCCATCACTCATATCAATATTGACAGATGGGGGAGATCAAACTTAAAATGTGCTTCCGTAAATACATAAAGAGTGCGAAGAGCCCTCATATATCACGACCCCGACTTTTAAATTTGTCACCATTACCCTACCAATACGTGGAAGAATCACGTTGAAAAATTGATAGAGGTAAAAAGGAAAGTTGGGAACTATAACTATAGAGGAAACTTTGTCTGCTTCATTTTCTTGGGAATGAATGCCAAAAATCACCTAAAGAGGCATATCGTTGTTTGATGCAATTCCTAGGTACCTATGCTAAGAGGTTGAAATCCCATCTTGTTGCTCTCAAAAACCACAAGGTGGCTATTTCCAATTAGAAATTGGCATCTCGTAACCGTAACAGCCCTTCAAAAGAGTTCTTTTGAGAACCAAAATCTTAGGCTTTTGATTGGGGGATTGGGGGGGGGGGGGGGGCAAATAATCAAGCAATGGTTTGCGTGATATGCCGCAGACTTCAAGGACTTCCCGATGAGGTACTCGCCTCTGACCATCACGGCAAGGTAGTCACCTATGACCGTCGTGATGAGGTGGTATGTTTCCATTGAGATGGCTTTGAGAGGTGTTATTGGTCTTTATTTTTAGCGTTCAGCCAACGACTTAAGGCAAAGAGACCACCAAAGAGACCACATCGGTGAAGGAACTTGGAGAAGCTTGTAGGAGGTAGAAAAGTGCATTTCGAAGCGACCAACTTTGGTCCAACCAACTAACACAAGACCAGCCCTTGAGCTTATGGAGACTCAAATAGACCTTATAGGCATGCAATAAGTGCAAAGAAATGCACTATCTACTTTGCAGCATCAAGGAGAAGGAGTCGATAAGAAACAGATAGGCTTGCGCATCGATTACCTCAAAAAACTTGCTATCTATCGAAGAGAAAATGAACTTCAAATGCCCATAGCGACCAGGGTAATTACAATTAGAAGAAACCCTTTTATGGAAGTGATACACATAGGTTTGAGTGTATAATGCATAAAATTATAAGGAATAAGAAAAATATGCTATAAGAATAAATCAGACACTCAATGGTGGTACCTGTTATTTTTCAGGAATACATAGAGATTGACCCCGAGACAAAAAAACTCAGATTTCTCCAAATCTACGAGTTCAAATGCTATGAAAAATTACAAGAATAAACTAGACACTAAGAACTTCCCAATGAGTCATCTCTAATCACATTTGGAGCTCTTGAGAGAGAGCAGCAACCCTACAAGATTACTATTAGCGAAGAAGATGATGCAGAAAAATTGAAGCAGCAAGACAATGGTGATCACAAGTGTATGTATATTGCTTCCATGTATTGTACAAGTGATTTGAAGTCTTTATATAGACTCTATGAGCATTCCACGACTTCAAAAAGTGGATTTTGACTTCAAATTAAGGTGGGAATGGTTATTGGAGGGAATCAATTCACTTTCCTACAATCTATGAAAAGTGAAGATTTAGTTTGATCTACTTTTACGTGATTGATTGCTTGATTGATTACAACTCAACCACCACAAACTCGTAGGATTTGGGCTCTCTTTTTCTACTTTTACATGTGTAAGGCTCAAGGCTTTTACAATGGTAAAAGATCCATGACAAATCTCTTTTTTAAAAATACAATAAATGAGCATAAGAAAAAGAACTCTCCAACAGATATTCTTTCAACACGATAGCCTTTGATGTAGATTAAATCCACCTCAAGCATAGTGTAAGCTTGATGTTCCAACAACTCCCTCTCAAGCTAAAGTATTCTTGAGTCTTTATTCTCTGATAGGTTGAATAGTTGCCATGGCTTTGAATCTACAAAGCTTTATTCCATCAAGTGCCTTTGTCATCATATCTACTACTTGCTTTTCAATTGGAACAAAAGAAATGTCAATCTCCTTTGCCATGAGCTTCCCCTTGATGAAGTGGCAATGCACCTCTATGTGTTTGGTTCTTGCATGGAAAATAGAGTTTGCTGGTAGATGCATGGAACTTACATTATCTCCAAATATTTGAGGTTTGGAACTTACAAGTCGCAAATATGTATACAATGCTGTTAACCATATTGCTTCTTGAGTTGCTATGGTCAAACCTATATACTCTGCTTAAGTTGAGGATAAAGCAACTATAGGTTGCTTCTTGGAACTCCATGACACTAGTTTGGAACCTACAAATGCTAAGTAATCAGAAGTACTTCTTCTATCATCCTTAGCTCCTGCCCAATCTGCATCTGAATAGATTTTGATATCCAAATCTAAAGAGTAAGGATAGATTATACCTTTGTTGATTGTACCTTTGAGATACTTAAGTACTCTCATAGCTGCATCCATGTGTGGTCTTCGTGGTGAGTGCATGAATTGACTAAGCACTCTGACACTATATGAGATGTCTACCCTTGTATGAGTAGCATATATCAAGCTACCTACCAAGCTTTGATACATTGAGAATGATGTTTAACAATTGATGATATCATCCCGATTTTCACGGGCTGCTACAATGATGAGACCAGTGAGCAGAAAAATGAACATAACCCATGATTTAAGACTTCAATGATTATGAAAATTTGTATGCTTATACTAGACAATATTCCAAATCCAAAAGGCTTTAAATAATTGAATTTGGGTAAGTACACATTGAGAAAGAGCTCTAACAAGATGAGTAAAAAAGTCGGGTAACTGACAGAGAAGTAAAAATGAACAGATAGTGTTGACTTCAACTGAACATAACTGAAGATTGCAACACCCAAATGAAATGAAAATTGGTGAGCATATAGTAGACTTATATAGCTAACGTTATCAAGTTAAATCACTGAAAATGATGCACAAAGCTCAGAGAAACCATCTCTGAAATCTGATTGAGAAAACTGAGAGATATGGTAGTGAGTAGTACACTTCACAAAAACATGGAAATATGAACTCAAATGATCATGAAAATGAAAGTATATTGATTGTACAATACAATGGAATTACTGATACATATGTGTGCCTTGGAATCACACCTTGATATGGCATAAAGCTCAGCTCTTGGAGGTCTTCACATAACCACGACTAAGACTACCATGTATTTATAGTTGATCTTGGGAGGCTAACTCCCCTCAATCACTCTCCAATCATTATCTTTGTTAAAAACTCCAATAGTTATTTTGATCAATTGGATACTTTAACATTTAATCTCTTTAATTTGGTTGAATGAGGTAATCAGATATTGTTATGATAACTCTTGCTCAGATTTACAACTCGTACAGTTTAATTACATCATTGAAGTTATTGAAAGCATGTTCTTCAATGACGCCTACTATATGCAAGTCCTTTGAGACACCTCTCAGTCGGGACCGACCATAATGAAGCAATGGAGGAGCAACTCTCTGACCATTAGCTTTTTCTGTTGGGGTGATTGTCTTCTGTGTCATCGTTGCCCTAACTCGGTGGTCTTTCACATGTTAGAGATTGGTGGCTCTATCACCCTCTTTCTTTTGTTTCCATCACCATGTTTCGCTTCAGCTCTCATTGCCACATAAGAAAAAATCAATGATCAATCATTGCTACCTCAGCCCATTGACATCATTGCTTTCATCCATGACCATTGACTAAAATACCCTGACACATAAAAATGATTGTATCTCAAAACGTTGAACAAAACTACCCAGTCGAGCTCTACTAAACCTATAGTAGACTTTGGGGTGCTTATACTAGCGAACCAAGACTTGTATATATGTTTGGCATAGAAGGAAAAAATTGCATGCATAGGCATTGTGATATTGCATTCAGAAGCTGAAATGAGCTAAGTTCAAAATTTCGACGCCACATAGTGAAGCTACTTTGAATTCCTAATATCCCTGTGTAAGCTCACCAATTTCTTTGTGATTCTAAAACTATGATCAAAGAGGTGTTGATGATGCCCTAGATGAAGTAGTGACCTGTTCTGATACCAACTGTTGGAGTTTGAGGTCTGTGAAAGCACACAAACTACACAAGGAAGTAGGAGATGTTTCGAACACAACACATAATACTGCATGTATTACCGAGTGAATGTACAAAGATACGTGTCCCATAAGGCTTATAGGCATATATACAATCTGGGGGGAAAACCCACCTAAAAAGGGGAAAAAGTGCTCTAGTGGTCCTTAGTGTGTTCACACACATCACTATCAAAATATATCAACATGTTTTGCCTATCCCTTAATATTTTATGGATTGCTTTATGCTCTAGAACTAATCATGCTAACATTGCTTTCAAGAAATTCTCTCAACCTCTCCCATAACTTCTTCATGAAGATGGTTGTGTTAAGCTTGACCCTAGTGAACTCTTTTATATCATGGGCATTTCCTTGGACTTCAAAGTCTAGATAAGCCAGAGATGAGGCTACGTCCTTTAAAAAAATGGAATCCAAGATTGAGTATTGGAAGGGCATACAACTAAATGTTTTTGGTAAAGGAATGGTGATCAGCACATTTTTTTATCTTCTCCATCATTTATTTCCTTACCTATTGGAGATCCTCGACCTTAGAGCTCATGAAAATGAAAGAGCTTGCAAAGACTTCTTTTTGGATGAGATATCCCAATAGGACATGGTGCAAAAAATCAATTGGGATATTTTTAATGGCTCTAAGGACTTCAATGACCTTGGTATTCTCGATGGTGAGGGCATGGCAAAAAAGCTCGCTACTAAATGTTTGATCATTGCTTGGATTAAAACTAATGAAACTTGGCAAAAATGCATCTTTAAAAATGATCAAAACATGAAGTTGTCAAGAGCCCCAAGGTTGCATGGTCTTGCAATATTCAATCTCCTTTTTCCCTAGATCCTTGTGAAAACTAAGGGTATTGTTCTTATTACCTTCCTCTAGATTGCTTGCAACAAGAGGAATAGTCATTTTAAGCATCTCATCACTAGAAGCACCTTTGTTGCCAACCGATAAGTAACCCGATAAGGTTTGAAGACATTAATCAAAATTGTAGAGTGGACTTTCATGGAGAGTGTTAATCTCCAAAAGAACAAGTTATTCTTGTTAGACCACCTCTATATCAAGAACAACCTTAAACTCCAACCAATTTTGGAAGACAAGTACCAAACTATCAAGAAATTAGCTAACTGTGAAGAAATTCATTTCTCAGAAAAGTCTGCTGCACATTAATCAATCATTGACTAATCATTTGTGTAAATTTTTTAATAAAACTTTGTAGAATGTGTCGCCTAAAGCTTGTGCACCTTCTCCAAGTTAAAACACTTCAAATGCACGGGTAGATTGTGAGAAATGACTCAAACAATTTACCTATGTCTGAAACTGTCTCTCTGTAATGTCGACTTTGACACCTGCAACTTCTAAGACATGGTTCTCCCAAACTAGAAACCATTAAAGCAAATGCTTTTAGCCATATATTACCTCTCAACTTAAATTTTGAATCCTCATTTGTGTAAAACTTTACTCTATGCACTGAGTCTTGACCATTTCTTTGACCATCGAATCTGCGCCTGTTTCAGAAGACACTCAACACTTTCTACATATGAATGTTCCTATTCGAAATTCTCTCAACCTGTTTGCAATTGACCTCTCAAACTTTGATCATAGGTAGATTAACTATGGATTTAGACATGTACAAAAGAATTTCTCAAAAGATTAAACACAGAAGGAGAATCAGAGAAAAGATCAACGCGCAATTCTCTGAAAACTTTTTCTTCTCATAAATCTTCATACATCTGATGGATGACATACATAATGTTCATCTCATTCTTCTATTCTTCAAAATACATTGAAATATTTACAATACTAATGTACAAAAGAACTTTGTTTTTTATTCTCCTCTTTTCCTTGAAACTGATCTTCAATCTTTCATTCATCTTTCCACTTCTAGATTTTATATAATCACCAATTGTTGATTGTTCTGCTCCAACAACTCCCCCTCAATCATCAATTGTGATTACTTGCATCTTCTTTATCCCTGCCATATCTTTAAACCTCTCCAACTTTGGTCCATCCAAGCTTTTTGTCATCATATCTGCAAGTTGATCTTTTGTAGGAGTATGCGTAACTTCTATTTATTTATCAACAACCTTCTCTCTCAAAAAATGATACTGAATTTCAATATGTTTAGTTCTAGCATGAAACAGAGGATTTGTTGCCAAATATAAAGAACTCATATTGTCTCCACAAATGATAGGAATACTCTGAACAACATCAAAACTCTTCATAAGTGTCTTTAGCCATATTACTTCCTTTCAGCTTCCACCATGCCTTTGTATTCTGCTTCTATAGATGATAGAGCAACTGTATGTTGCTTCTTAGAGCACCGTGAAATTACCTTGTCTCCCACATAACACAAATATCCATGTGTTGATCTTCTATCATCAAAATTACCTGCCCAATCTGCATCACTATATATTTTGACTCTTGTGTCTGAAGTATATCCATAATACATACCTTCTTTAAGTGTGCCCTTGATGTACCTAAGTACTCTTTGTCCTGCAATCTAATGTTCCTTTCTAGGACAATGCATGAATTGAGATAGAACTCCAACTGCATATGATAAATCAGGCCTTGTTAATGTAGCATAAATCAAGCTACCCACAAAACTTTGATAGAGCTTCATACCTTTGAATTCGTCTCCTCCATATCTAGTCAACCTGTGATTTACTTCCATTGGAGTTGGTGCTATCCTGCAATCTTCCATTTTAAATTTGGTTAACAAATTTTTCAGATACCTTTCTTGAGTTACATATACTCCATGTTGAGTATATGAAATCTCCATTCCCAAGAAGAATGACAAATTTCCCAAATCACTGATTTTAAATTCTTTCTCCATCTGTTTCTTAATCATGTGTATGCCTTTGTCATATATTCCTGTAAGTATTATGTCATCAACATAAATACAAACATAAATAAATCCATCTTCACTTGCTTTGACTAACAAGCTACTATCTGCTTTTGATGCTTGAACTCCAAGTTCTTTCAAGAACTTTACAAGCCTATAATTCCATGCTCTTGGGGCCTGCTTCAATCCATACAAAGCTCTCTTGAGCTTACACACATAATTTGGATACACTTGATCCTTGAAACCATCTGGTTGCTCCATGTAAACTACATCTGAAATATAACCATTCAAAAATGCATTTTTAACATCTAATTGAGATAATTTCCAACCTTTGCAAGCAGCAATTGCTATGAGTGTCCTAATAGTTGTCATTTTTGCCAGAGGACTATATGTCTCATCATAGTCCACTCCATATGTCTGTGCATATCCCTTCACAACAAGCCTGGCTTTGTACCTAGATATACTTCCATATGCAAACCTTTTTGTTTTGTATACCCATTTACATCCAATGATCTTCTAGCTATTGGACTTAGGAACCAAATCCCAAGTCTCATTTTCCATCAATGCATCATATTCCTCTTGCATAGCTTTTTCCCAATTCTTCTTCCCTTTGGCTTCATCATATGTTGATGGATCTTCATCTGCTTTTAACATGTAAGAATAATCTTTAGTAGTCAAGAATGAAGTATCATAGCTATACCTTGTAGGTTGCCATTTGTGCCTAGATGACCTTCTGACTTCTCCACTTCTTGAAGTTTCTGGTTCATCACATTTTGGAACAAATCTTGGCATTTCTTCAACTTCAATATGTACTTCATTATTCTCATTTGTATCAAATATTTGAACCTTTGATTTACCTTTCTTTTGATTCACAATTTCTTCCATATCTGCATGAACATTAAGTGTACCTGCATACCAAGTACCTTGCTCATCAAATGTAACATCCTTAGACACAAGGAATTGCTTTGTGGATGGGTTCCACAACCTATAACCCATCTGCTTGTCATCATAGCCAATGAATACATACTTTTCTGCTTTAGGTTCCAATTTATGCCTCAATTGAGATGGCACATATGCATATGCCAAGCATCCAAATATTCTACAATGATCCAAGGTAGGTCTCTTACCCCACCAAGCTTCATATGGTGTCATACCCTGCAAGGCTTTACATGGTAACCTATTGACCAAGTATGTGGCTGTGTTTACAGCCTCAGCCCATAAATAATTAGGACAATTTTTCTCCTTCATCATAGATCTTGCAAACTCAGCAAGAGTTCTATTTCTTCTTTCTGCTACCACATTTTGTTGAGGAGAGAACCTGCAAGTAACCTCTCTCTTTATACCTGCATTCCACAAGTAATCACTGAACTCATTAGAGAAATACTCTCCCCCTCCATCTGACCTTAACCTCTTGAATTTTTGACCTGTAATTCCTTCTGCATATGCATGATAGTGTTTAAATGTATTAAACACTTCTCACTTGTCTTTGACCACATAGATTGTAATCCATCTGGTAGCATCATCAACATATATGACATAATATCTTGAACCATTTATAATGAAGTCCTTTGAAGGACCCCACACATTTGTATGTACCAATTCAAGTCTTTCTGAATACATAAAACCATGCTTATTGTATGATTGCTTATGAGCCTTACCTAACTGACATGCTTCACATCTATATGTCATGTGTTGACCCGCAACATTAGGCAATCCAAGCACTGAACCATTGTTAATCATTTCTTTGATACCTCTTTTGTTAAAATGTCCAAGTCTTTTATGCCAAAGATCCAATTCAGACACCTTTTGCTCTCCATATGTAAACATAGCATGTCCAACATTACCTTGTATACTTAATGTGAAGAGCCTTCCTTCCTTCTTGCCTGTAATAATCTGTTTATACCCTTGATTAGGGTCTTCAACATAAACTCCATCATTAGTGAACCTTACCTCATATCCTTTTTCCACAATTTGTCCTACACTAATCAAATTCTTTGGTATTGTAGGAACATACAGAACCTTACTCAAGAGAGTACTTCCATCTTTGGCTTTGACTGAACCAATTGACTTTACTTTGTGCTTTGTATATCACCTGTTTGAATTGTATGATTAGTTGCATTATGATCTAAATCAGTCATCAAAGCAATATTTCCACTCAGATGATTACTACATCCTGAGTCAATATAAAACACTCTCATGTCTTCATGTGAGACTTCACATGTTGCATTCATAATAAGAGTTGAATCTTCTTTCTGATCTGATGCGTAATTGTAGTAGGTGTTATTGTAGGACTGATTTTGGAAGTTTCTTCCTCCACCTCTTCCAAAATAATTCCTACCACCTCTACCTCTGAAGTTTCTTCTCTGATATCTGCCACCTCTTCCTCTTTGATTAAAATTCTGATTAAAATTACCATTGCTTTGATTGTTGTGCCAACAATCATGAGATAGATGATTGGTCTTACCACATATCCAACAAGCTCTGACATTATCTTTGTTATTTCTGCATCTTCCTCTACTTCTGCCATTCCCTCTTCCTCTTAGGAAGTTTGCTTGACTTGAAGTACCTTCATCTTCAACTGATTGTTGCTTTCCTTTGCTAGCTTTCTTCTTGTCTTTAGAATACATTTCATGACCTGCACTCTTATCAACATCTCCTTTGATATCATTCTCAAAAGTTAGCATATGTCCTGACAATTGATTCAAATCAAGAGTAAAATGATCTAATGAAAGTTCTGTAGACAAAATAAAAGGCTTCCACTTCTCATCTCCTCTTAGCCCTCTGAGAATTTGTCTTACCAACTTATCTTCTTCAATGTCTTCATCAATTGCACCTAAAGAATCAGCAATGTCTTTCATCTTTGTCACATAATCAGATATTGATTGTGAAGCCTTCTTCTCAAATGTAGTAAACTCTGCCCATAATGAAGCTTTCCTTGATTTGGTTGTATTCTGAAAATGCTCTTCCAAAGAATTCCAAATGTCACTTGCACTTTCAAGTCCTCTAATATGAGGAAGAAAATAATCATTCACTGCCATGTAGATTATGCTTCTTGCTTGAGCATCCTTCTTCATCCAAATCTTTATATCTGCAAGCTCCTCCCTAGTTGGAAAACTAGGATCTCTGATTTTTGGCAGCTTGTCTTCCTCTCCTCTGATGTATCCCATCAGATCTTTGCTCATAAGATCAGCTTCCATTCTCATTGACCAAGCTGGATAGTTCTCTCTATCCAACTTCTCAATTTGGAGACTATCTCCCATCCTTTATTCACCTTTACTATCAAATCTTTAGTCCTTATCAAGAATGAATGTACCTTAGCTTTGAATGTTGCTCCTTCTGATCCTTTTGATAACCTTTATGTGTCTTCCTTCAATCTTTCTTTCACACTTTATCTTTTTGAACCTTAAAGATGTGAAATCTGTATGACTGCAGCAGTCGGGGTCTTCCTTTCCTCAATTTTGATACAACCTGCTCTGATACCACTGATGGAGAGTGTTAATCTCCAAAAGAACAAGTTATTCTCGATGTTATACCACCTCTATATCAAGAATAACCTTAAACTCCAACCAATTTTGGAAGAAAAGTACCAAACTATCAAGAAATTAGCTAACTGTGAAGAAATTAATTTCTCAAAAAAGTCTGCCGCACATTAATCAATCATTGACTAATCATTTGTGTAAATTTTCTGATAAAACTTTGTAGAATCTGTTGGCTAAAGCTTGCGCACCTTCTCCAAGTTAAAATACTTCAAATGCACGGGTAGATTGTGAGAAATGACTCAAATAGTTTACCTATGTCTGAAACTGTCTCTCTGTAATGTCAACTTTGACACCTGCAACTTCTAAGACATGGTTCTCCCAAACTAGAACCCGTTTAAGCAAATGCTTTTAGCCATAGATGGATTACCTCTCAAACTAAATTTTGAATCCTCATTTATGTAAAACTTTAGACTGTGCACTGAGTACTGACCATTTCTTTGACCATCGAATCTGTGCCTGTTTTAGAAGACACTCAACACTTTCTACATATGAATGTTCCTATTCAAAATTCTCTCAACCTGTTTGCAATTGACCTCTCAAACTTTGATCATAGGTAGACTAACTATGGATTTAGATATGTACAAAAGGATTTCTCAAAAGATTAAACACAGAAGGAGAATGAGAGAAAAGATCGACGCGCAATTCTCTAAAAACTTTTTCTTCTCATAAATCTTCATACATCTGATGGATG
Organism: Ceratopteris richardii; assembly: GCA_020310875.1. Classification (NCBI taxonomy): domain Eukaryota; kingdom Viridiplantae; phylum Streptophyta; class Polypodiopsida; order Polypodiales; family Pteridaceae; genus Ceratopteris; species Ceratopteris richardii. Next base: position 107,484,154 of record CM035423.1, read on the forward strand.
ACATACATAATGTTCATCTCATTCTTCTATTCTTCACATCTATTGTCTTCTCTATCTCTTCTATATCTCTACCCGACTATGAACATGTATATATATATATATATATATATATATATATATATATATATATATATATATATATATATATATATATATATATATATATATATATATATATACGAGTCTAACTCGTCATTTTTCCAAATACATTGAAATATTTACAATATTAATGTACAAAAGAACTTTTTTCTGAATCTCCTATTCCTTGAAACTGATCTTCAATCTTTCATTCATCTTTCCACTTCTAGATTTTATATAATCACCAATTGTTGATTGTTCTGCTCCAACAGACTTTGATGACTAGTGCCTTCTAAGGAGCATGGAGGGTGCTTGAAAGAATGTTTGCAGCGCTTTGGAATGTGATTAGAAGTGAAAACAAAAGGAGAGATGTGCTTCCAACTTTTGCACTTCACCTAAAAAATGATCCATTGGACTTCCATTGATCTCCTTTCTAGAAGGATTAGAAACTAAACAAACTCCCCCACCCCTTCGAGGATCATAGGGTCTATGTTATTGAGGACAATAAGCTCAAAAGAAAGTTCCCTCCTTATGAGGGAGATGAGAAATTAACAAGCTCCTTAACCAAACTCCCTTTCTCTTCTCTATGATTTTGGCTCCATTAAGAAGGGCAGATATGCTTTTGGCCCTTCGTTGTATCCCCCACTTTTTCTTGCAACTTATGATTTGCCCATACTCTTTTGCTTGTATGAAAAGAAAATTGGTAAAGGCATAGTAAAAGCTCGTGTGGAATATAGATTAGGGAATAATTAAGCTTAAGAAAAGATAGAATATCCCGAAAGTAATGAAAATTTGTACGGGTTTGATTGCAGTGATGCAACTAAAATTTAGCTCAAAGGATAATAAATGGGAAATATGTATTGAAACCATAGTATACATCAATATCCTCATGTTTGATCAACCGATGAATTGGAAAAAGTTATGTCTAGAGAGTCTATTCGTTGTTTTTTGACGCTATGGAATGCAATAAAAAGTGAAACCCTATGGAAAATTTGGATGTAAAGATGTAGTTCTAACTCTAGTAGCTCTCCCAAAGAGTGTTCCATAGGTTTGTGCTATAGCTTCCTTGGTAGAAGAAAATAGAAACTTTAAAAGTTCCCCCACCCCCTCGTTTTAGCATCATAAAATGTTTGTTGTAGAGAATAATAAGCTCAAAAGCTAGTGACACTCTCACTCATGAGGTGATACAATTATGAAGACATTGCGATCCACATAGTGTGCTTTCATAATGAGCGATGGCACCAACAATACTTACACTTGTCAAAAAGTAATTTGCCAATATATTTCACATATTGTTTTGGGCCTACCAAATACTGTACTGACTTGCCCCCCCCCCCCCCCCCCCCCCCCCCCAAATGGACTAAGATGAAACATAAGAGATCGAGGGCTATAAAATTTCCTCTCAAAGATTATATGAAGAATAAACTTCATGATAAATTTTGTGTATTGCATAATGTGAATCCATAGGCCAAAATAAAGAAAACAATCAGTAAGTACCATTGGCCTAGTCAGAACCACCAATAGTAAATCTTTTTCATCCCTCTTCAAGGGGGGGTTAGGCCGTTGAGCCTACTTTGTTTCTCCCTCCCTCTTGTATGTACTATTTCTTGCATTCTTTCAAAAAGAAAGGAACTTAAATAATTACTTAAGCATGGAAGAAGTTAAGGATGCATAGGAAAACCAGTTTATATTCCAATACATATGTTGGGATGTAGAAAGGTATATTCTCTACCACGAGAGTGTTAACAAACACAATATATTTCCATACATATGTATGGATGTAGAAAGGTATATTCTATACCACGAGAGTGTTAACAAACACAAGAGAGAACCGGAAGCTTCAGCTCGAGGAGAGTAATGAATATGGTGCTCTTTCATAGCGTATATAAGCAGGCCTTCTGCGCATACATAGATATATAAGTCGGTATAAAGGGAAAGATAAACGAATCACTGAGTATCAGAGATGTCTTTTCGTCCTTCACTAAATCACTCTTGTTTATATCTCATAAATTTTACAGAACTTCACTCTCATTGTATGTTCCCTTATTCTTATCCTAGTATGCAAGAAAGATGTGTTAGTCCCTATTCATAATGAGCTTGATTATTGTTGCTATATCATGATAATAGTATGGTTAATCGGGGTGAGGATTCAATATGCAGGGCAAATTTATTTGATCAAGTTGTCCATGTAAGGCAGGAGTTTAGCCCTCTCTCTCCAGATCATTATCACAACCATTGTGAAGTATGTTTCTGCCACCTTCCTCATATTCTTCATGAAATGCTTTGCATTCTCTTTGCTTGCAGTTACTTCTGATCTTTCTCACATGGAAAATATCTTCATCCGTGGTGGTATGGAACAGAATCAGAGCAAGTGAGATAGGAATGCTTCTCCTTCATGAACACCATTAAAGCTGAACGCGTATTTGCACGCTTCTACGGATGGAGTGGGCTATGAAACTTGCTCTCACGAAAGAGATGCTAGAACCTGTAAATGATGCACCTCTACAATCGAGTCAGCTATGGAGGATGGAAAAAAGACAGCGGATTTCTGTCATTCATGGGAAGCATTCATTAAGCATCTCTCTTATGTCTTTATTATTGCGCATTATTGCTATAAGGGAATTTATTCTTAATTATGATGAACACATCTATACATGCGCATTGAAAGCTTCAGCCCCTCATCTGAGTGATGCTGTTGAGTCGTTATCTGTTTCGGAGTTGATAAAAGAGTTGAAATCTCTTGGAAGAAAACATAAATCTTTAATTCTTGAAAGGGGAAGCGAGTGGTGTGTTTTCCATCCTATGGACTCTTTAAAATGAGAAATTTAGACATGGTTTTCGGATAGAACATTTTTCTTGAAAAGATTGATTAAAATTGTAAAAATGAAATGAATAAAAATATTTATGCAAATGTAATGCTAATGCCATGTTGCCGGCTTATGAGTCCTTCTTTCTGTATATTTGATAAGTTTGTAATCAACTTATTTCTTTGAGTTATTCATTGTGATTAGCCCCTCTAAAACACAATCTTAGAAACATTATTTTAGACTTATATTATTTCCATGTCATTTTTCACAAGACTTTGAGTTACATCATGACTTCAAGATGAATGTCTGTCCTTTTCTCTCTTCACTATATGTTGATGCTGATCAGGTAAATGTTGATCTAGTCCCATTCACTTGTAACTTTCTCTTCTGTTTTAGTTAAATGCCGGGAGAGTAGGCCAAGGCCGAACTTTTTTTACTTGAAAAAAAATGTTCATCTAAATCGGATAATTATATATGCAAAATTTAACTGTTTTGCAGCTTAAGTATTGTTTAACGAGTATGAACAATGAACTATAAAGATACCGAATTACAGATACAAAAGTACATGCGCAAAATCTATGGATTTCACTTCTTAAAATACTGTAGAAAAGACGTTATCAGTAGGCATGAATATAAAAAATGCATTGAGATTTTCTTCCCAAGGATATCAAAATCGTAGGGAACCATTATCTTTGTCCAAGAATCCAATAGTTACTTTGATCAATCGGATACATTCACGTTTAATCTCTTCAATTTGGTTGAATGAGGTAATCAGATAACCTTATGATAACTCTTGCTTATATTTACAACTCGTACATTTTAATTACATCATTGAAATTATTGAAAGCATGTTCTTCAATGACGCCTACCATATGCAAGTGCTTGAATCGGGACTGATCATAATGATTTAGACAAGCAAAGCGATGGAGGAGCAGCTCTCTGATCATTACCTTTTTTCTGTTGTCGTGATTGTCTTGTATATCATCGTTGCCTTAACTCCGTGGTCTTTCACATGTTAGAGATTGGTGACTCTATCATCCTCTTCGTTTTGTTTCCATCGCCATGTTTCGCTTCAGCTCTCATTGCTACCTCGGCCAGAATCAGTGATCAGTCGTTGAGTCGTTGCTACCCCGGCACATTGCCTTCCGCAGTCATGTGGACAATCACCCTCGGATCTCGCAGTCATGTGGACCCCACATTTTGACCTTGCTTGTGATGTATCTTAGGGTTCTTTTTATTTAAAAATGACCCGCACACTTCCCTCAAGCTTCTTTTTATTTAAAACTGAAAAAAAACCTAATCTTGATTTAATATTTCTCCTCATCCGCCACCACCTTTTCTTTTTTAGTAGACCAAGATTAAAATGATTTAATGGTTAAACGGTACAACTATGCAAGGAGCAAGCCCCCACCTCAAAACATCAATTGTCTAGCACTAACAATTACAAAAGAAGTCTCATAAGGACAAAGCCATGATGATTCTAAGGTCAGAGTACAAAGGCAGGAGAGTGTCTCTCCATTTGCTTTAGTTGGTCCTATACAGCAGTCCACTTATGTTGAGATCTCTATGAAAGCAGTATTGATAGATTTAATACAAAAATACAGTAGGTCTCTTGAGTTTCTTTCTAACGGATATCAAGTAGTCCTTTTCCTACGTTTGAATAAAGCTTGGTTTTTGCTAATCCTAATATGCCACAGAATCTCAGCCCTCCAAAGGCTCCATAGGACTAAATCCATTCCTTTACAATTCCCAAGCACAATTTCTTTCAATCCAAGCTTTGGAATCCTAGTTGGCATATCGAATTTGTTAAGAAGGTCCCAAAATCTTTCAACATGGATAGAGTTGATGAAGAGGTGGGCAAGGCCTTCCTCCTTGCCACGGAAGGAGCACTCTCCATTTCTTTTTTTGTAAATCTTGGCCTTCTGAACAGTCCACAAACCATTGTGAAGTATCAATTATTTCACAGTATAGTGCTTTAGAGAGATAAGGAGCCCAAGTTGCTTGAAATCTATATCTCCATTGTTTGGATGTCCAATTAAACATCCATCTATGATTTAGTTTACTCACAAAAGTAGATATATTAGTTTTTTTTTACTGCTTAAAGCCATTCTACATGTGAGAGGCCACTTCAGAGTTATAGATTTTTTTGTATCTGGTGCAGTCATCCAATTTGGCAGCAAGCGTACCTTTAAACCTAGTCTGTTTGTGAAAGGTAGACAAAAGATTTGATTTAAAGATCAGGTCATTATCCACAATATCATCATTATGGGGCAAGCTAGCCCAAGTATACAAACCGAATTTCTTGCATTTGTTTTCTACAATATTTAAAGACTCACAACTATCATGGGCAATCTAACTAGTCCAAATCCCTTCCTGTATAAATAAAATTTATTATTACCAAAAGGAAGGTTTAACTTGTAATATCTTTTGATTACAATCCAAGCCTTCCACATGTTGTAAGTAATCCTGCTACCAGTAGGCACAAAGACCTAAGGAGAATATATCAAATCCCATAAACCAATGTTAGACCAAGAGTTATATCCTTCCACATAAAATCTAGAAGGATTTCATTTAATCAAGCAAGCCCAAAAATCATCATAGTTAAGGGATCTAAGGATCCATTTAGTAGATAACTAGTTAGCAAGCTTGGAAGGATACAAAAACCCTAAACCACCCTCCTCTTTCTTCATAAAACACACATGTGAAGCAACCTTGGGTATCTTAGAGCCTTGACAATCACCACTCCATAAAATCATCTTCCATAAAGCTATCAATTGTTGAAAATCTTTTTTAGAGGGCATCAAGCAATACAAAAAGTAAATGATAGAGGGAATGATGTAATGAATCAAAACAAACACTCTATGAGAGAAGCTTTGTTAAAGAGAAATCCACTTGAAAATGTTCACCTTGAATTTACTCACCACCTAGTCCCATCTCTAAGAAAAGGAAACCTAGAAGCCCATAGGGATGCCAAGCAATTTGAAAATAGAGCCATCTGGACTTATGTCACAACCCAAATCAGTAACAAAGTGATGAATGATCTGATTAGAAGCTCTAAAAGCGGTTTTTTTATGATTGAATCAAGAGCCACTGGCAAGATAAAAAAATATCCAGACAAATAAGGAAATTTCTAGCAGACAACTCATTAGCTCTACTTATCATGTTGGTGTCATTCACGAATGTTTGCAAACATAACTAAGAAGGGGCATTGGGAATGTCAATATCTTATATTTGATCAGTCTCCATAAAATATTTAATTAACCACCCAAAAGTATCATTAGTGATAGAAAATAGCAAGGGAGCTGCAAGAAACTAACAATTATGACCACCACATGCTAGAGAGATGACTCTCCTCCCAACGTTATGCCTGTATATATAGTTGCTTGAATCAACGAGGACCACAAATGTAACTAAAGTCCACAAGTGCATGTGCAATCTCCTCCACTCCTTTCATATCTTCCACTAGAGTCTACTAGTGGTTGAAGTGATCTCGACCACTGCTTTAGTACCTTCCACTAGAGTCCACTAGTGGTTGGTGCACTCACCACTCGAGTCTCGCTGGAATAAGTTAACTCATGTTAACTTGAGTTAGAAGGCTCTAGAGCTCCTTGTCAAAACGCTCTCCCCATGCTTCCTATGGGGATTGAACCCAAGGCCTCCTCCTTCACAACCTTGAGACTTAACCACTAGGCTAAGTGGATCACTTGTTTGAAAGATCAAGTGAACTTATTCTAGTCTAGTCTCGAGATCTTTTGGCCATACATATGAGTGACCAAATGGTGTTCGATTTGAGATCAGTCTAAACGAGCTGGGCCCTTAGATCATAGACTTAATTTATTACATTCTCCCCCCCTTGGGAAATATTTTCTTCCTCGAAAATAAATCTATATATAATAATTGTAGGCAACCCCCGAGCCTCATGTTCTTAAACCGAAAGAGCATGGTCATGTTCTAAAACTAGAAGAACATGTCTCATCTCTCTAGTGGGATCCCTGCCCAAATGATTCAAAACACTATCTGGCTTTCAACTTTGATAAACTGGTAAAAGTACAAAGTAGTGAATGAATTATAAGGGTGGATCTCAAAATATCCCTAGCCACTTCATTGTTTCTCAATGTTCCAAATAGGCACAAACATATGAAATGGATGGATTCCAATTACTAGTCCATTTCTAGGCATAACTTGTGCATGGAATTAGTAACTAAAATGGGATTCTTATCCTTATCAAGACTTTGAGAACTCTTGATTCACTTGAATTTGATTTGGAAAACTTGAAGTTTGGTTGTCCCAAACATTGAACTAGGATGTTTGTACTATGGTTTACTTTCAACCAACGTATACTCGACTTTTGTTCACCCAACAGGAGAATGACTTTGTCCTAAGGGCTTGAAAATCCTATGTAAACTATAGGAGAAATTTTCCCATTTACTTTGGATCAACCTTACTATATCTTGACCAAGTCAAATTCAAAATGAAAATGACACGTTTCTCAAAGACTTTAGCTAAAAGTTCTTGGGAATTGGCAATGAGCAATTCCTAACTTCACCGTTCTAGAGTGTATTGAACTCTAGAAAGTCATGAGAGTTATGCTACTAACTGGAAGCAAACCCAAATGAATAAATTAATCTTGGACTTGTCATCTTTTGAAGATTGAATAAGTCCTTGTACATAACATCCATCTAGAATGTTTAATTTAGTTATCTAGTTCCAATCTATTTACCGTGGACTTTTGCAAAAGGAATGAGATACCATATCTGAGTTAATTCCAAAAGATTTGGAAAGCAAAAGGAAAAACTATTTCAAATTTCTAAGATATAAACTTGGTATGAGTCAAATACTTGATGACCCAAGACATTAACTTCCTAATGATCTATTTCAACAAGGTATTAAAGCATTTTTCCTCCCACATAATGATATCTCTTGAGGCAATGCTCTATAAATTATATATATATATATATATATATATATATATATAGGCTAACATCACATGAACCTTGCATCCCCAACAAGATGTACTTTCACTCCATAAGGCAAAAATCATTGTCCTTGTATATGAATTGAATACCTAAGAAATACCTTAGATCTCTAATGTTTGAGATCTTGAAATTCTTCCCAAGATTCTCTTTCATGTCCTTGATGCCTTTTTCATGATCACCTATGATAATCAAATCATCTACATATACACATACATAAATAGATGCTTCACCGTCTCTCTTACAGAACAATGATGAATTTTATTTGCTTTGGTTGTGTTCAAAACTGATCAAATAGTCTACAAGCCTAACATTGTATCTAACAATACTACCACCCACTTCTTTCCAATTACCTTCATAACCTCTTCCGTTGAACTAGTGTCCAAGTATGATTGTCTTCCAAAGACTTGATCTCTTCATACATGGACTCTCACCATTCCCTATATGTGTTTGCTTCTTCAAAGCATGTGGGTTCTTCAACAAGCTTGCTCATATAAGCATAATGTCTAGCGATAAATGAATCATAGATAAGTCTTTTAACTAGCTACCTTACCCTATCAAATCTTCTTATCTCACCATTCCATTGATTTGGATATTGTTTTTGACCTTTGATCTCTCTTGTTTCTTTTCGAGATGATTTGTATCGAGGATAATCAACAAATCTTCATCTTGTTCTATCTCCATGATTTTGGCCCTATCCTTGCTTCTTCCATCACTAATTTGGCTTGTTGTAGGACTTTCTTCGTTCCAAGATGAGTGGAAACTCGAATCCTTTGGTCCGCTAAGGACCATGCTTTCTAGTTCTTCCTTTGAAATCGTCCTTGCTTCATCTTCATTACGATGCATAGATAGATTTGTAGCATGTCAATGTAAAAGTTCATCAAATCTGGCATCCCTTGATATTGTTAGCTCCTTTTTTGTGGGGTTATAACATCTATAACTCTTTTTCTCACCTGCATACCATATAAAGACAATTATTCTTGATCTATCATGAAGCTTGCTCCTTAATTTACTTGGAATTAATACATAACATGTATCATCAAAGACTGTCAAGTGTGAGACATCTAGCTTCCATTTATACAAAGCTTCATAAGCTATGGTAGCATGCATGAATGATCTAGGAGCTTTGTTCATGATGTATACAATTGTGATTGCTTCATTTCCCCACTAACAATTAGCCATACATATCTCCTTCATCATGGACCTAGCACAATTTGCAATGTTCCTATTCTTCCTCTCTACCACACCAATCTGTTGTGGTATGTACCTGCATGTGATTTGTCTCTTGATGCCATTTTTCTCCAAAAAATCAAAGAACGCATGGAAGAAGTATTCTCCCCCTTCATCTAACCTTAAGCACTTGATATACCTATCACATTCCTTCTCAACAATAACTTTGAATTTCTTGAAACAATAAAATATCCTTCATACAATAGACACAAGTCATCCTTGTGCAATCATCAATAAAAGTTACAAACTACCTATAATTTACAATTTCCCAAACATCTATATGGATGCGATCAAGTGGATCATAGCTCCATAATTTTGCTTCTTGAAGGGAGAATCTTGAAGGGAAACCTAGTTTGCTTTCTCGATTGACAATCTTCAAAAAAATTGCTAAGGTTTTGATTATAGAATTTGATAAACCTAGCACTAACCTCTTCCTATCCATATCCGTTAATCTCAGAATATTTATATCTCCATACCTTTTGTGCCATAGGTCAAATTTTGATACCTTCCTGCTTCCATATGTGAGATAGATTGTGTGGTTGAAATTAGGTTTCACATCCAAGTTGTATAGCCTTCCCTCCTTCATACCCTTGGCTATTAATCTATACCCCCTCTTTAGGGTTTTCCACAAAGCATCCCGTTTGGTTGAACTTGCCTTGAAAACCTCTCTTAACCATTTGACCCACCAAAACAAAATTCGTTTTTATTTTGGAAACATAAAAAACATCCTTCAAGAATTTCTCCTTTTGGGAGTGATTCAACATAACATCACCTATGTGTGTGATAACATGAGGAGTATCATCACCTATTTCCACATGCCCTTTGGTTGATAACACGTCTTTAATATTTGAGAAGAACTTCTTGTTGTAGTTCATGTGATTTTGCATCCACTATCAATGTAGCATGTGCTTGACCCTTATGTCGTTTAGTCACTCATGTACATCATAGCTAGCATATTCTCATTCTCATGTGAAGTAGATGCATAGTTACCTTGTCCTTTTTAGGTTGAATTTTTCTTCTCCCTTTGATAGCAATCCCTTGCATAATGGCCATGCTTTTCACAAATGAAGCAACCTTGTGAGTTTTGGTTGTCTCTATTTTGTTTCAACCTTCCTTGTCTACTTCATAACTTGCCTTTTGCTCTCGATGAAGAGTATTTGCTTCCTTGTTCTTGATGAGGATTACCATTTGATCCCCTTCCTTGATTACCTCTTCCTCTACCTTGGTTCCTTTGTCATGCTCTACCTTTACTTGCATAGAATGCTTGGGCTTCATTGCCCTTTGCCTTTGAAGCTCCAATATTCATCTCCTTAGTGACCATCAATGCTACCAACTGCTCAAAGTCAAGAAGAGTATCTCTCACATATATAGATGTTGTAAAGGCCTTCCACTTCTAATCATCCCTAAGCCCATTCAAGGTGTATGCAACTAGGTCATCATCATCTATGTATAAACCTATGGATACTAATGCATCATTCACTTTTTTTGTCTTCAAAATATGCTCATTTATATTGCTACTACGTGCTGTCCTCAAGTTGTGAAGTTCGTTCTTCAAATGAATGTTTTTGTCTTTGATTAAAGTGGAGTAAAGTCTTTCTAGGGTTTCCTATACCTTCATGGAGGTATCTAGATATTGTATATGCCCTATCATGGCATTGTTCATATGTTGAGAAAATATGAAGATGACTCTCTTATCTCTCGCGTTCCAATCTTTGAAGTTCCTTAATTGATGAGGATTTGTATTCTCACCCAATCTAGGTCTAGCATCTATGCGACTTATGATCCCCATATATCCTTCACGATGAGATACCTAGGTATTCTAAATCTCCATGGCTGATACTTTTTTTGTCCAAATTCTCGATTTGAGTTCTATACTCTCACATTATGTATTCTGATGCACCTTCCTAAATCCCTTTGATTCAAGACAAGTGATAAATGATAATTGCTTCTACCTATGTACTTTACAACTACCAAAAATATGAGGTTGATGCTCTCCTTCTCCACAAGTAGACTCCCTTTGCTTGATTTTGTGCTCTTGAACTTGATCGAACAACTCTCCTTCCTTCAAGCCATTCAATAGTTTCTCCTTGTCCTCCTTGGATGTCTTCATATTTCTAAATGCTTTGGTACCACTGATGGAAGAATGATTAACTTCTCTACACAACCTTGAAGCATAGATGGCCTTACAACGCACTCAGAAAACCTATGTTCACTCAAATGAATGATTTTCTAAACTCTTGAGGATTGAACCCAAGAAACTTTGCACACATAAATTAAACTTACTGAATTTTTTTAATCCAAGTCATCTCACTCAAATTTCTCACTCATATTGTGAGAACCAATGGCTCCAAGAAAGTCCAATTATTGCCATCATTAGGCGTGCACACACAGACTGCTACTCACTTCTAGATCTATTTTTCTCAAAATATGAAGAGATTGGATATGAGCTTTTCAAAAAATTTAAGAGGAAAGAATAGCTTTTTAAAAAACCATAGATTATCAGAACGAGTTTGAGTTGATAGGGGAACTCTATTCAACACTCATATATTTTGAACTCATATACATAGAAATATATGAGTTAGATATGGCTACACAAAGTCTACTAAAATCACTCAAGCAAGTAGGGTGCTTGCTAACCAAGGCATCAACTAGCTTATTAAAAATCAAAAAGAGCTTACACACAGGTGGGATCATAGATTCGAAATACAATGTGCGTTGATATAGTGTTGAAAAGATTCCCTAGATGTTTGGAATCACTTTACCTAGATTATAGGTTTTATCACACCTGTGTGATAGATGGGTTATGACTATTGTGAGGAGGCTTCAAATTAAAATTTGAACTCGAATTCTTGTGCTTGAGATCTTGCTCCTTATTGATCCAAGTGGCATCCATCCAAAGGTCCAATAATGTACAAAGGTTGAAGCTTGAATTTGAACATATTTATGTCAAGATTGGGTGCATAGACTACGATAATGCTAAATTGTAGGGGACCTTTGAAGGAGGGAACAATCCACTCTTGGTTTTTATTTGTAAGGGTCTCCACAAGGCTAGAATTCCAAACAAAGTTGATGCTAATAGGTGATTCACCACACCCTACTCGGGTGCAAGATGGTGAGCCACATATAAGACAAAGAAATTCTATTAATTCTCTTTATTGGGTCTTCATTATCAATTTTGATCTATTGAAGATAGATGGTCTAGATTGAAACTTTTTTCTTGATGTCATTGACTAATAACAATAGGTCTTGTGGGGTAAAAAAACCGTCAAATGTTGAAAGAAATGACTACCATTTTTGACGGCTATGATCCTTGTGGAACAGGGTCTTGTCCCTCTTTTTCTTATTTTTCTCTTCCTCTCTTCTTCTTAAAGTAGAAGGGCCTTGAGACAAAAAGTCTATCCTTTGGTGGGCTCTTTGAAGGGGTATTTACCAAAGTTTTCACATTCATAGAAGTGTGCTTTGCAAACAAATTTAGAATACATTTGGGAATTGAGGATCCGATGATCTACATTTTGCTATCAAGGTGATCTTCTTTGTTTGCATCAAATTCATTCTCTTTGCTTGCGGTATACCCTTTTATTATCTTCCTTGATAGTGGAATGATCCTTAGGTGTTTTTACATCATTGGAAGTAAAAAAAATTGGTCATTCCCCTTGGTTAGTCCAAGAGATTGATCTCCTTCCCCAAACGACACAAAATGTTTGCTTTCAAGATCGAGTGAGAGGGAATCATCCAGATATATCTTTAGGGCTTCTTCTCATTCTACATCTCACTTCTGTGAAGCCTTCTGAGTGAGGGTTAGTAAATTGTATTTCTTGGACTTTCTGTGATTCCAATGAAAGATCTTCATGTTCACAAGGTCCATTTCTTTGGGCTATCGTATTTTTTCTAATAATCATCACCTAAGAATTCTCAATCTCTTACTTCTTCCTAATAGATTTTTTGCCTCACGACAATATTTAATCTTGTGGCCCTACATATTCCAATGAAAAGAAGCATTTGACAAGTTTTTAAATATCATCTCCTTCTCTAGGGGTTCCTTTTCATCAAGTTCTATTTTGATTCTGGAGGAAAGACCCTTGTTTAGGTCCGATTCCACACAAATCTACGGGTGCCATCTCACCTTCATTGAGTGCCATGGACCTTCATAGCTGAAACCTTTGACATCTTCCCTAAAGGCCATAGACTGACCAATGGGCTACAAAATCTCCCTGATGAATCCATAGAGGAAATAGGGAAGTTTAGGGAGCTCAATTGATAGTGGATAGCATAGTGGATTTGCCTTATTTTGTGCAAAATCCACGATCACAAAGTTCTTCAACACATTTTCCAAGTGCTGACTTGTAAATCTTGGAAGGAAATTTCATCATTTTCAAAACTTAATAGAACATGGTTAGCTGGCAAGAGATGGCACTTGCTAAAAATAAATCTACAAGGAAACCACTCTTTTCAAGAAAATCAAAGGGATTCTAGAGGAGGTGTAGGACCAACCATTTTTTCTATGAGGCAAACCTTCTTCAATGCATATTGTTTTGTTAAAATATTCACCCTTAATAGGGTAGCAACCATGGGCTTAACTGCAAAGATCTCTAGAGATTCTCTAGATCCTTTGACTTCTGAAGATGAACCCTCATTATTGAGCACCAACGATGGTGCAACCCATGCCATGCAATAGAGGCCAAGGGATATGGAGGAGAGAAAAAGAGAAAGTGAGGGGATAGCATTAGAGAGGCCTGGGAGAGTGAGATAGAGAGATAGATAGATAGATAGATAGATAGATTGATTGATTGATTGATTGATTGATTGATTGATTGATTGATAGATAGATAGATAGATAGATAGATAGATAGATAGATAGATAGATAAATAGATAGATAGATAGATAGATAGATAGATAGATAGATAGATAGATAGATAGATAGATAGATAGATAGATAGATAGATAGATAGATAGATAGATAGATAGATAGATAGATAGATAGAGAGAGAGAGAGAGAAATGGAGAGAGAGGGAGATAGGGATAGAGAGAGAGAGAGAGAAACAGAGAGGGGGCAGAGAAGGAGGAGAAAGAGGGCTCTCACCCAATCCAAAGAGGCCACAATGCACTATCAGGAAGATGAGAACATTCAGTTGGTTGATCAAGTCAACTACCAAGTTCAGTGGCTCACACGGGTGATTGTAGCAACTCAAGTAATTCAAGTAATTCCCCAATATTCATGGAAGGTTCAAATGAATCACAAGATCAAGGCATTAATTATGTTAATTCCAAATTTATCATATTTAAAAGTATTAAACTCAAACGAATCAACATAGTTCGTTTGAATTTTATAACAATGTCTCAATGCAATCAATGTGAAGACTTACTGGAAGCTATCAATGAACAAGCATCATCAATACAAACCATGTTCTGAAGAAAACACCTACGAAATGGTGGATGTAAGGACTATGTTCGACAAAGCAAGTTTTGTGCATCGTCAAAGTAAAATTAAGTCCACACATATGTTGAAACATTCTCAATCATCTCATTCATCAAGTGATCCACATAGAATTAAGGAGAAATAAGAATCGGTTTGATGTGCAGTCAAGAAGTATTGTTTATCATTATTTAAATTTTGTTTTGTTTTGTTTTTCTGAATAGGAAAGTCAATTATTCTAAGTGTAAGCTTCTGGAACGGTGAACATACAGACAGCTGCGAGCTTTATTTATAGTTACTGATGATTAATCAACTTTAGCAAAACTTACAAATCATTGGTGCAACTAAAAGTAACAAATCAATTCAGAGAACGTCAGATGTTTGTTGTCAGAAATAAACGATTCACAAATAAGCAGTATCATCGAAAGCTCATCAAAGTTTTGGTGATAAAGTAAGTTAGAAGTGATGCTGTACTCGTATATCGGAGTCGTTAGAGAGTGTAGTTGAATTGTATAAGCAAAAGAGAGAGAGAGTATGGAAATAAAGTATATGAAGTATATGACGGAGCAGAGTATGACAGATGCACGTTAAAACCAAAACATTATGAAGAAAGGACGAATATTGCCATAGCATTTCAAATAGGTGTCAGATATTTATCAAAGAACTTTCTTAAAACCAAAACATTATGAAGAAAGGACGAATATTGCCATAGCATTTCAAATAGGTATCAGATATTTATCAAAGAACTTTCTGAGCATAGAACAAAGGTGCTTAGTGTAGCAGAGCATCAAAATCCTGTAGGCATCTGATGTTGAGTGCAGTCATTAGAATTGCTGATGGAGATAGGTGAATAGAGAGATGGGGCATCGAATTGATAGATGTAGCAAAGATGGACTTACAATTATGATCATATGTAGACAAATAGATGATTGAGAGCACTTTTCGAAATCAATATGAGCAATTTCCTCTGATTTTGTCGGATGTTGTTAGAGCAAGGTAGATGTTCAACACTAAAACATCATGCTGCCAGTGACTGTCAGAAAGAGAACTCTTTTTCCTATTTTTTGCAAACGGGGGGGGGATCAATATGGTATCTTACAATATGTGCGTGTATGAATATATGTGTGTATGTGTACATGTGTGTATGCATGTGTATGTGTACATATGTGTATGCATGTGTATGTATGTGTGAATGTGAGTGTATATGTGTGTATATGTGTGTATATGTGTATGTGTGTGTCGCTTATGAGTGTGTATGTATGCATGTGATTCTATGTGTTTTCATATCTGTATGTGTGTCTATGTGTATGTGTATGTGTATGTGTATGTATATATATGTGTGTATCTCTATGTGTGTGCATGCATGTGTATATGTGTGTGTATGCATATGTTTACATACTTGAATGTGTGTGTGTAGGAGTGTGCTCCTAGAGTGCACTATCTCTGTCTCTCTCTCTCACTCTTGAGCTCCCTATCTCTCGTCAGATCTTACATGCCAGGAGAAATCCAAATTTTGGCTTTTGTATTTGCAGGACATCACTTATGTGATGCTTCTGCATCACACGTAGTTTTCCCATGTCGCTTGACTCTTTTTTTTTCTCTTGGGCATCGCTTATGCAATGCTGGATGGAAATAACATTGCATAAGCAATGCGACCCACTTCTTTTTTAATTGGGGGCATCGCTATGCCCCCTTATTCCTTATAGTGCAACTAACTAACTAATGAATTAGTCATATGTAATTCCAATGAACAAAGCATCAATATGTAAGGGGAAGTCTCTCTTCAAGGTTAGAGATCATTGCATAGTAATAATAACAAAATTCTTTCTTAATTGCATGCCACTCGAAGACATCCCAAATTTCAACCAATGACTTCTCATCATCCAACTCTATTCACCTAGATAGTCATTACACATGCTTATTTCAATTGCTTCGTAGTCACCATCAATGGAGTGGTGAGTGCTTCCAATATGAATGCAAGCTTGGGCTTCAAATTAAGTAAATACATACATGGCTATATACTTGCATGTAGATATGTATGCCCATATGTATGTGTATGTGTTGTGTATGTATGCATTCATAATGGGTGGTCGAAAAACTTAAGACTCAAGAAATGAAAAGAAGGAGATGGTTGAACCACACCCTGAGAGGGAGGATTAGGAAGTAATCCTCAACCATGGATTTTGGGGCAAGTGGTTATTCCATCATACTCCTACCCGGTAGAAGATGAGTTCAATTCTCACAACTAGTATTAAAGCCTAGGAAGTAGGCTTGGGCAAAGTGGATGGAAAGTGCATGCATTACTTTCAAAGATGAGCCCAACAAAGATTAGAGTGTATCTCCCAATCTGTAGGTCAGATTTAGATGTGTAAGATACTGTTGCAAAGCTCCTGGAGAAAACTCTCCAAGAGGACATCACTTCAAGGAGAGATGAATGATTGATCATTGAGGACAATGATCTCTAGAAGGGAAAGAGAGTGCTAGACCCAAGAAATAATAGGCAAGAGATGGTTGAACCACACCTTAAGAGGTAGGATTAGGAAGTAATCTTCAACCATGTCTTATGGGGGATGTGTTTAGCCCATCATACTCCTATCCAGTAGCTCATGAGTTTAGTTCCCACAATTGGTATTAGAGACCAAGATTGAGAGCAAAAAGGTTCAAGAGATTGTGCAAGGGTGAGGACATCAGTTCAAGGGGAGATTAAGAATTGATCATTGAGGACAATGATCTCTGGAAGGGGAAGAGAGTGTCAGACTCAAGAAATGATAGGCCAGAGATGGTGGAACCACACCCGAAGAGGGAGGATTAGGAAACAATCCTCAACCATGGCTTTTGGATCAAATGGTTAGCTCATCATACTCCTAGACAGTAGGTCATGAGTTCAATTCCCACAAAAAAAAAAGATTTATGTGCACACAAATATACTTATATTTCATGTAAGTATATATGTGTGTAGAATCCATTTATTAGGATATGTGTTTTCATATACTAATGCATATATGTGTATGCATTAATGTATAATTGCATGTGCATATACATATGCACTTATGTGTGCATGAATACATGTATGCAAAGAATACATGTATATACATGTGTGTGCATACATGAAAGTGTGCATGTATAAATACATGTAAGTACGCATACCTGTGGCATGATGGTACATATCCATGTGTATGATTACATGTTTATTCATGCATATGCATGTATATATGTCTGTAACTATGCATTTATATACCTATATACATAGATATGGTTGTGTGCATGTATGCATTCATATGACTCTTGTGCACGTATATGCATGTACCTATACATATAAATGCATGTAAATATGTACATGTAAATGCATGTAAGTATGTACATGTCAATGCATGTAATTAAGTATGTACACGGATATATGAACATATGAATGCATGCATGTATGTTCTCTACATCTATCTATTGATGCATGTATACTTATCTCAATATCCCAATTGTCTCTCTCTCTCTCTCTCTCATTCGAAATGGGCTACACCACCCAAATTCAAATCCATGGATTGGAGTATTGCATAAAAACGTATAACCAGGAGATTTATTTAATAAATTAATTAATCGAAAGGAAAATTTGAAGATAGCATCAAATGTCACTTCAACGTTTAGGTACACAAATGCTGATTTAAGTGGATCAGAACAAAGAATTAATGACGAGTTTTGAGTACCCTCTATGAAAAATTCCAAGACAAGGAGGGCACAAATATGGAGCTCAAAAACAGGAAGTGATCAAGGGAAGAATAATTCTAAGAATGATTAACTAAATAAAATATGGGTATATGATGATAAAAAATCCCCTCATTGTTTCTATGTGAATACGATATTGTAAGATGGACATCCATTTGACTTCATGACGTTGTTGGCGATGTAGAATGAAAGAAAGATGTTCGCTATGGAGATAGATACATTTTATTAAAATGAAGCTTAGGAGATGATACCATTTTATGAAAATGAAGCTCACGTATCATTTCCAAAAAGAAAGCAAGCCAAAGGTCGTAAATTAGCCTATAAGATAAAACAAGACTTCTAACGGATAGGTTAGGCAGTCCTAAAGCAAGTCTAGTTCTTGGAATTGAACCCATGACCTATCGACGAGGAGTATGATGGGCTAAGCACATGCCCCAAAAAGCCATGGTTGATGATTACTTCTTAATCCTCCTTTCTAGAGTGTGACTCAACCATCTCCTTCGTGTCATTTCTTGCGTTTAGCATTCTCTTCCCCTTCTAGAGATCATTACCCTCAATGATCAGCCCATTATCTCCCCTTGAATCGATGTCCTCAACCTTGCATGTACCCTTGAACCTTCTTGTGCTCAACCTTGGTCTCTTGAACCCTTGCTCTCAACCTTGGCATCTTGAACCTTTTTGTTCACACCAAGGGTGTCCTTGCCCTCATTCTCAACTTTAGTATCTTGCACTTGATTCTTACCCATCCTAGGTATATTGGACCCTCAATCTAGTGCATCCATTGGAAAGTTTGTTTTGAGAGCTTTTCAATGGTACCTTACACATCTTAATCTGACCTATGGATTGAGAGATATACTCTAATCTTTGTTGGGCTTATTTCTCAAAGTGATGTACAATACTTTTGTACCTCATGAATGGAAGTCTTGGGATGAGGAGTCCCACAGACTTCTTAGCTCTTTTGATTTCCCTTAGTGATTTGACATGGTACTTAACCGTTTTCTTTGAATTTTCCTTGTGTCGATCACCCTGATTCTAGCTATTTGTGGTCTCTAGAGCATGTCCTTGGCTCTTTAGAATAGGTCCCCCTTGATTTTGCTCCTCAATAGTGTACAACTTTGTAGCTATCTTTTTTGTCCTAGCCATGATCTTTTGAAAAAAGGTTTGAAAGGAGGATCAAACATATGGATATGAGATAACACAACAAGAAAACTAAGAATTCAAGAGCTGACCAATTCAACCGAATAGGGCCATCCAAAAATCTCAGATTGTTGTAATTGCTTGAATCGGTCGTATCAAATTATTCAAGCTTAGCTACATGCATGTGAATGCCATGAGATCTCTGAAATAAACTCTCTCTCTTATAACTAAGTAAACAAAAAATAGTTCTTAAATAGGTTTTTGACTACACACGACGGATTCAAGGAATTATGCCCATCTGAAAATCTTCAATTCCCCTAATCGCTTGAATCGCTCATGTCAAATAGCTCAAGGTCTCAGCTTCATTCATGTGAATTCCTTTGACCATCTTTGATTGCCTCTATTCGCTTACATTGGTCGTTTGTTGCATAAGTAGGAAGAGCATTGATTAATTTAGAGATGGAAGAGAAGAATCCAATTCTTAGTGTCTCTCCATCTGACAAACTACCAGATTTCATGGTTCAAGGGGGCTTGAGGGTGAACCATTTTGTAGATGTAATGAAAATGTTCAACCGAACTTTTGATTTTGAAGAACTTGTGGAGAAAAGTAAGGCATATCTTATAAACGAATGGGAGAGCTTCTTGAAGATGGTCAATGGAGAGGAAGTTATAATGTTTGGAAAGAAATATATGCACATAATAATTTTTGGGAAGAATCCTTTGGACAAGGCCAAAATCACTAGAAAAATGTAGGAAAGCTTCCCTCTTGCCAGGCAGGATGGAATTTTTCCCAGAACATGAGAATAATTTTTGTTTTTTGCCACTGAACATTGGGTTTTTGATTTGGATTGATCATATCTCAAGTGAGAAAAATGAAGTACAAAACCTTGATGAAGAGAAAAGAGCCTCTCTGGTTATTTCTCTTGAGAAGTATTCACAAATGGAAGTCAAAGAAATTGTTTAAAGAGATCAACCTTCAAAAAAAACATGAAGAGATAAAGAACTTTGATGTGGCTACTTTTAGAGTAGAGACAACCATAAGAGAGCCAACAAAACAAGTAAAGATCTCTGAAAAATCACTAGTTCTACCAAATCTCCCATATTACTTTATCTCTAGGAAGGACTTTATTCCTTTGTATTGCATTCAATATCTTTTGAATTTAAGAGAGGAATATGGGCTTGCTACAATAGTTGAATCGAAAGAAGTTGCAAGGAAGTTTATAAACCAGAAGAAAGAACATAAAGAGGAGTTTCTTAGCTTGGACTTGTGCTGGTCAAATGATGCATTTAAAGATTCACTGAAATCTCTGTCATGCTTCTATGAGAGAGTAATTTGAGAGAAGCCAACACTTGCAGATGAAGATTTTGATCAAAAGCAAAAAGACTGGGGGATTTACTTGTTTGGATGAGGATATTCATTTTTGGAGGTTGTTGAGGACAAAGGAACAATAAGAATTGACATAGATGAACTGTTCATGATGAAGATGAGGTGAAGGTACATCCCAAATTACTTGCATTGCAAATAAGATCATCTGTGAGACACAACTGATTCAAGCGATTAGGTACATTAGAGACTTTCTTATCAGCCTATTTGCTTGTGTTGGCTATGTCCTAGATTTATCCTTTTTTATGGCTTTTTTTGGCTTGCCCCTTATATAATATAAGAAAAATTTGCCTCCATTTCTATTGACAATAATCATCTTGTAGAGATGACCGATTCAAGTGATTAGGCCCATCTACGAGTTCAGAGAATAAGCTGATTTTTAAGAAATCTTAATTAAATTTTCAAGAAGTAGTTACACATTTTGTATACAACAGGTTGATCGCCCAATATTAAATGCATAATACAACAGGTTGATCTCTTATTAAATGTACATGTATCTTATGTTTGGCATTTATTACTTGTGTTTCGTGCACTCAAAGTTTTCTTTTTAACTTTTTGGCTGCGATGTTTACGATGCATATGATAGTACCAATATTACTAATTAGTATAAATATTGGATTAGCATATAATTTTCATAAGTAGCCATGTTTGCAAGAAAAATGGAGTGCTTGTGCAAAAACTTGCATAATTGCCTGTTTATCGAGTGCCACATCCATCGTGTTTTTTGAGGCAAACATGTTGGAGTTATATGTCTACGGAAGCATGCAAACAACACAAGGAAGAAGAGAAGCTTGGATCACAACACACAATAATGAATGTAGTACCACTAGAATGTACAAAGATAAGTAACCCATTAGGGCTATAGGCGCATATACAAGCCACGGAAAAAACATCCTTAAGAGGGAAAAAAGTGCCCCAACGGTCCTAGTGTGTTCACACACATCATTACCTAAATATATCAACAATTCCCCCCTGCGAGTGATGCGGTGAACAAGGAGCTAACACTCATGTATAATGAAGTGCCAAGCTACATGGAATCAATGCTTAAAAGGAAGTGAGCCCAAAGCTTTGCGGAAAGCTTCAAACTTCTCCCTAGGTAGAGCCTTCATGAAAAGGTTTGCAATGTTCTCCTACATGGGCACATATGCCAAGCTGACCTCTCTGGCAGAGAACCTCTCCCTGACATAATGATAATGCACCTCAATGTGCTTAGTGCGAGCATGGAACATAGGGTTCCTCACAATTGCCAATGCGCTCTGATTGTCAATGAAGATGGTGGTGGCAGAAGACTGACCAACACCCAAATTATCCATAAGGCATCTGAGCCACACACACTCAACAATCGCTATGAAAGCTGCCCTATACTCGGCCTCACAAGTGGAAGTGGCCATAGTAGGCTGCTTCTTGCTCAGACAAGATATGCATGAGCTACCAAGCATGAAGCAAAAACCACTATTGAACACATGAGTTTCATAGCAACCAGCCGAGTCAGAGTCAGAAAAGCATGCAAATCTAGGGGTAGTGATCCCTCGTTGGGATAAAACAATCCAAGTAGTTGAGTACCACTGAAGTAGCAAAAGATGCACTTAATCACTTGTCAATGCTTGACACCTCGGCAATGGATAAACCTGCTCATCTATGAGACAACAAACTGAAGTACCTCATTAGCATGCTTAAGATATAAGGTGCTTTTAGTTGGACTATTCTCAACACCATGTGCAATCAGATAGGCATGTATCTTTTCATACCAAGCAATTGGTGGTTCCCTTAAACCATATAATGCCTTCTTTAACCTGCACACCTAGTTTTTATGCCCTTTCTGCACAAAGTCATGAGGCTGAAAAAGATACACTTCTTCATGCAAGTCACCATTCAGAAATGTTGTTTAAATGGTGAATTGATGTACATTCCAACCATGATGAGTTGCAAGTGCACATATGCTATGAACCGTAGTCATTCAGCATGTAAGTCCAAAGGTCTTATCAAAATCAATACCTCTTTCCTGTGCATAACCCTTTGCAACAAGCCTAGCCTTATACCTATCAACTATTGTTGGAGTTAGACTTCTGCGGAAGCAGGTGAACAGCACAAGGAAGAAGAAGAAGCTTGGAGCACAACACACAATACTGAATGTATTACTAGAGAAAGTACAAAGATAAGTAGCCCATTAGGGCAACAGGCGTATATACAAGCCGAGGGAAAAAAACCTCCTAAAGAGGGACAAAAGTGCCCCGATGGTCCTAGTGTGTTCACACACATCACTACCTAAATATATCAACAAATCCCCCCTGGGAGTGATGCGGTGAACAAGGAACTGGCACTCATGTATAATGAAGTGCCAAGCTATGTGGAAATCACTCCACAAAAGGAAGTAAGCCCAAAGCTTTGCGGAAAGCTTCAAACTTCTCCCTAGGCAGAGCCTTCGTGAAAAGGTCTGCTATGTTCTCGTGCGTGGGCACATATGCCAAGCTGATCTCCCTAGCAGAGAACCTCTCCCTGACATAGTGATAATGCACCTCAATGTGCTTAGTGCGAGCATGGAACACAGGGTTCCTCGCAACTGCCAATGTGCTCTGACTGTTAGTGAAGATGGTGGTGGCAAAAGACTGGCCAACACCCAAATCAGCCATAAGGCGTCTGAGCCACACACACTCAACAGTCGCAGTGAAAGCTACCCTATACTCAGCCTCACAACTGGAAGTGGCCACAGTAGGCTGCTTCTTGCTCAACCAAGATATACATGAGCTACCAAGCATGAAGCAAAAACCACTGGTGGACACACGAGTGTCATAGCAACCAGCCCAATCTGAGTCAAAAAAAGCATGCAAATCTGGAGGTAGTGATCCCCCCTTGGGATAAAACAACCCAAGTAGCCGAGTACCACTCAAGTAGCAAAAGATGCCCTTAACCGCCTTCCAATGCATGACTCATGGGCAATGCATAAACCTGCTCATCTGTGAGACAACAAACTGAATATCTGGTCGAGTAATGCATAAATAAATCAAGCATCCAACAGCCTGCTGATAGAGAACAGCATCAAATGCATCTCCAACATCATGAAGACTCAATCGTAAACCTATCTCCATAGGAGTAGCAATAGGCTTACAGTCTTCAAGGCCAAAACGGTGCAATAATGTGTCAATATATTTCGTTTGACACAAAGCCATCCCACCGTCAACTTGCATAAACTGAATGCCCAAATAGTGATGCAAATGCCCCAAATCAGACATCTCAAATGAGGCATGCAAATCACCCTTAAAATCAGCAATATGCTTCTCAATAGGACCAATGAGCAGCATGTCATCAACATAGACAACAATGATCAAAAGCACATCATTAGCACGCTTAACATATAAGGTGCTTTCAGTTGCACTGTTCTCAAAACCATGTGCAACTAGATAGGCATGTATCTTCTCATACCAAGCACGTGGTGCTTATTTTAAACCATATAATGCCTTCTTTAACCTGCACACCTGGTTTTCACGCCCTTTCTGCACAAAGCCACGGGGCTGAAAAACATACACTTCTTCATGCAAGTCACCATTCAGAAATGCTGTTTTAATGTCCAACTGATGTACATTCCAACCATGATGGGCTGCAAGTGCACAAATGCTCCGAAGAGTAGTCATACGGCATGTAGGTGCAAAGGTCTCATCAAAATCAATGCCTCTTTCCTGCGCATAACCCTTTGCAACAAGCCTAGCCTTATACCTGTCAACTGTACCATCAGGTTTACCCTTCAGCTTGTATACCCACTTAGTGCCAATGGCCTTCTTGCCAGGAGGCAAGTCACATAAAGACCATGTACCATTCTTCATTATAGCATCATATTCAGATTGCATAGCATCATATTCAGATTGCATAGCAGCCATCCAATTTTTTGAATTTTGTGGTTCATCAAAAGAAACAGGCTCATTCTCATCACAGAGACTAGACGCAGCCATAGCATAGCAATCTGATGCAAAGGAGGCACTATGAGAGCCTGAACGAGTACGAGATGACAAAGGTGCATCTAATTTGCTGTCACGCAAAGTCTGCACCAGCCATTTTGGCATAGTTTTTGCCTGCTCAATATCAGCTCTCTCATCAACAAGTGCATCATGTAAATCTACATCAGAAATGGAATGATCTGCATCATCATATGAACCCTACAAAGGCTGAGAAGTTGCCTCATTAGGAACAGCACTAGACTGTCCACCTGTAAAAAGAGGCATCAAAGACTCATACATGTCTTTGGAGCTAACAGATGTCTCCTTAGTACATGAAAGCAATGGCTGAATAGCATCTTCACAAAGACAACATCACGGCTAACCAGAATGTGTTTAGTCTGTGAATGATACAGACAATAGCCTTTACTTTCAGAACTGTACCCAACAAAAATACATTTTACTGCCTTATCATCCAATTTTCTGCGATGTTGTTCAGGCACTAGTGCATATGCCAAACAACCAAAAACACACAGATGAGCAACAGATGGCTTGCAGTCATGCCAAGCCTCATATGGAGTGATAGACTGCAGCGCTTTAGTGGGACACCTGTTAAGTACATAAGCTGCACACATGACAGCCTTAAGCCAGAAACTATGTGGTAAAGCCTGACTCTTGACCATACACCTCGCCATCTCCATGAGTGACCTGTTCTTCCGTTCAGCAACTCCACTCTATTGAGGTGTATACGGCACTGTACACTGGTGTTTTATCCCACGTTCAACCAGAAATGCATTAAAATCAGAAGACATATATTCCCCCCCTCGATCAAAACAGAGGGTGCCCATTTTACATGCTGACAGATTTTCAGCCAAAACTAAAAACTATTTGAAGCACAAAAACACTTCAGACTTTACCTTCAATGGATATACCCATGCATGCCTGGAAAAATCATCAATGAAGGTCACGAAGTAAAGATAGTTTCCAAAAGAAGGTGTCTGCATAGGACCACAGACATCACTATGTACAAGCTGCAATTTCTGTGTAGCCCAAACTGAACCATCTTTTGGAAAGGAGGAACTCTGCATTTTGCCCAAAATACAACCTTCACATACATGTTTTCCAGGTGCCTTAAGCTTGGGCAAAGAAGACACCATATCAGATTTTTGCAGGCATAGCAAACTAGCAAAATTCAAATGACCAAAGCGTGCATGCCAAAGCTTTGCATATGACATAGCCTGAAAATCATGAACTGCACATGCTGTATCATTCAGAGATCTTTCATAGTCTATGAGTTTATACAGCCCACGACATAAAATGCTAGAAGCAATAATAACATCGCCATTTGACAGATCATGAACTGTACATCTGTCATCAACAAATTTCACAACCAAGCCAATCTTGGCTAATGTAGAAACTGATAACAGATTCTTCTTGATCCCTAGCAAAAATAAAGCATCTAACAAGGTGAAAGAACTACCATCAGCAGTAGTCAGAATGATCTTACCAACTCCCATAACAAGATAAGAGGAGTGGTTGGTGCATGTGACAGTATTCTCTGTAGGGGCAGGCTTGAGTGAAGAGAAGAAACTACGCTGCGAGGTAATATGTTTGGTCGCCCCACTGTCAAAGTACCAAACATCTGAGTCCACTACAAACATGCACTGCTCATGAGAAGATGGGTCAAAACTGCAAACAGTAGTAAACGCCCATTCTTCTTCCTGCACAAGATTAGCAGACTCTGTTTTTGGTGTAGAGGCTTCTGCAACAACCATTCCAGCCTCCTTTTTCTTTGCCTCTTTTGCAGCCAGTTTTGGACAGTTCTTTATGATATGATCATTCCCTTTACAGTACTTGCAAAACAATTTCTGCTTTTCTGATTTCTTCTCATCTTTATCCTGGTTCTTCGAATGTGCAGCATTTGCAGATTTCTGCTTACTAGTAGAAGAGCTCCATTTTCCTTTGCCCTTCTGACTAGCCAAGAAAGCTTGATCTGCAACACACATAATGGACCTGTTCTGTTTGGACTGATCTTCCTACAACAGAACATAAACTAACTCCTCAAATGATAAGGCATTCGGATTGCCTTTCATCATCAACCGAAGAGTAGAAGCAAAACTCTGATATGAATCAGGAAGACCATTCAGAACGCTCTGCACAAGTGAGCTATCTGGTATAACCTCATTAGCAAAAATCAATTGTTCCTTCAAATCTTTGATCTTCGTTAGGAAACTGTCCATAGAATCACCTTCATTCATATGCTCACTCTCCAACTGTTTTCGGAGGTAAACAACACGAGCCTCATTCCTAGCTTGGTACAATGTGATAAGTGTATCCCAAGCATCCCTAGCTATTCTACAAGAGCGGATGTGAGGAATAATGGCACGTTTGACAGACAAAGCTATCAATGCATGTGCTTGGGCATCTCTACCATCCCAACAAATCTGCTCTGCAGTAGGTGCAGCAAAAACAGTAGCACAAACAGGAATCTGCACAATATCATCTTTGACACCATCTTCATTAGGTCCAGCACCTGTATTCATAGTACCTGTTGTTACAGGTGTAACAGGACATCTTTCAACACCCTACACAATGTTCCACAATCCTTTTGCAACCAATACATGTCGCATCATATAAGCCCATAATGGGTAGTGGGTACCATCCAACTTATCCTCAACAGCCAACATACGGAATACATCACTACTTTCAGCCATGGCCGGTGACTAAAATACCTTGATGCAGAAAATTGACTGTATCTCAAAAAGTTCAACAGAACTGCCCAGACAAGTTTTGCTAGACCTGTAGCAGGCTTCGAGACGCTTAAACTGGCGAACAAAAACTGGTATATACCTTTGGCACAAAAAGACGAAATAGCATGCACAAGCACTACGATAGTGCATTCGGAGGCCAAAAATTCGTACGATTCTGAGACTACAAACGGAGGAGTGTCGACGGCACCTTAGATGAAGCGACGACCTGCTCTAATACCAACTGTTGGAGTTAGACTTCTGCGGAAGCATGCGAACAACACAAGGAAGAAGAAGAAGCTTGGAGCACAACACACAATACTGAATGTATTACTAGAGAATGTACAAAGATAAGTATCCCATTAGGGCAATAGGCGTATATACAAGCCGAGGGAAAAAAACCTCCTAAAGAGGGAAAAAAGTGCCCCAGCGGTCCTAGTGTGTTCACACACATCACTACCTAAATATATCAACAACTATTCCATCACATTTATGCTTCAGCTTGTATACCCACTTAGTTCCAATGGACTTCTTGCTAAGAGGCAAGTCACATAAAGGCTAGGTACCATTTTTCATGATTGTAGCATATTCAGATTGCATTGCAGCCACCCAATGTTCAGAATTTTATGCTTCATCAAATGAAACAGGATCACTGTCATCACAGAGACTAGAGGCAACCATAGCATAGCAATCTGATGCAAAAGAGACACTATGATAGCGTGAACAAGTACGATATGATAGAGGTGCATCTAATTTGCTATCACACAAATTCTTCACTAGCCATTTTAGCATAACTTTTCCCTCCTTAATATCAATTCTCTCATCAACAACTGCATCATATAAATCTGCATCAGAAATAGAATGATCTGCATCATTGTTGGTACAAGAGAGTTCAAGCCCACATACTTGGATGATTAGCATATTTCTCATGGAGCCTTATATGATCAGTGCCTTCTTAAATCAATTGCATTTACCCTTGAAAAGAATCTTACTTCCACGAGGAAGTTAGAAAGCATCAAATCTCGTACTTGATTGATGAGTGTATATCCTATAATTTAGGATTTACTTTAAGGTGAACTTTTGAAATTGAATTCAAAAGATTGGCTCCAAATTCAACTATAAACGTAGATAAAAGCGACACGCGTGAAAATGCCTAGACTAGGAGATCAATTGAGAGGAATACATGGTGATTTGAGAGCTCACTCCATAGCTCAATCACTTTCATCACATTGTGCAATAGATTATTGCCAATGACATTGTATTTCTATGTGATCTAATACATACATTTTCATTACATCTTTACTTCACTTCTCCATCATGACTACATCAGTACAGTGATCTTCTCATAGCTTGTTCTCATCGTATGATTGATCATTTGTCATTATTTTAAGCATCATAGATTCAATATACTATCAACTTTATAAATGCAAAATCTCATTATCATTGCTCATGTAAATGAGATATATTCACTTCATTACTCTCTAGTTTGTTGATTGATGCATCCCAAAAATGTTGGGCAAGTCCTATAATTCGCTAAACATCATAATCAGCGTATAGTTCATCTTTTTTATTGAGATCAGTCATGATTGGTAGCTGTCTAAGTAAATTAGACATCACCAAAAGGAATTAGGCTAATTTCTATCATGCTTAGAGCATTGTTTATTATACTGAATAGGTGTAGAGACTAAAATAGCAAGTCTATGACCTTGGATCAATTTCCTACCTATATGTTTTGATCCATTGATTAGAAGATCATGTTTCAAACAACATAGGTGGTTATTCATAATCATTAGGAAGGTAAAAAGGCCCACTAAACTCTCCAATAATTGTTCTTGGATGGTGTGAAGCAAGTTTAAGAAACACCACTTCATCTATGAAGACTATCCACCATCTACTCCAACAGTGGTATCAAAGCAACAACAAGCAAGATGTGAGACGTATTTCCATCATTCATGGACAAGTTGGATAAAACCAACTACCCAACATGGTCACTATCAATGCAAGCCTACCTAAAAGGGAGAATTCTATATGAATACATCTCAGGGGATGAAGAGATGCCAACATTCAGGAGCAAACATCAACCCACAAGGGAAGAGCAAGAAAGATTGACCACATGGTGTGCAAAGGATGTTGTTGCCAGGTCCTATCTACTAAACTCAATATTTGATTTTACCTCATATTAGGAATTGCAAGACCTCCCAAGAGACTTGGGAAGTACTCTGATCATATTTCTCATCAAATACAAGAGCTAGGAAGAACTAGCTATGGATGGAGTTCACAACCCTAAAAATTCAACCAAAGCAAAGTGTGGCTGATTATGTGACCAAGATGAAGGATGTGGTTGACCAGTTTGCAAGCATTGGAGAGGAGATAGAAGAAGAACACATAGTAAGATAGATCATCAATGGCATCAACGCTGATGATAAGTGGGATTCCTTCACCACAACAATGGACCTTTATATGGATATGCATATACGTGACCTCAACACCTTGATCGCACAACTCTTCACCCATGAGAAAAAGTTCAACAAGAATGGTGACGTTCTAGAGGTGAACAATCTTCTGAGAATAAAAGTAAGGATAAGGGTAAAAGAAAAAAGAATGAAGAAGAGGTTAGTACCTCTCAAGTTAACTACACAGGTAGAGGAAGAGTTACTAGAGGAAGGGGCAGAGGAGGAAAGCAAGGTAGGGGGAGATCCTACAATACTCGACCGTGCAACATCTGTGGCCTTAACAACCACACTATAGAAGAATGCTTCAAGAATACAAGGAATCAAAGGGGAAGGGGCTTCCAGAGAGTGAGCTATGGACAATCCAAAGGTAGATTCAACAATGGAGGAAGCAATTACAATCACAACTACAACCAAGGCTAAAACAACAACAATTATCAAG
Source organism: Ceratopteris richardii (assembly GCA_020310875.1). Classification (NCBI taxonomy): domain Eukaryota; kingdom Viridiplantae; phylum Streptophyta; class Polypodiopsida; order Polypodiales; family Pteridaceae; genus Ceratopteris; species Ceratopteris richardii. The sequence continues at coordinate 107,514,459 of CM035423.1, forward strand.
GAAGTTTCAAAGGTAGAAGAGACTATAAAAACTACACAGAAGACCAAGAGGATTTTCTACTCATCATGAACATGACATCCAAGCAAGCTAAAGATGATGAGCATCTTTTCTGTATTGATTCTGGTTGTTCCAATCATGTGGCTGGAAATGTAGCATTGTTATCTAATCCTGAAGAACCCAAAGGGAAGCATGAAGTATAGACCCGTGATGACACTAAACACTTTGTCAAGAAAATTGGCAATTTCAAAGCTTCTGATGGTAACATGAACCTCTTTAAGTATATGTACCAACCTTAACAAAAAACCTAATCAGTGGTGGACAAATGGTTGAGAAATGCTTACAGGTCAGATTCACAAGGCATGGAACATATGTGGAAGATCCTCAACAAGGCTTCAAGAGGATTGCAAAAGGTGAGAAATCTGGTAGACTCTTTACATTTGAGATTGAAGACACCAAAAACATAGCACTTTTCAATTACAAAGATCAAACTCTATCTAAACTAGAGATATGGCACAAAAGGCTAGGTCATATACAAGAAAGAATACTAAAGCAAATATGCATGGATCAGAGTGTGCTTGACATTCCAAATGTTTCCAAGCAACACATGATATAAAAGTGTGGAGCATGCCAATTTGGCAAAGCTCACAGGCAAACAATCAACAGAAAGGGTACATGTATGAAGACTACTTGGAGCTTATACACATTAATGTGTGGGGTCCTAGCAAAGATCCATCAATCTCAGGTTCAAGGTACTATGTTTCATTTATAGATCATTATAGTAGATGGAATATTCTTTACTTCATGAAGCATAAGGATGAAGTATTCACATGTTTCAAAAAGTATTTGGCATTGGTTGAGAACCAAACAAGTAGAAGCTTGAAGAGGATTAGATATGATGGAAGTGGTGAGTATTTCTCACATGAATTTGATTCATTCTTACAGGAAAAAGGCATTAAAGAGAAGTCACAACAAGATATACTCTTGAACTAAATGAAGTGGCAGACAGAAGGAATAGATTGATAGTAGAGATTGTAAGATCAATGTTGAATAAGAAAAAACTATCCAACTACCTATGGGCAGAGGTTGTTTCCACAGCCACATACTTGATTAATAGGCTCCCATCCAAATCCTTGGATGGAATGACACCTTATGAAGCATGGAATGGTACAAGACCCTCGTTGGACCCTTGCAAAATCTTTGGGTGACCCTCATTGGACCATTGCAAAATGAAGTGGTAGATAGAAGGAATAGGTTGATAGTGGAGGCTGCAAGATCAATGTTGAATAAGAAAAAACTACCCAACTACCTATGGGCAGAGGCTGTTTCCATAGCCACATACTTGAGTAATAGGCTCCCATCCATAATCGGATGGTATGACACCCTATGAAGCATGGAATGGAAGGAGACCCTCATTGGACCATTGCAAAATCTTTGGGTGCATTGCTTATGCACATATATCCTCACAAATTAGAGGGAAGCTTGATCCTAAAGTTGGAAAGTGTATATTTATTGGCTATGAACAAAACCAAAAGGGTTATAGGCTATATAATCCCACTAACAAAGGATTTATAGTTAGTATGGATGTAGTGTTTGATGAAAATAATTCATGGTTTGAAGATGATTCCAGGAAGGTCAAGTTACCTTATGATTTGGAAAATGACTTTCCAACTCTCACTCAAGAAGATCAACAATTACTAGAAGATATCAATTCAGAGGATAAAGAGCAAATTGATTTCAAGGCATGGAAGTCAAGAGGCAAGACCAAGTTCAAGCAATTGGAAGACATTCTAGAGTCCTCCAATCAAGCACTGAGGAGATCTCAAAGGGAGAGTAAAAAGCCCATAAGGTATGGCTATGACACATCATTAGTCACCAAGAATTCTTCATTTAAAGAGGCAAATAAGTTGAAAGAATGGAGAGAAGCCATGAAAGAAGAAGTTGAAGCACTTCAGGAAAACAATACTTGGGATTTGATTCCCAAGAAGCCAAGCATGAAGGTAATAGGATCTAGGTGGATATATAAAATCAAGAAAAATTCAGATGGTTCTATAAACAGGTACAAGGCAAGGTTAGTGGCAAAGGAGTTTGCTCAAACCCATGGACTGGACTATGAAGAGGCCTTTTCACCTGTGGCTAAGATGCCAACAATTAGGGTTTTGGTAAGTGTCGCTGCTTCCAAGAATTAGAACCTATATCAGTTAGATGTTAAGAATGCATTCCTAAATGGATGGATCTCAGAAGAAGTGTACATGGCTCAACGACTAGGATATTGAGATAAGGATAAACCAAGTTTTGTATGCAAGCTTAGCAAAGGCACTCTATGGCCTAAAGCAAGCTCCTAGAGCTTGGAACCATATGCTTGTTACTTATTTGTAGGATCAAAGTTTTGTGGCTAGCAAAGCAAATTCTTCGTTATTTATAAAGAAGACCGACTCAGAAGTTATCTACTTATGTGTCTATGTGGATGACATTATTATTATAGGGAATGACGCTAATGGCATCAAGCAAGCTAAAGCTCAACTAATGGAAGAATTTAAAATCAGTCATCTTGGTTTGTTAACATACTTTCTTGGTCTAAAACTTGTTTATACAGATTTTGGTTTGTTTATTACTCAGAGAAAGTATATCCATGATATGTTAGTAAAATTCAAGATGGAGAATACCAAAATTGCAGGTCATGGAACTCAATCAAAAGCTTAGTTCTCATGAAGGAGAACTTCTTGAGAATGTTACAGGTTACCCAAAACTTGTTGGGAGTCACCCTAACAAGAGTTGACATTGCTTATGGAGTAAGTACATTAAGTCAATTTATGCCTGCACCAAGAAAACCTCACATGGAAGCTCCCAAGAGGGTGCTAAAGTATCTAAAGAGTACCATAAATGATGGATTGTTTTACCCTTTCACTTCTGACTTAGACAAAGATGTATTCTGATGCAGATTGGTTGGCTCCAAGGATGATAGGAGGAGAACCTCATGATACTTGTCTTTTGCAAGTTCAAAGATTATATCATGGTCATCCAAGAAGCAACCAAGTATAGCATTGTCATCTACAGAGGCAAAATATAGAGGCCTAGCAAATGCAACTCAAGAGGCTATGTGGCTCAAGCAATTCTACACAGATTTCAAGATACACTCTTACACTCCAATAATTTTTGGAGACAACACTAGCTCACTTCATTTGGCTACTAATCTTGTATATCATGCAAGGACTAAGCATATTGAAGTGCACTATCATTATGTAAGGGAGAAATCGCTTAGCAAGGACATTCAATTATCCTATGTATCAACTCATTTACAATGTGCATATATACTCACAAAGTCTTTGGCTGGAAGCAAGATGAACATGCTCAAATTGATTATTGGTTTGCAAGAAATCAAGGAGGAATGAAGACCAAGCATGTTAGGCTTGAGGGGGAGCTATTGGTGCAAGAGAATCCAAGCCCACATACTTGGATGATTAGCATATTTCTCATGGAGCCTTATATGATCAATCCCTTGTAAGATCAATCACATGTACCCTTGTAAAAGAATCTTACTTCCATGAGGAAGTTAGAAAGCATCAAATCTCGTAGTTGATTTATGAGAGAATATATCCTATAATTTAGGATTTACTTTTAGGTAAACTTTTGAATTCGAATTCAAAAGATTGACTCCAAACTCAACTATAAAAGTAGATAAAAAAGACACACATGAAAATGCCTTGACTAGGAGATCAATTGAGAGGAACACATTGTGATTTGAGATCTCACTTCATAGCTCAATCACTTTCCTCACATTGTGTCATAGATTATTGCCAATGACATTGTATTTCTATGTGATCTAATACATGCATTTTCATTACATCTTTACTTCACTTCTCTGTCATGACTACATCAGTACAGTGATCTTCTTGGAGCTTGTTCTCACTATATGATTGATCATTTAATCATGATTTAAAGCATCATAAATTCAATATATTGTCTACTTTATAATTACAAAATCTCATTATCATTGCTTTTTTGAATTGTGAGATATATTCACTTCATTGCACTCTTGTCTGACTCTATAATTTGCTAAACATCATACTCCACATGTAGTTCATCTTTTTTTCTTTGAGATCACTCATGATTGGTTGCTGTCTAAGTCAATTAGACATCACCAAAAGGAACTAGGCTAATTGCTATCATGGTCAGAGCAATATTCATTATACTGGATAGGTGTAGAGACTAAAATAGCAAGTCTATGACCTTGGATCAATTTCCTATCTATTTTGATCCATTGAATAGTGGATCATGTTTCAAACAACATAGGTGATTATGTATGATCATTAGTAAGCTAAAGAGGCCCACTACACTCTCTAGCAATTGTTCTTGGCTGGTGTGAAGCAGGTTTAAGCAACACCACTTGATCTTTGAAGACTATCGGCCATCTACTCCAACAATCATCACATGAAACCTGTAAAGGCTGAGAAGTTGGCTCATTAGGACCAGCACTAGATTGTCCACCTGTAAAAAGAGGCAGCAAAGTATCATAAAAGTCTTTGGAGCTAAGAGATGTCTCTTTTGTACATGTAAGTAAAGGTTGAATAGCATCTTCCTCAAAAACCACATCACAACTAACCAAAATGCGTTTAGTATGTGGATGATATAGATGATAGCCTTTGCTTTCAGAACTGTACCCAACAAAAATACATTTTATTGCTTTATTATCCAATTTCCTACGATGTTGTTCAAGCACTAATGCATATGCCAGACAATAAAAAATATGCACATGAGAAAAAAATGGCTTGCGACCATGCCAAGCCTCATATGGAGTGATAGACTACAGTGCTTTAGTGGGACACCTGCTAAGTACATATGCTACATAGATGATAGCCTCAAGCCAAAAACTATGTGGTAAAGCCTGACTCTTGACCATACATCTCGCCATCTCCATGAGTGACATGTTCTGTTCAGTAACTCCATTATGTTGAGGTGTATACGGCACTGTACACTGATGTTTTATCTCATGTTCAGCCAAAAATGCATTAAAATCAGAAGACATATATCCACCCCCCCTTGATCAGAACGGAGGGTGCCCATTTTACATGTTGAAAGATTTTAAGACAAAACCAAAAACTATCTGAAGCACATGAAAACTTCAAAATTTCCTTTCAATGGATTTACCCATGCATGCCTGGAAAAATCATCAACGAAAGTCACTAAGTAAAGATAGTTTCCAAAAGAGGGTGTCTGCATAGGACCACATACATCACTATGAACAAGCTACAATTTCGGAGTAGCTCAAACTCAACCATCTTTTGGAAAGGAGGAACGTTGCATTTTACCCAAAATACAGCCTTCATAGACATGTTTTTCAGGTTCCTCAAGTTTGGACAAAGAGGACACCATTTTAGATTTCTGCAAGCATAACAAACTAGGAAAATTCAGATGACCAAAGCATGCATGCCAAAGCTTTGCATTTGACATAGCCTGAGAATCATGTATTGCACATGCTGAATCGTTCATAGATTTTTCATAGTCTATGAGCTTATACAGCTCACAGCATAAAATGCTAGAAGCAATAATCATGTCGCCTTTTGACAGATCATGAACTATACGTCTGTCATCAATAAATTTCACAACCAAGCCAATCTTGGCTAACGTACAGACTGATAATAGATTTTTCTTGATCCCTGGCACAAATAAAGCATCTGACAAAGTGAAAGAACTACCATCAGCAGTAATCAGAATTATCTTACCAACTCCCATGACAGGATAAGAGGAGTTGTTGGTGCATGTGAAAGTATTCCCTATAGGGGCAGGCTCAAGTGAAGAAGAAATTGTGCTGCAAGGTAATCTGTTTGGTTGCCCCACTATCAAAGTACCAAACATCTAAGTCTACTACAGACATACAGTGTTCAGGAGAAGATGGGTCAAAACTGCAAACAGTAGTAAACGCCCATTCTTCATTCTACACAAGATTAGTAGAATCTGTTTTTGGTGTAAAGGCCTCTCCAACAACCATTCCAACCTCTTTTTCTTTGCCTCTTTTGCAGCCACTTTTGGATAGTTCTTTATGACATGATTGTTTCCTTTAGAGTACTTAGAAAAGAATTTCCTTCTTTGATTTCTTCTCATCTTTGTTTCCTTCTTCGAATGTGCAACATTTATAGATTTTTGCTTACTAGTAGATGAGCTCCATTTACCTTTGCCCTTCTGACTAGCCAAGAAAGCTTGATCTGCAATATGCATAATGGATTTGTTCTACCTAGACTGATCTTCTTGCAACAGAACAAAGACTAACTCCTCAAATGACAAGGCATTTGGATTGCCTTTGATCATTAAACGAAGAGTAAAAGCAAAACTCTGATATGAATTAGGAAAATGGTTTGCACAAGTGAGCTATCTGGTGTAGCTTCATCAACAGAAATCAATTGTTCCTTCAAGTCCTTGATCTTTGTTAGAAAACTATCCATAGAATCACCTTCATTCATATGCTCACTCTCCAACTGTTTTCAGAGGTAAGCAACACGAGCCTCATTCCTAGCTTGGTACAATGTGGTAAGTGTATCCCAAGCATCCTTAGCTCTTCTGTAAGAGCGAATGCAAGGAATAATGGCACGTTTGGCAGACAAAGCTATCAATGCATGTGCCTGAGCATCTCTGCCATTCTAACGAATTTGCTCTGTAGTAGGTACAGCAGAAACCATAGCACGAACAGGAATCTGAAGAATATCAGCATCTTCAACATCATCTACATCAGCTTCAATACCAATGTTTGCAAGTGTAATAGGACATTTTTCAACACCCTACACAATGTTGCATAGTCCTTTTGCAACCAATACATGTCGCATCATATAAGCCCACAATGGGTAATTGGTAGCGTACAACTTATCCTGAACAACCAATATACAGAATACATCACTCCTTTCAGCCATGGACACTCACTTAAATACCGTGATGCAGATGAATGATTGTATCTGAAAACACTGAATAGAATTACCTTGAGGAGTTCTGCTAGACCTGTAGCAGACTTCAAGACGCTTATACTAGTGAACTGAAACCTGTATATATCTTTGGCACAAAAAGACAAAATAGCCTACACAAGCACTACGATAATGCATTCAAAGCCCGAAACGAGCTCAGATCGTAATTTCGACACCATAAAGTGAAGTTTGTTTTGATCATCTCCTAATCACCTTGAGTATGCTCAACAAATTTTGTGCGAGTTTGAGAATGTGATCGAAGGGCTGTCAACGATGCCCTAGATGAAGCGGCGACCTGCTCTGATACCAATTGTTGGTGTTAGACGTGTGCGGAAGCCTGCAAACAGCACAAGGAAGAAGAAGAAGCTTGGAGCACAACACACAATACTGAATGTATTACCACTAGAATGTACAAAGATAAGTAACACGTTAAGGCTATAGGCGTATATACAAGCTAGGGGAAAAAATCTCCTAAAAAGGAAAAAAAGTGCCGCAGCAGTCCTAATGTGTTCACACACCTCACTACCTAAATATATCAACAAAACATATCTGAAGCATCGTTTACCATCTGGAGGGGCCGAAGGTGAGAGAGGCCAACTTTTATGCGCACATGCAGCACATGTATGGAATGTCTGATAAGTAGGAAAAAATACTTTCTCCATCCCTCTATACGCTCGCATGGTCCTGTTCGTCAACCCGTCACACGTGTGCGCGACTGTCATGGCTCCGTGACGGGTGGGCGCATGGGATGTGAAAGAGGACGTAAACAAATCCTTCTTTTTTTTATTGATGATACCCGCCACACTTCGAGAACGAAAAGAAGAAGAGCTCCTTTCCACACGGTGTGTGAAGAAGATGTCCACCAAAAAATGATTGAACAAAATTGCATGCACGAGATTTATCTTTTATTTAAGGGTCCTCAAACTCCATGTAAAGACACCTCTCCATTTTCATCTTCCTCGTGCTCAAGAGTTTCTTGTTCCATACTAGAAGTGAGACATAAAATGACCTATCTAAGACTCACTTCCGATCTTATTCATACCTCTTGTCTATTCATCATATAAAGCTCTTTCCAATGTTCCTCTATTTGTTTGACTATCACGAGTAAGTCCCTCGATGTAGAACTCTCTTGATTTTGACCTTGAGTATCCCGCAAGCAAGAAACTTCTAATTCTTTCAAGCTCATACATATCTAAAATTCATCAATTAATGGATTGAGATGCTACTTTGCGTATGGGAATAGATATTCAAAAGACGTTTGTCATCTCTGTTATCTATTGTTGCAATATTTATGGCATAGAATTAACGTGCAACCTTGACTTTCATGTTAGGAGAGAAGACATGGAGGTGTGGGAGAGAAGACACGGATATGTACTATCAATATTGTTAAGTAATGAGTAAGTTTGTGATATCTTAAGCGCTTTAAAGGGAGAACCTGAAGACAAATTCTTTGAAGCTAGGAGTACACGAGATGATGTTGAGCTTTTAGGGAAAGTGTTAAGATATATAGGTCAACATGGTATTTACTTTTCGCCTAAATATATATTTTCATTCGATCTCACAACATCTTTATAGCTCACTCACTATTTTCTACGTGGGCTTTGCGTATGCACCTTATTTTGTATATATATTGCGCCATATGCAATATTAGATTTCTTTATCGCTAAAAGCCATGAGCCATGTGAGGAGTATATCATACGTTATCAATGTAAGCTAGGAAACTATGTTTTTTTATTTCCTGGAAACTAATGGTATCACGTGCAGGTATACACCACAAAAAATGGTGTGGTAGAAAGGAAAAATATGTATATTGTAGAATGTGTCAAGGCAATGATGAATGAGATGAGTATGTCTAATTGTTATTAGGCTGATGTAGCAACCATAGCTATTTACATCATGAACAGAGCTCCCATATCAGGTATACATGTGACTGCACCTTATGAAGCTTGGTACAATAGAAAGCCATATGTTTGACATTTGAGAGTCTTTGGTTATACTTGCTATGTGTTGATTCCAAATGAATCAAGGACCAAACTTGATGATAGATTAAAAAGGTGTGTCTTTATAGGATATGGAGGTGAATAGAAGGATTATAGGTGTTATAACCCTTTGAAAAAGGAATTAAAAGTATCAAGAGCTGTTACATTTGATGAATTCTTACCTTCATATGTCTAGAATATATCTATGCAGGATAATGAAGTTGAAGAGAAGAAGAAAACAAGGGATGAACCAAAGAGCATGGTTCTTAATGGACCCAAAGAGTCAATTTCTCAGCTATCATGGAATAGAAGCAGCCCTACATTGAGTCAGCCAAGTGATGCAAGAAGCAAAGGTGAAACCAAAATCATAGAAATAGAAGAAGATGAAGATCTATGGATTGAACTCAACTCAGACCATCATGAGAAGAAGGGGGAGAGCTCAAAGATCAATAAAAAATATCCAAATCAATGGAATGGTGAGATAAGGAAATCTGATAGGATAAGTTATCCAGTTGAAAGACTTATCTATGATTCATTTATGGCTAGACATTATGTTTATATGAGCAAGGTTGTTGAAGAATGCACGTGTTTTGAAGAAGTTAACACATGCAAAGAGTGGAAAGAAGCTATGCAAGAGGAGATCAAGGCTTTGGAAGAAAAAGAGGAAGAAAGATATGAAGGTAATTGGAAACAAGTGGGTTTATAAAGTCAAAAAACATTAGGATGGAAGTATTGCTAGATCATTAAAGCTAGGCATGTAGCCAAAGGATTTGCTCAGACGTATGGATTGGACTATGAGCAGACCTTTAGCCCTATAGCTAAGATGACTACTATCCGATCCATCATTTCAATCACACAAAGCAAGAATCGGATAATGTACCAACTTGATGTGAAGATGGCATTCCTCAATGGAGAACAAGAGGAACTTGTATACATGGACCAACCATTCGGGTTTGAAGATAAAGACAAGGATGGGCTTGTTTTTAGGCTGAAGAAAGCATTATATGGTCTCAACAAAGTCTCAAGGCTTGGGATCAAAGACTTGTAGAGTATCTAATCAGTTATGAGTACACTCAAAGCAAAGCAAATCCATCATTGTTTTACAAGAAGGAAGGTGAACTATATATCTCTTGTGTAGATATTTAGATGACCTAATCATTAGAGGAAATTCTGGAGAAGGTATCAAGGACATAAAAAGTGATTTTAAGATCTCACACTTGCCCTCTCATCCATTGAGGCTAAATATAGGTCATTAGCTCAAGTGACTTTGGCTCACAAAGATAATGTTTGAGCTAAACTTGTAGGTTAATTGATTTCCAATCCTGTGTGATAATATCAATAGTGTGTACCTATCTGCCAATCCCATGTTCCATGCTAGAAGAAAACACATAGAGGTACACTATCATTACATCACAGAGAACGTAGTAGCTAAAGAATCTCAAGTGCAACATATAAGTACCATGGACCAATGTGCTGACATGTTCAACAAAGATTTGGACTCAATGAAGTTAGTAGAGTTCAAGAAAGGCATTGGATTGTTGGAGCTAGGATGAAGAATTGAAGCTTGAAGCTTGAGGCAGAGTGTTGAAATACAACCCTAGTCTAATTTGGATCATCATATGGATGCCACTTGGAGACTCATAAAGCAAGAATTCAAGCACGAGAAATCATGAATCAAATTTGAATTTGAATCCTCCCCTCAATAGCCAAAATCTGAATCACACTTAGGTGTGATTCATTGCCTATAATCTAGGAAAATTAATTCCTAACTTATAGGTGTTTGAGGAGATGGTGGATAGATTCCACAGATGAAGTGGTGCTGCAAAATCATGCTTCACTCTAGCAAAAAGAAAGTTTTGGAGAGTAAAGTAGACCCCTTGAGCTTCCAAACAATCACAAATAATCACCTATGTGCCTTCGAGCATGATCCTCTAATCAATGGATCAGAACAAATAAGTAGAAACTTCAACTTGGTGCTAAGACTTGCTATTTTGGTCTCTATACATGTTCAATAAAATGAAAAGTGCTCTCAACTTGCTAGCAATTCATCAAATTCCTCTTGGGAGTATCTAATTAACTTAGATACCTACCAATCATGAGTTCTTTCAATAAAGATAATCAAGTCTACACTGAGAATGATGCTTAGCAAGTTGGAGGGCTAGCCCGATATTTTTGGGCTACAGTATGCAGAGCAGTGAGCAGAGAAGTGAGGATATCTCAAGATTGAGAAAATGAAACTTTGTAACTATGAAATAGACAATATGATGAATCTATAGCATTTTAAATCATATCAAATGATCAAGTATGCACTGAGAACAAGCTCCGAGAACTTCACAGTTCTAAGATGATCATAGCAGAGAAGTGAAGTAGAAATATGATCAATGTATGTGTATTAAATCACATAGAAATAAAATGAAATTGGCAATGTGTAATTGCACAATGTGAGGGTGGTGAAGTGGCTATATAATGAGCTCACTAATCACACACATCCCTCTTAATTGATCTCCAAAATTGGGATCCATTCCATGCGAGATTTTGATCCATTTTTATAGCTAGAGTTGGAGCCAACTTTTGCTTTCAAATTCAAGCTCTCACCCAAAAGTGAGTCCTAAACTTTAGGATTTACTTTCTCATCAATCAACTACCAAGAATTTGATATTTTATTCCTCCTAACTGCACATGGGGTTAGTGCTATTAACATATGCCCTATTACAAGGATAAAAGTAATTTGATTTTTTACAAGAGAATGTCATATGTCTATATGAGATAAATGCCAATTGTCCAAGTATGAAGCTTGGACTCATTTGCACATTGGTTCTCCCACTATGATTAAATAATTTAAGTGAAATAACTTATGCCAAGAAGGCTTGAAATTCTAGTTTATGTGTGTAAAAGCTTTTGGGTTCAGTATGCATATTCTTAGAGAGTCAATCATTTCATTAAGTAGAGGCTCTATGAAGTTGCATGTGAGGACACTATAGCTTCAAGGCTACATAGGGAAGTTACAAATTCTACCAACATCAAAGGGAACAATTTACTCACTAAATCCTAGAGGCTTGGACTATTGGAGTTTGAGGTTTGCAGAAGCACGTGAACAGCACAAAGAAGAAGAAGAAAAAGCTTAGATAACAACACACAATATTGAATGTATTACCTCTAGAATGTAAAAACATAAGTAACCCATTAGGGATATAGGCTTATATACAAGCTAGGGGAAAAAAACCTCCTAAAGAGGGAAAAAAGTGCATTGATATTCCTAGTGTATTGACACACATCACTACCTATATATATCAACAGATCCCCTTGGGAGTGATGCAGTGAACAAGGAGATGGCACTCATTATAAGAAAGTTCCAAGCTATGTGAATCAATCCACAAAAGGCAGTAAGCCCAAAGCATTGTGAAAATCTTCGAACTTCTCCTTAGGCAAAGCCTTCGTGAAAAGGTCTGCAATGTTCTCCTGGATAGGCACATATGCCAAGATGATCTCTCTAGTAGAGAACCTCTCCCAGTTGTGAAAACTATCCCATACTCAGCCTCACAATAGGAACTAGCCACAGTAGGCAGATTCTTGCTCAAGCAAGATATACGAGAGCTAGCAAGCATGAAGCAAAAGCCACTAGTGGACACACGAGTGTCATAGCAACCAACTTAGTCAGAGTTAGAAAAAGCATGTAAATCTTGCATTAGTAATCCCCCTTGGGATAAAACAATCCAAGTAGATAGGTAGCAGTCAAATAACGAAAGATGCGCTTAACCGCCTTCCAATGCTTGACACCTGAGAAACGGATAAACCTACTCGTTTGTGAGACTGCAAATTGAATATCTGGCCGATCAATGCATAGGTAAATCAAGCATCCAATAGCGTGCTGATAGAAAACGACATCAAATGCATCTCCAACGTCATTAAGACTCAAGTGTAAACCTGTCTCCATAGGAGTGGTAATAGGTTTATAGTCTTTACGGCCTAAACGCTGCAATAATGTGTCAATATATTTCATTTGACACAAAGCTAGTCCATCATCAACCTGCATAAATTGAATGCCCAAATAATGATCCAAATGCCCCAAATTTGACATCTCCAATGAGGCATGCAAATCAGCCTTAAAATCAGTGATATGTTTCTCATGAGGACCAGTGAGCAGCATGTCATCAGTATACACAACAATGATTAGAAGGACATCATTAACACGCTTAACATATAAGGTGCTCTCAGTTGGACTATTCTAAAAACCATGTGCAATTAGATAGGCATGTACCTTTTCATACCAAGCACGTAGTTCTTGCTTTAAACCATATAATGTCTTCTTTAACCTACACACTTGGTTTTCATGCCCTTTTTGCACAAAGCCATGAGGCTGAAAAACATACACCTCTTCATGCAAATCACCATTTTGAAATGCAATTTTAATGTCCAAGTCATGTACATTCCAACCATGATGAGCTATAAGTGCACAGATGTTACGAACAATAGTCATTTGGCAAGTAGGAGCAAAGTTCTCATCAAAATCAATCCATCTTTCCTGAGCATAACCCTTTGCAACAAGCCTAGCCTTATACCTATCAACTGTTCCATGAGGCTTATGCTTTAGCTTGTATAGCGACTTAGTGCCAATGGCCTTCTTGCCAAGAGGCAAGTCACATAAAGACCAAGTACCATTTTTCATAATAACATCATATTCTGATTGCACAGCAGCCATCCTATTTTTAGAAATTTATGCTTCATGAAATGACATAGGCTCACTCTCATCACAGAAACTAGAGGCAGCCATAGCATACCAATTTGACGCAAAAGAAGCACTATGAGAGTCAGAAAAAAGTATAATATGATAGAGGTGCATCTAATGTATCCCCCCCCCCCCCCCGATCAGAACGGAGGTTGTTCATTTTACATGGTGACAGATTTTCAGCCAAAACCAAAAACTGTTTGAAGCACATAAACACTTTGGACTTTGCCTTCAATTGATATATGCATGCATGCGTGGAAAAATCATCGATGAAGATCACGAATGAAAATCGTGTTTTTGCTCAGAATCGTGTTTTTACCTGAAAAATCGCGATTTTGAATGAAAATCATGTTTTGAAAATAATATGCAATATGCAGACTTATTGACCAAAGCACTTGATGGTACTAAACTTTGCAGGTTTAAAGCTATGATTGGATTGCAGGACATTCAAGAGGATTGATGAAGAAGACCAAGCGAAGATGTTTGGCTTGAGGGGGAGCTGTTGGTGCAAATGTCAAGGCTCCCACACATGTGTGTGCATTGCTCCTCTCCTCTCTCTCCCTCCATCTCCTCCTTGCTCCTCTTATTCAGCACACCAAAGCCCTTCACATCTTGGATTTATTGAAGATGTATGGACTCATAGGGTGCAAAACATTAAGCAACCTTATGAATGTAAACATTAAATTTAATTCAATGGAAGGAAATAAAATTCACGATCTACTTTTGTATAGTTCTATAGTGGGCTCATTGAGCTATGCCACTATTGCAAGGCCTCACCTAGCATATATAGTTGGTGTACTATCTCAATTCATGCACACACCTAGGGTTCCACATCTACTTGCGGCTAAAAGAGTACTCATATACCTCAAAGGTGCATTCTATCCTTTTGAAGGGGCCTTGATTATTTTCTTAAGAAATAGATTTATCTTTATTCCATGTCCATTAATGAAATCCATTCTTTCCTTCATAATCTTTTAATCTTTGCTTGAAAATTTGGTGTGGAAGGAAGAAATAGGACAATATGAAAATTGAATTCATTTGAAAATTTTATTAAATTCAATGGAATAACATTATTGGGAGAAAATGCATTACCAAGATATAAGACCTACTACAAGAGATGTCGAAGCCGAAAAACATAGATTTTATTAATTGGCCAAAGAGTTTTACAAAACCCTAGAACATTTCCCTTTGAATTTTGAGAACTTGCACGTGAAAACATATACAAATGCTGATTAGGCTATCTCCAAAGAAGATAGAAGGAGTACAAGTGGATATGCAATGATACTTGCCAAGAAAGTTATCTCTTGGATGGCAAAGAAGCAACCTATAATCCATTGAAGTTGAATATAGGGCTTTATCACAAGTGACATGATAGCATATGCGGCTCAAGAAGATCATGGTGTAACTAATCTTACATCAAAATCAATTTCCAATAATTTGTGACAAAATGAGTAGTGTGTCCCTATCTTCCAGCCCTATGTTCCATGCTAGGAGAAAGCACATAGAAGTGCATTATCACTACATCAGAGAGAAAAGCTAGCTAAGAAGGTTCAAGTACAATACATAAGTACCATGTATCAGTGTGCTCACATGTTCACTAAATCATTGGACTCAATCAAGCTTACAAAGTTCAAGAAAGGCATTGGATTGTTGGAGCTAGAATGAAGACTTGGAGCTTGAAGCTTGAGGGGTAGTGTTGAAATTCAAGCTTTAACATTAGGAACATTATTGGACCTTTGGATAGATGACACTTGGAGAAATAAGAAGCAAGATATCAAGCACAAAGTCTCGAGTTCAAATTTCAATCTGAAATCCTCCTAAAATTAGTCATAATCCACCTATCACACTAAGGTGTGATAAAGTGTACAATGTAGGAAAAGTGATCCCTAAAATCTAGGGAATCTTTCCAAGACTATATCTATAAACATTGTACTTTGAATGTATCATCTCATGCATGTGTAAGTTGTTTCAACTTTTGAATAAGCTAGTAGACCCCTTGCTTAGCAAGCCCCCTACTTGCTTGAGTAATTTTGGTAGTGCTTGTGTTGCCATATCTAGCTCATACATTTCCGTGTGTATGAGCTAGATAACTCTAAGTGTTGAGCATACTTCCATCATCAAATCAAAATCATTTCTTGTAACTTTGGTTTTTTGGAAATTCACTATTGTCTCCTAAAGCTGTTTCAAAGCTCATATCCAATCTCTCCATATTCTCAGAGAAAGATTTCCAGAAGTGAGTAATGATATGTGTGTGCATGCCTAGTGAAGGTAGTAACTTTTCCGTCTTGGAGTCATTTTTTCTCACATAAGGGAGTGAAGGATTGAGTGAGATAAGTTGCATTATAAAGATCATCAAATTTAGTTTATGTGTGAAAAATGGCCTTCTTATCCCATTTGGACAATTCTTCTTCACTTCCACTCGGTCTGTCCATCGAAATTAAATCCCAACAATCTTGAAAGAAAAGTAAGGACTCCATCTTTACCTTCCATGTAGCATAGTTGTTGCCATTGAGCTTCTCAACTCCTTCTAAGTGTAGGTTATGGAGACTTGGTGCCATCTTCAGCTGCAACAAGTTGAATCGAGACTCTTCCCTTTACTCAAATATGCTCATACTAGGCACTTCTAACCTAGGTGCTCTGATACCATGTGAAAAATGAGGAGCTAAGCTTAAACACACTCTCAAAGAATATATGAGATGAGATATGAGAGACAAATAATTGAGAAATCCTTAAACCAACAAGAATACAAAGTTCAGTAGTAGAAGCTAACTCAAGCTCAAACTACTTGAAAAGAACAAAGCTAATAACACTATCAAATGAGCTCAATGATACAAATGAAGCCAATGTATAATGGTCAAGATTGTGTGGTATACACCACTCGACTTCAGTCCCTAGGATGCACTCCACAACTACAAGAAATGATTCGACTGTCTCTCAACTCCAGCCCTCTATTTTTCTTCTAAAAATGCTCAGAAGATTCTGTTTAAGAAGGCATAACTCTCTAGCCTGGGAATTTGGTGAAACTCTTTTAGATGGAGATTCCGCATGATATGGGCAACAACTTTACTGAAGAAAAAATTTTGAGATGACGCACGTAGCTCAAGATAAAAGCTTCCAAAGTTGGCCTACTGGCCGTTTTTAGCAATTTGCCAATTCTCTACCTACCAATTTGTGGCCAGCATAACTTGAGTTTGGAGATGCATTTGCGGGAGATTTTTGGTGAACTGATACCTGATACTTTGGAGAACTTTTCAGCTTTTAGATCAACAAAAAAGCATGCATGCTTAGCGAGATATGATCTGTGCAAAACTTCATTCAAAAAAGGTGTGTTGCTATCCTGAAGTTTTTCCTAAATTATAGGAACACTTTTCCAACTTGGCATTGACTTCAAATATGCTTTATTCATGACTATGGCTGATGTGGAAAACATAATAAATTACTCTAAGAATATGATGAACTTTAATAAAGAGTTCAACCTATAATAATACTTTGAAGAGATGGTGTGGATTTGCATATTCCAAAAATTGGGAGGATGCCACCCACATAGCTAAATGCCTAAATGATGCCTACTCAAACCAGCTACCAAAAGCTAATGACCAAAGGCAAGCAAGCATACATGAATCCAATGCTTTGTCTAGTTAAAGCCAACCGCAACACAAATAGATCCAATATTCTTGAGGTCAAGGCTAGATGCACAACATCAGGCAACATGCCCTTCCTGCACCTCAAGATGTTAGATAAAGCTCTTTGACCAGGACTGATCAAGCACGCACCCATCTCACCTATGTTGATGCAAACCTCATAACACAAGGTTTCTATCCACATGAGGCCCTTCCCATGAAGAGGCATCATCATCCAGACCAAAAGATTGATAGTAGCAACTCGAACGATGAGGGTCCTGTTGGAGTTAGACGTCTGCAGAAGCATGCGTACAGCACAAGGAAGAAGAAGAATCTTGGAACACAACACACAATACTGAATGTATTACTAGAGAATCTACAAAGATAAGTAGCCCATTAGGGTAATAGGCATATATACAAGCCGGGGGAAAAAAAACCTCCTAAAGAGGGAAAAAAGTGCCCCTGCAGTCCTAGTGTGTTCACACACATCACTACCTAAATATATCAATAAATCCTCCTTGGGAGTGATGCAATGAACAAGGAGCTCGCACTCATGTATAAGGAAGTGCCAAGCTATGTGGAAATCACTCCACAAAAGGAAGTAAGCCCAAAGCTTTGCGGAAAGCTTCAAACTTCTCCCTACGCAGAGCCTTCGTGAAAAGGTCTACAATGTTCTCTTGCGTGGGCATATATGCCAAGCTGATCTCCCCAACAGAGAACCTCTCCCTGACATAATGAAATGCACCTCAATGTGCTTAGTGCGAGCATGGAACACAAGGTTCCTCGCAACTGCCAATGCGCTCTGACTATCAGTGAAGATGATGGTGGCAAAAGACTGACCAACACCCAAATCAACCATAAGGCATTTGAGCCACATACACTCAACAGTCGCTGTGAAAGCTGCCCTATACTTAGCCTCACAACTAGAACTGGCCACAGTAGGCTGCTTCTTGCTCAACCAAGATATACATGAGCTACTAAGCATGAAGCAAAAGCCACTAGTGGACACACGAGTGTCATAGCAACCAGCCCAATCAAAGTTAGAAAACGCATGCAAATCTAGCGGTAGTGATCCCCCCTTGGGATAAAACAACCCAAGTAGCCGAGTACCACTCAAGTGGTGAAAGATGTGCTTAACCGCTTGCCAATGCTTGACTCCTGGGCAATGCATAAACCTACTCATCTATGAGATAGCAAATTGAGTATCTAGTGGAGTAATGCATAAGTAAATCAAGCATCCAACAACATACTGATAGAGAACGGCATCAAATGCATCTCCAGCATCATGAAGACTCAATCGTAAGCCTATTTCCATAGGAGTGGCAATAGGTTTACAGTCTTCAAGGCCAAAACGTTGAAATAATGTGTCTATATTTCGTTTGACACAAAGCCATTCCACCATCAATGTGCATAAACTGAATGCCCAAATAATGATGCAAATGCCCCAAATCAGACATCTCAAATGAGGCATGCAAATCAATCTTAAAATCAGCAATGTGCTTCTCAATAGGACCAATGAGCAGCATGTCATCAACATAGACAACAATAATCAGAAGCACATCATTAGCATGCTTAACATATAAGGTGCTTTCAGTTAGATTGTTCTCAAAACCATGTGCAATCAGATAGGCATGTATCTTCTCATACCAAGCATGTGGTGCTTACTTTAAACCATAGAATGCCTTCTTTAACCTACACACCTAGTTTTCATGCCCTTTCTACAGAAAGCCACGAGGCTAAAAAACATACACTTCTTCATGCAAGTCACCATTCAAAAATGTTGTTTTAATGTCCAGCTGATGTACATTCCAACCATGATGGGCTGCAAGTGCACAAATGCTCTGCATAGTAGTCATACGACATGTAGGTGCAAAGGTCTCATCAAAATCAATGCCTCTTTCCTACGCATAACCCTTTGCAACAAACCTAGCCTTATACCTGTCAATTGTTCCATCAGGTTTATGCTTCATCTTGTAAAGCCACTTAGTGACAATGGCCTTCTTGCCAAGGGGCAAGTCACATAAAGACCAAGTACCATTCTTCATTATAACATCATATTCAGATTGCATAGTAGCCATCCAATTTTTTGAATTTTGTGCTTCATCAAACGAAACTTGCTCATTCTCATCACTAAGACTAGATGCAGCCATAGCATAGCAATTTGATGCAAACGAGGCACTATGAGAGCCTGAACGAGTACGATATGACAAAGGTGCATCTAATTTGCTGTCATGCAAAGTTTGCACCAGTCATTTTGGCATAGTTTTTGCCTGCTCAATATCAGTTCTCTCATCAACAAGTGCATCATGTAAATCTGCATCAGAAATGGAATGATCTACATCATCACCTGAAATGTGCAAAGGCTGACAAGTTGCCTCATTAGGACCAGCACTAGACTTTCCACTTGTAAAAAGACGTAGAAAAGTATCATACATGTCTTTGGAGCTAACAAATGTCTCCTTAATACATGAAACCAATGGCTGAATAGCATCTTCCACAAAAACAACATCATGGCTAACCAGAATGCATTTAGTCTGTGGATGATACAGATGATAGCCTTTACTTTCAGAACTGTACCCAACAAAAATACATTTTACTTTATCATCCACTTATATGGAGTGATAGACTGTAGTGCTTTAGTGGGACACCTGTTAAGTACATATGTTGCACACATGACAACCTCAAGCCAAAAACTATGTGGTAAAGCCTGAGTCTTGACCATACACCTCGCCATCTCCATGAGTGACATGTTCTTTCGTTTAGCAACTCCATTTTGTTGAGGTATATACAACACTGTACACTGGTGTTTTATCCGACATTCAGTCGGAAATGCATTAAAATGAAAAGACATATATCCCCCCCCCCCGATCAGAACGGAGGGTGCCCATTTTACATGCTGATAGATTTTCAGCCAAAACCAAAAACTCTTTGAAGCACATGAACACTTCAGACTTTGCCTTCAATCGATATACCCATGCATGCCTGGAAAAATCATCAATGGAAGTCATGAAGTAAAGATAATTTCCAAAAGAAGGTGTTTGCATAGGACCACAGACATCACTATGTACAAGCTTCAATTTCTGAGTAGCCCGAACTGAACCATCTTTTGGAAATGAGGAACACTGCATTTTGCCCAAAATACAGCCTTCACAATCATGTTTTCCAAGTGGCTCAAGTTTGGGCAAAGAGGACACCATTTCAGATTTCTGCAGGCATAGCAAATTCAGATGACCAAAGCGTGCATGCCAAAGCTTTGTATCTGACATAGCCTGAGAATCATGTATTGCACATGCCGAATGATTCACAGATCTTTCATAGTCTATGAGCTTATACAGCCCACGACATAAAATGCCAGAAGCAATAATCACATCATGATTTGACAGATCATGAATTATACACCTGTCACTAACAAATTTCACAACCAAGCCAATATTGGCTAATGTAGAAACTAATAACAGGTTCTTTTTTATCCCTGGCACAAATAAAGCATTTGACAAAGTGAAAGAACTACCATCAGTAGTAGTCAAAATGATCTTACCAACTCCCAGAACAGGATAAGAGGAGTTGTTGGCACATGTAACAGTATTCCCTCTAGGGGCAGGCTCGAGTGAAGAGAAGAAACTGCGCCGCGAGGTAATATGTTTGGTCGCCCCACTATCAAAGTACCAAACATCTAAATCTATTGCAGACATGCACTGCTCATGAGAAGATGGGTAAAAAATGCAAACAGTAGTAAATGCGCATTCTTCTTCTTGCACAAGATTAGCAGAGTTTGTTTTTGGTGTAGAGGCCTCTGCAACAACCATTCCAACCTCTTTCTTCTTTGCCTCTTTAGCAGCCAATTTTTGACAATTCTTTATGATATGATCATTTCCTTTATAGTACTTGCAGAACAATTTCTGCTTTTCTGATTTCTTTTCATCTTTGTCTTCCCTCTTTGATTGTGCAGAATTAGCATATTTCTGCTTACTACTTGAAAAGCTCCATTTTCCTTTGCCCTTTTGACTAGCTGGGAATGCTTGATCTACAACTCACATAATGGACCTGCTCTGCCTGGACTGATCTTCCTACAATAGAACAGAGACTAACTCCTCAAATGACAAGGCATTTGGATTGCCTTTCATCATCAACCAAAGAGTAGAAGCAAAACTTTGATATGAATCAAGAAGACCATTCAAAACGGTTTGCACAAGTGAGCTATCTAGTATAACCTTATCTGCAAAAACCAATTATTCCTTCAAGTCTTTGATCTTTGTTAGAAAACTATCCATAGAATCACATTCATTCATGTGCTCACTCTCCAACTATCTTTGGAGGCAAGCAACACGAGCCTCATTCCTAGATTCGTACAATGTGGTAAGTGTATCCCAAGCATCCTTAGCTCTTCTGCAAGAGCGAAGACCCTTAGGCTTATTGTACTATTCCCAAATTTTGTATCACTCTAAGTTGTACCAATCCCAAATTTTGTAACTTCAAACCCCCTTGTTGAGGGCAACAAGCTCTCCAAGATGGGGGAGGACCTCACAACCCCTATATTTCTATCCACACTATTTTGCTGCCTGCATAGTTTGCACTGCTGCATTGAATTGTGTGCAACTATAATGGGTAGTAGTGCACCTAGATACCACCTCCCCAACCAAACTCTCTTTATAGTCCCATTATAATCCTTTTATGAAAGTAATTCAAAAATCTTTCTTGGTAAACATCTTGGCTTTCTGTGTCCTTGTGTCCTTGCACACACCTTGGGTCCTCTTTCGGGCCTTGGGCATTTGGGACAGTCGAGGACGTCTCATCCCCCTCCCCCCCTCCCCCTCTCCCCCCCTCTCTCTCTCTCCTCTCCTCTCTCTCTCTCTCTCTCTCTCTCTCTCCCTCCCCCCCTCCCCACCTCCCCCCCCCCTCCCCTCTCCCTCTCCCTCTCCCTCCTCTCTCTCTGTTAAACGCGGGTCTTGCTGTCAGAGACGCGTTTAAACATATATCGGGTTCTTGGGAGTGGAAGGGGTCTGTTAAACAGAGGCTCTATGCTTGATTTTCCCAATTCAACTCACTTACATGACAGTAGTTCGAACAAGTATGCTAATCCAACTCTCTAACAGAAAAACTATGGCTCTTCCTTGCCAGACTTACTCACATGACACTTCACGCATAGAGTACCGATTCATACACAGCTTAAGACTCTCTCAGTAACCGAATCATAAGGTAAACATTACCGCACACAGACTCATAGTAATACCCTCGGCGAAACAATAATTCAACTCTTAACTTACTATGAATATTACCCTAACCCTAATCTGTACCGAATAGGTATCGATAAACAAACAAGATAGAGACAAGAACAGAATACTCAGAATTACTCAAACGCACACCACAGCAACGTTACAGATCAATCACCAGACAGATAGTCTGATGATCCAACTGATCGTCACCAAAAGTGTCTATTTCATTGATTTATATAAATATTACAACATCAATCAAGGTTGCAACATCTACGCAACGACCTTTCGGTTCGTTAAGAGTCAGATTTTACAATTGCCAATCCGGCGGCTTACACTGGCATGCACGGTGGACTTGAACCCACAGGTTTACAAAAAATTTTACAGCTCGTCAACTATACCTTCTAAATACATAGATCTTGCTAATCTAAAAGTCCGGGCAATTTTCTTCTTCAATGATTCTATCATCTGCTTCAAAATTTCTGGTTCTACAAGCTGGGCATCTGTGCGTACTGAACTTAAAGAAATAACCTAAGTCATCAAAACTTCTACTTGTGTCTGCAGAAAAGCTTCTTGTAAATAAAACTCATTCGACAGAGCCGCATCCCTGGTAACCTTCATGTCGGCAATTTGCTTATCGATCTGGGAGAGTCGTTCTTTCTGTGTATCCAGTTGATACTCTCTTCTTTCTATCTCCTGATTCTGAAATTGGATTGTTCGATGAAAAGCATCACGCTCTCTTCTGATCCCTGTTATCTCTTTCTGTAATTGAGCTTCCATCGTCAATTTGCATTTAAGAATATTGTTTACTTCAGATAAATCAAACTTGGTTCTCTGGAGTTCTTCATTAGTCTTGTTCACCAAATCATGCATCTCTTGTCCGCGTTGTACCACTTCATCAAGTTGCTGTCGAGTTTCTTCTAACAAATTTCCTATTGCTATTCGGGCATCCTCTTTATATTGGACTATCTGCTTCAACTTGACTAATTCTGCATCTGCAACACTTAATTACTCATCTTTCTTTCGGACTTCAGCCATTGCCGCATCTCGTTGATTGGTTATTGTTTGCTGTTCTGCAAGTTTGGCTTGGAGCTGGGTAATCTGGTAGTGCAGATGATGATTTTCTGCTTTGACTGCATCGATCTCTTCCTGTAGAGGAGTGATGTCTGCTTCCAGGACATCAACCTTGTGCTGAAATTCTTCTCGAATGTTATCAGTTACTTCCTTCATTTGTACTGGTATTTGCTGTGATAATTGAATTAACATCTGACTCATGGATGCGAGTTCAGAAATCATAGGAATTACAGGAACTTGAAGAGGGGGACGTTGAGATGATGAGGCTGTCAGAAGTTGATGTGAAGAGGGGGAGAGTAATTCGGTGAGGATGATCATGAAGCGGTGGGTTCGTTGGGGACAATGGGTGGAATAGGTATAATGGGTTCAGCTGGATGGTCGGGTGGAGAAGTGAGAAGAACAGTGTCAGATTGTAGTACCTTTTCGGTGGTTTGTTGCTCAGTGTCTCCAGGATTGACAACTGCAAACTCTACTGCCTTAATCAGTCTATCGAAAATATCTTTGATAATATGTTGCCCATCTTCATTCTTTCCTTGTTCGGATTGTTGCTGTGATTCGTCCTTGGAAGAGATGTCTTTATCATGTTCATCTTGCTGGTCCTGAGATGACTGTGCTGAAGAATCCTGGTGCATGGATGTTGCTGTGTCATGGAAAGTCTCATCTTCATTCCCTTCCTCTTCATTGTTACCTGTTGAACCCTGTACTTCACTGTCAGATGAGCTTATTCTGATTCTTTTGCGGCGGAGGAGGTGGAAAATTTCTTCGTCATCTTCCAGTAGCTGTGCGGATTCTTCATGGTGTAATACTCGGCCTGTGGGTAGTGGTTGTGCTGCTTGTATTGCCGGAAACAGAAAAGAGATGATGTGTGGTAATCTCGATCGTGGCATATCTCCCTTATTGACCTGTTTAATTATCGAAATGCATTCTTTGTGAAACAGGTTCTCTGGCAGCCATATCTATTGCTGAATAAAAAGGGCGAGATATACCATATGTTCGCTTCTGCAGGTTGAGGATAGCGACTAAGAACTGTAATGCTGATCGTTCAGGCTCAGGGCGACAAAGGATAGCGTATTCATTAGAAGAGTGCCTAGGGAATAATTGGTTCATTGTGGCTATCGGTAGATTAGGTCCATTCTCTCGACCTTGCATAGAGAGGCGGAATGCATCAGCAAAAGTCTGAAAGGTTATTACGGTACGAGATGGTAAGGAGGTGATTGCCCAACTTTGCTCTGTAGCAGGTGTGGCAACGATGGCGGCGATGATTTGGGCATAGAATGGGGGACAATCCATTGAATGCCAAGGCAGTTCAACGAAATTGGCCAACCCACGAATTCGCAAGAACTCACCTACATCTGCGGGGAGTCCATCACGGAACGCAGCAAAGTTTGCTAATGCTTCCATGTTGCGCACACACAAGCACACGAACACAATTGCACAGGGTATACAGATAGCACAATCACACAGAGCACGCAGACACAATAGCGATTAACATCGAAACAAAAAAGGTTAAGTAGATACTTGGCAGCGGGAAGCAATTGAAATTTGTTAATCATCGTGCTATGTTGAAATGATGATCTCATAACTTCGGTGTGCATGCATGAGCAGAACGATAATGCAGGGCGGCTATTGATCATAATTAGATATGAAACGAGGATATTTACAGACTTATTTTATTAATCATGCAAAACTAAAAAGGAAAAGAAAAGAAAAAAAAGAAAAATATGTGGGCGACCGCAGGACTCTTCAGTGCGAATCAGGCGCTTGATGATACGGCCACAACTTTGAACCATTTATCACCTTTGGAAGAGGAATTCTAGTCAAAGTAGCCAACCAAAAAGTTGCTGGGCCCACTTGTTCAGTAATCCGGTAAGGACCAAACCAGCGTAACTTGAATTTTCCAGTAGAGCGATTTGATTTTGCATTATAAAACAGCACAAGTTGCCCTACCGTAAAAACTAGAGTTTTTAGATACCGATCATGTGTACGAGCTTGCCGCAACTGCACTTCTTGAAGAGTCAGAAAACCTTCCCAGCGATGCTCATCTAGTTCTCTGAGTGTGTCCAACCGAAAAGGCAAAGAATTTTCAGGTAACAATTTCTGTGAGATGGCCACACGTAAGCTTGGTACTACAAGTTCCATTGGTGCAATTGCCTCCATTCCATATGCAAGTTTGAAAGGAGTCAGTCCGGTGGCAACTTTGTAAGTAGTCCGGTATGCCCATAACACTGTAGGTAGTAATTGATCCCATCTTTCTGGTGATTCCAGAATCAGTTTTCGGAGCATATTCAGCAAGGTCTTGTTTGTACTTTCAGCCAAGCCATTAGCACGAGGATAATAAGCAGAACTGAATTTATGCAGAATCTGCAAAGAGTGTGTGAGCACTTTCATTAAATTGTTAACAAAATGTGTGCCTTGATCAGTCACAAGTTCTAGAGGTAACCCAAATCGTGGAAATACGTATGTCATTAAACATTTTGCTACCGAAATAGCTGTAGCGGACCGTAAAGCCCAAGCTTCTGCCCATCTTGTAGCATAATCTATGCATGTCAGAATATATCTGTTGTTACTAAGGATTGCTGGAGGTGTGATTGGTCCAATAAAGTCAAGACCCCATTTGTGAAAAGGCTCCAATGGTAATACAGGTTGGAGAGGAAAAAAATGTCGTTGTAAAGGTTGTCCAGACCGTTGACAATTGTCACACTGTATGACAAACTGAGATACATCTTTGTACATGGTAGGCCACCAAAGCCCACTTTGCAGAATTTTCCGGTGCGTTAAATCTGCTGCAAAATGTCCATCGGAAGGGATGGAATATGCTAGAGTGATAACTGAGTTAACTTCATGTGGAGGAATACAACGAAGTAAGACTCTAGTGTGATCCATATAATACAATCCTCCAACAATCAACCAAAATTGGCGACTATAAACTGCAATTTTCCTATGCATTGTAGGAGAAGTCTGAGCAGGAAGATATCCATCAGTAAGAAAGGCTAATAACTGATCATAGTAAGTAGATGTCACAGGAGGTTCTGCAGATTCATCACTAGTTGGGTCAGTAACATAAATTGCAGGTGTGGTGTCATCAACACCGACCGGAGCTTCACCGGAATCCAACCGAGAAAGGAAATCTGCTAATGCATGTGCAGTTCCAGGTCGATGAATTACTTCATAATCAAACTCTTGTAATAATAGAACCCAACGTGCTAACCGACCACCTAAATGCTGCTACCAAACCAGATATACTAGCGCAGCATGATCTACATAAAAGACGAATTTTCGGCCTAACAAATAATGTCAAAATTTCTTTACAGAATATACTAAACCAAGGCATTCTCTTTCAGTTACTGAATAATTCTTTTCTACAGGAGCAAGTCTTCTACTCGCATAATAAACAAGCTGAAACCACTTATCAGTTTGTTGCATTAAGACACTCCCAATGGCGATATCTGATGCATCAACAAAAACATGAAATGGACGTTCCCAATCAGGAGGTTGTAGAATTGGAACCTGCATTAATAAGCCTTTGAGACGATCAAATGTTGTTTGACATTCCATTAGGAAAAAAAGTGAACCCTGCATGGGCCTTGTAAGGATTCCTAATTTTTAGGGATTAAGCTTAATCTTGTACTTTGTTAAGGGGACAAGTGCATTTAATAGAGCACTTTTTGGTAGGCTGAAGTAGGCTTTTTTTTAGGCTGAGCTAGGACCTTCTCTCTCTTCTGCACATAGAGAGAGAGAAAAACCACTTTCCACCTCATCAAATCCGTCCATCTTTATGAATAAAAAAATGAGTTTTCTGAAAAAGTCTCTTTTTCAGCTATTCTTTATTCAAAATGGCCCATACTTTTATGTATATGTCAGAACTTAATTTTTTTAGACTTATTTTTATAAAAAATACTTAAAAAACATACTTTTCAAAATCCCTCCAAAAGTTAAGTGCCACATCATCAAACTCGTAACTTTGGTTGCCCCAAAACATGAATTTTTGAAAAAAAACTCATTTTCCCTCTAACATACTGAAAAAAGTCATTTTGACCTATCCACATACCAAAACACACTTTTTTTCTTGCACATAGCTACTGTACTAGCCATTCCAGCCATCTGTGTGCTTCTTCCCATTCGGTGCTGGAGTTTTGGAACATCATGGTGCTCACATGTATTACGAACATGACACCAGCACCAGCGCGTGCTCCTCACTCAAAGAGTGTACATGTTCGTGTTCCTACAGAATTTGCACCAACAACTAGAGGTAGCAATGACATAGATTCTCAAAATGCACGACGTGCAGCTGGAGAGAAGAATATTGATCTTTGGGTCCATGGTGCTTTGTATCCCTTGGATCCAATGGCTAATGTTCATCCTAGATTCCATACTATCTCCACATTTCTACAATTCCTTGGTTCCGGTGAAGATGGACTCCTAGGCTATTGCAAGCGATTGTCTAACCATTCTACATCTATAGCAAATTATTGGATGCAACAATGTCATCACAACCATTTCAAGATACACAGTTTAGAGAGTGCTATACACACTTTAGAAAGTGCTATCAAATCTTTGGATGAGCACAATAATAGTCTCAAACAAGATGTGGAAGAAAAGGAGAGCACAATTACAAAGTTGAAAGCCAATCTTACACAACTAAAAGAGACTCCACTTGGGATGAGATTTAGGAAACGACCATTATCATCCTTTCAAGCTCTTTCAACTGGTGGTGGAGCACGGAAGCGACGTGTTTACGCACTTAGGTATGTATTTCCTTTGTTTAGTTATGTTAAAAGACTTTTAGATTGAGATTCTTATTGTGCAGGTCATTTGTTGAAGATGCGAGTGCTTCCTCAACAATGGAGGATCAATTGAAGTTTCTGAATTCTTGTCTTAGCAACAAACATGTGCTTATGATCTTGGAGTCACCAATAGGAAATCACATCAAAACCCAAGTGATTAAAGATTTTGCAGGCAACTTAGAAGATATTATTAGTCCTAGTGAGGTACAGATGGTATGTGATGAAGCAGGTGTTAGTATTAGAGCGTACACTGCATTGTACAATCTTTTGAAGGAGGCTCTACAAAACAAAGGTATTTTCCAGAGCATTTTTCCATGCCCTTACAAGGTATCTGTGAGGAAGAAGATAACCAATGAGGATGTAGCCAATACTCTTGGCAATTACCTGCATATAGAAGATGTTATGCCTGCATCCATTTATCATTCATCTACATCAAAGAAAGAGTTGAAAAACACATCTAGACAGGGATTCATCTACACAAAGTACAACAACATATTTGTCAATTTGGAGAGGCTCCAAAAGGAAATGGTTAAATTTTACAAATCCACACTTCAAGGTATATCCATTGTTTTGATAATGACATTCATAGTATTTTTAATAATATAATGTTTGTTATTTGATGTAGATTGTGGTTCCAAACTCAAGTTTGTATTGAAGCTAGACGAATGTCAAATCATAAAGGGACGCCGTATGGAGAGACTTAGTGTGACACTCATGAACGAAGCTATGGCCCATGCTATTATTGATGATAGTGAAGAATCTACCCATCACTTTACATATAGTGTCCAATCAGAGAAAGATATATGGTGGTTAGGTGCTATTGAAGTACCTAAAGAATCCAATGATGTTCTTACATGGATTTTCAATAGGATCCCATGGATCACAGAGGTGATAACTTCTCAAATTCATGGTGCCAAAATCAATGTAGAAAGCCTTGGTGATTTTGAAGTAGAGTGGCACTTAGGTGGAGACTTAAAGACTATCAAATGCATGTTAGGGTGCAAACAAGGTGCATCTACTCTCTATCCTTGTCCATATTGTACACGAGGTTATAAACGAACAAAGAGAAAACAAAACAACATAGATGATTTAGTTGATGACACAGATGCAACTCCATCTGCTGAATGGGATACACCTTTAATGAGGTGTCCCATGTTAGGTACACCTAATCGTGACATGTCAGATAAGGATTGGAATCCCATTATTCCATTCCCTTTAGTCAATGTCCACTTTTGCACCTTGCATGCCTTCATGAGAATTTTTGATAGACTATTGAAGCTCCATATAGAATACGCATTTGCCATGAAGCCAGTTGATAAATCTATTCAAGCTATAAAGAAATTGGAGGAACTTCTTAATTCAATTGGTTGTCATGGTGGAAATGTAACCCTAGTTGTTAAGAAAGTTGGAGAATCTCAAGATAGCTTGCAACAAGTGTCAATGACAGGGAATAAAGCAAGACATTTTTTTAGAAGAGGTACTAGCACTCAAAATAATGAACGTTATGAGCTGTGGAAAGACCTATGCATGATCACAACAGACAATGACTCTCAAGTTGATCTTTGTAATAAGAGAAAGAAAGTTTGGTCGAGCTTTGATAAGGTTGTAGGCTTAATGGGTCTGACTAGGTCTAGTGCTATTCAACGTCAAATGTTTCAAGAAACATTAGTGGAGTTCACCAAGTGTTTCATTCAATGTTGGGGAGAGAGCAATATAACACACTACATTGTAAGTGTAATCTTCTTCTACAAGTGTTCATTGCACTTACCTTTTTCCAATGTACTTAACAATTTTTAGCATATTTTGTTTGCACATGGAGCTTTTTTCATGCATCGATATGGGTCATTAGAGATTTTCAGTACCCAAGGAATGGAAAAGTCACACTACAAAGCGAGGGGTGTCTACTTCAAAAACACCCGACATGGTGGTGGCCCAATGCAATCAAACTACATGGAGGAGATGTTTAATTGGTTTTACCGCACTACATTCTCGAGAAAGTTTTTTGTGGAACGACTTAGGGATTCAAAATTGGCAAAACTTGCAAGAAAGATGCAACACAACATTGCCAGTGAGAAATGGAAGTCATCGTTAGGTCCTCTTCATCATGCTCAGTGGCGTGCAAGGAGACAACGAGAAGGCTCAGCTTGGAAGTAAAGTGAATTCGCTATTTCCCATTATGTGGTAATACATATGATTATTGTAATCTTGATTTCAATGTGTTATTATTTAATATATAATATTCTGTATGGTTTTAAACAGGTTTTGTCCGTTCTAGTGTGAACAAACAGTTTTTTAAAAAACTCTATAAATAGAGAGAACTCACTTCATTTCACACTTTTTGCAACTCAAGAGAATGGCACGCACCAAGCAAACTGCAAGGAAAGATCGCGTCTTCTTTCCTAGCCCTCATCTAGGGACACAACGCCCACCATGGTTGCAACCCCCCCAAAGGCCTCGAAGTGGTTCCCAGAGCACATCTGTGCCTGTGTCACACAATGGCACACCACCTGGGAGCAATTCAGTGCGAGAAAATGAAGTTTCCAATAGACAAGATTATTATACTCCAGGACGATCAGAGGCCATTTCAGATGATGAGCCACCAACAAGGACACCCATTAAATCAAGACCCAAACAGAAGTTGATCAGAAGGAGTGTACCAGAGAGCGACGAAGAGTCATCCCCATATGAGGAAAGCAACAATCAACCACCATGGAATGATATGCAAATACCAACGAGCCATAGGGTGACACATGGAGGTAAGACACTTCCACAAGGACAAGGGCAAATACCAACAGAGGAGGAAAGAGAGCAAAGTCAACAACCACATCAACAACAAAATGTGCAAGATGAAGCTGGGCCCTCACATCGTGTACATCGGAGAAAAAAAAACTATCAACCTCGACGTCGACCTCAACGCCAGCCAAACATACCTCCCAACCCAAGAGCTCCACAAAGACGAAGGAAGCACTGCAGGGCTTTTGCAGAGATACGACACTACCAAAAGTCCGTTGAACTACTCATACCACGAAGAGCTTTTGCAAGGGTAGTGAAAGAGGAACTACAAAGCTACCAAACAGGTCTAAGAATACAAGGGATAGCACTTGAAGCACTTCAAGAGGCAGCTGAGGCCTACCTCATCTCCATGCTTGAGGACTCTAACCTCTGTGCTATCCATGCCAAGAGAGTAACCATACAACCGAAGGACATTCAGCTAGCAAGAAGAATTAGAGGAAATAACCCATGATGTGTATATTATACCCTATGATAGGCTACTTTGCGATGTAATACAATGGATAATAGAAAATTTTGTTTTGACTTATATTCTTTGTCTCTTTTTTCTCTCTCACTCTCTCTCTCTCTCTCTTTCAGTCAGTTATATATCGATTCAGTTAAACATGCATGCACTTGCCTATTGTTTTATGACTAGATATGTTCCTTTTCTACATACTGGTGTGCAACATGTCTTTTTAACACCAAAAAACCCCCAGCCACAGAAACGCGGGATTCAGCCCTGCAAAATTTTTGCAGGGCTGAATCCCGCGTTTCTGTGGCTGGGGTTTTTTTTGCAATATTTGGTCTTTGGTAAGCATAAGACATATGGTAGAGATGCAAGGGTCTAGGTATTAAGAGGTTATACCCTATAGGAATTGAGATCTTTAGCTACTAAAGGCTGAGTTTATACCCTACTGAAAACTTCTGGTCCTGATAATACCAAAACCAATTGAAAATCTGAAATTACATAGTTTCCTATGTATTGTAGCACCTAAAAACACTACATAAGGCCAAAAAAGCCCCAGCCACAGAAACGCGGGAAACAGCCCTGCAAAAATTTTGCAGGGCTGTTTCCCGCGTTTCTGTGGCTGGGGCTTTTTTGGCCTTTTTTAAGCATATAATCATACAAAGGACCAAAGCAAAATACAAAGACCCCCAATTAGATACAATTTGTGGAGAGAAGATAAGTTCAATTTTTTAGCACATTCATAAACAGAACTAGACAAATGATGAAAAAAAAAGCTTGTATTATCAAGACATTACATCATTTCTCAGCTGCCTTCAATTTCTCCACAACTTTCTTTCTCCTTTGGAGAGATTGAGGCAGCTGGTAAGTCAATACAGATCTTGATATTACATGGGGGTCTTGCATTCCAAGACTCATGGCGATACCTATTTGCCCTAATACTTTCCCTCTAAAATTAAGTCCTAAAGTAGTTACAACTAAGGATTTCCTAACCAAAATGACACAATTAGTGCCTTGGGTAATTGTACATAAACACAAAATCTTGCTAAGGGCCTTCAAGCACCAAGTGATGAAGTGCCCATCGGGACTGTAGTCTTTGTGTATGATAACAAAATCATCCTTTGGCAACTTTCCGATGTAGTTTGCCAAGGATGCACCACTCCCACGAGAAGCTCGATCCCCACCAGACCTTGCTGCGAACTTGTCGAGCTCAATTGCTTCCTGTTAAGAACAAATGAGAATTCAAGCTCTTACAATGTTAACTTAAAATTATCGATTTATTTAATTCAATTACCACTTACATCATGAAGCTTGTCTTCTTCCTCCCCTCTTCCAGGGGCATCAAGATCAATGCTAGAGTGGGCCATGCCACTCTGCTCTGCTACATGGGATGGAGGAATTTTTTGCTTCAGTATCCTCTCCTGTGCTGCACTGAACTCCTCCTCTGTAGTAGAATTGTTGTCATCATTTAAAATATCAGCACACACCATTGATATGGTGTCTGCCACAGAATCCCCAAGTGGGATGGACTTCTTTTCAAGTATGTCAGATGTGTTGTCAAGTGGAACATCTGACATTGTGGAGAAAATACTCAAGCATTCATCTAGACGTAGACCGAATGCCTTCTCAATGTCATGGAGTAAAATAAATTCCTCTCCATCCACAACGATGCAGGAGAGATATTCAAGTTCCACCTCTGGTAATGTGGGCTCAGAGGGGTTGAGATTTGAAGGGGGGGCCTCCTCCATGCTTGATTGCACATGTAGTTTATCCTCAACACCACCAGGGAATTCTTGGTGGATTGTAATGCTTTCTTTGGAAAAATTTATGGCCTCTGGTTGAGGCTCATTCTTCTCCTTAACAAAACCCCCAGTGGCAAGGTTGGGGAGCTCAACAGGTGTAGGTTCCGGCTCCTCATTAATAATAAAATATGTTGTTGCAGTGTAGGATAGGTACTTTGTACCCATCCTCTTCTTTTTGTTAAGTTTTTT
The DNA here is from genome assembly GCA_020310875.1 of Ceratopteris richardii. Lineage (NCBI taxonomy): Eukaryota > Viridiplantae > Streptophyta > Polypodiopsida > Polypodiales > Pteridaceae > Ceratopteris > Ceratopteris richardii. Next base: position 107,548,028 of record CM035423.1, read on the forward strand.
TACTAATGGCACAGAGTCATCTAGTAAGTGCCCAGCAGTTTCCGCAATTGCCATGAAGCGCTTAAGGCGCTTCATGAAGGCTTCATCGCCTCTATGTATGTAGAGTAGAAGGTCACATGGAACCCATTTACCCTCATAAGGCGGTATTTCTATAGAAAAACGCAAGATGTAGTACTCAAGGAACTCTATGATTTCCTTGAGCACATCAGAGTTCAGTTGAATTGTTTTGTCTAGATCAGGGACCCTAGACAGTAGGTCATACAAGTGGTTCTGACCTTTGAACTCAGTTGATTCCAAGAACTCATTGAAGAGTTCACGTGGATGTTTGAGTTGCAGGGTACTGGAGGATGCGGCAGCCATTGCGCGTGATGCTAGCTTGTGTGCGTACTCTGCTAGTGATTGTAGCTCTTCTTGGTTGCAAAAGTGAGAAATGAGAGAATAAGTGTTGCTTTTATAGTAGTTTCAAAATTTTAAAGTGAGTGGGACCCATTTTAAAACTAAAACTGATACCTTCAAATAAAACAATCATGCACAGAACTCTCAGAAAAAAAACTTTTGCTCATAAAAAGATTGAACAGAATCATTAACCAGAATAAGATACACGACAACACAATAGAAAAAAAAAATCTCAGAACTTTAAAATTATAATAAATTGCCATTGGAAAAACCAAAGATTTGGCAAACTGTACATCATATTGAGATCAAAAAATTTTACATGCTACATGTCTTGCATGTTAAATACATTGTTGCAGATGTAGGATTATAAATGGAACATAGGTGTGTGTACACTGTAGCACTCAAATAGTCCTTGAGCTATGACAATGAAAGTTGAGTTCCATCCACACTCCATTCAAGGAGGACTTTAATTTTATCCTCCAACCTCTTACCAATCTGCAGACAAATAGAAAAATTTAAATGAACATATTTGAGTGTAAGAATTTGTATAAACAAAAGAAGAAATACCATATGCTACTTACCTTATGCCCTTGTATTCTGAACTTTGATTGATCCAGATCCTCAAATCCCATGATTACTAGATGTTCTCTCACGTTGGCAAGAGTCCAATGATGATTTACTGAAATAACTTCCATTTCATTGTTGGGTAGATTTATCTTAATTTCAAATGAAATTAAAACACCCTCAGAACTTTGTAATGGTATCCATTCACCAAGTTTACACATCCAACGATCATAATAGAATCTAATGTACAATGAAGTACGATGTTTCAAGTATCGAAATCCTATGCCTCTTGCACCAATTTTACAAATGTATCTATCCCCTTTGGTGCATCCTTCTACAAGTCCCCATTTTTCACCTAGCAAACACTCTACCTGCTCATACGTGATATCTTTTAACATGAACATTGTTGACGTCTCTAGAATTGTGAATATCTGAAATAAATGTACAAAACAATGAACAGGAACACACCAATGTAATCCTATAGATCTTGAAACTCTTGTAAATTTCAAAGAGTTGTGTATGTCCATCACCATCTTATGCTTCAAAGATGTTAATGTCCATACATCAGGTTGCGGCCACTCAAGCTTTAAGAGAGAATCTACCTTAATCATCTCTAACTTGCCAAAATCATTTGATGAAGAGGGTACAACATATGTATGTGTGTAAAAGAAAACTCTCTCACATAATAGCTGAGCAGGACGGGCTTGTGGAAAGACTATCGACCCAACATCTGCATGCAATGCTTGGAAAGTACCTGTAAGACTATGAAGTGGTTGTTCTTCCACCAAGGTAGAAGGAAATATGTCTACAACAAAAAAATACACAACTTAGCTAGGTATATTCTGAAATTTGGACAAAAGTCAATGAGTAATACTTACAGTTGATAGGATATCTCATTTTGTTTGAGTTTTCCAATTTCATGGTTGACATTGTGAACACATGTTGTACAATGGCAACAGTTTCACCATTTTTGAGCTTTTTGAAGCCTAGTAACTTCCCTTTCCAATGAAGATCCAAGTTTCCACGATCTCTCACACGGTGAGGACCAACACCAGAGGGTTGCATGTACACCCATGCACCTTTGCAGAACTCCTGTCCTAACCAAAATCCTTCTGGAGCCTTGATATTGTGACATTTTATCGCGATAACCTCATCTTTTGGACGTCTATGAGATTTAGGTTTCTCCATTGGAGATCAGGCTATGGAAATGACAGTAGGAATTCAAAGAAGATGATGCATAGAGAAAGAAATGGAGATGCAGGAGCTGCAATGGTGTGCTAGGGAGAGAAAGTAGTGGAAAGAGATGACTTTTTGGGACCTGGGTATGAAAATGGGAGGTTTTGGAGGGAGAAAGTTGCATTTTGAGTTATTTTTGAAAAAGTCACTTTTTTCACTTCAGTTCATGCACGGATTTTGATTTAGAACCCAAAAATAGCACTTTTGATCCTAAAAAGTGGTTGGGGGACCATTAAATGGTGTTATGATGAGTTTTATAACTTTTTGAAAATTTTGAATTTTTGGGCCCAGGTAAGTTACGAGATTCCTTTCTCTCTCTAGAGGCAAAACCTGAACATAGGGGAATCCTGTCCCCTCATCCCCCTTCAGCCTAGTGATTTATAGGCTATAGACTGTGTCCACCACCCTCCTCTCATTGGTCCATCACTAATCACTCCTTAATCCAAAAGGCCCATGCAGGGTTCATTTTTTTCCCTAATGCCTGAGTCCAAACAAACGGTCGAGGAGTACTGGTTATTAATCTATTGAGAGGTATTGCCAAATGAGCAAGCCACCGTAAATGTCGACCATGCCACCTGATTTGACCCATGAATCGCATAACTTCTTTTAGTGTAGTAGGCACAGGTGCTTCTAACACAGCTGCAATTTTATCTGGATCAACTTGTATGCCTTGTGCAGACACAATATGGCTAAGCAGCTTACCACATGAAATCGCAAACACAGACTTGTTTGGGTTCAAGTAGAGTCTGTATTCATGACACTTCTCAAAGCAACACCGTAAATGATACAGGTGTGCTACCATCTTACCAAATACAGAGAAATCATCTAGATATACTTGCATGAAAGAAGTAAGATAAGGGGAGAAGATTTCCTGCATACATTGTTGAAAAGTACTAGGAGCATTTCTTAATCCAAACCACATAACTGTACAAGCAAAAACACCCCAATTGGTAATGAACGCTGTTTTTGGTATATCTTCCTCAGCCATTCTGACCTGATTATAACCACTATATCCATCTAAGAATGAGTACATTTCGTGTCCTGCTACTCTGTCTAACATCGTGTCAAGAAATGGAAGAGGAAACGGATCTGGCACCGTAGCTGCATTCAATTTTCGGTAATCCACACATATGCGTAATCCCTTCATGTCACGGTAATCCCATGCAAAAACATCAACGAACTCACGAAGTAACTGGATCAGATCTGCTTGAAATACTTCAAACAATCCTTCCTTTATTTTGACAGGTCGTGGATTAACTTCATCCCCTAAATTATATGTGATCAACTGATCTTTTGGAACATAGAATTGACGAGGTTTTTCTGAATCATCGACTGATTGTAAAAGTTGTTGTATAGCAGTTTCATCCTTAGCAGCAATATTTTCTGTTTCTAGTTCTTCGGTCACAGGCATCACCATACAAACTGCCGGATTCCAGTGATCTACAACAACTTGTAAATCAACAGTCCCTAAGGAAATTAAATCTATGTTATTCTTCAAAAATTCTTCTTCTTCATCATCGGATAAACCATCTAACATATGAACTAGTTCTGCCACATAAGGTCTAGCATGGAGTTCATAGGGCTGAATAGCATCTAATTTTACAACATATTTTCGGTTATAGTCTTTGAAAGTGAGTTCCTGTGCGGACCAATCCTGTATAACCTTAGCTTGTTTCAGCCAAGGACGGCCGAAAAGAAGATTATAATCAAGACTAGATTCCGGTAGTTCTAGAACTATGAAAGTCATCTTAAAAGTGGTTCCCTGCAAAGAGATTGGCACATTCCGTACGAGTCCTACTAGATGGACTCTAGATTGGTCGGCCATTCTAACAAAAAACTGCACAGGTTCAATTTTGGTCCATCCTAACTTTTTACAAAGTGCTGCAGTAGCTATGTTTACATCGGACCCACCATCAATTAATAATTGAGTAATTTTATGATTTTTGTACCATACCGTAATTAAAGGAACCGAGTGATCCACCGTAGAGTCAGTTTCCGATTGTACTGTCGCTGTTGCTGGAATGCAAGAAGACGTAGAACTGAACTGCTGTTGGAATTGTTGTCGGACACCTGGTACTAATGCCAGTAACTCTCCAAGAGGAAGAGTAATGGATGCTTTAGATAAAATTTCCCATGCCTGATCTACTTTCCTTGTACTTTTTACTGATTCTGAAGACGATGCATCGGTTACTAGGATTGACTCTTGCTCCTGCACGATTTCCTTTGGCAGCGGATGTTGTGTCACAGGAATCGGATCTGGGAACACTGGAGGTTCTGTAGTGGTCCACTGACTAGCTTTGTCATATATTCTTTGTTGCTCACGAACACCTCGATCGAATACTTCAGCTGCTGGTTGCAACGGCTTACCGGATCGGGTCTGAACTACTACGGCTTGTGTTTCTATTGGTGTGATATGAACCATATTTGTCATTGGGTTCTGATGCTCTTTTTTCCTCTGATCATATTCGGCTGCATCTTTACAAAAGCTTCTTATGTGACCAAACTCACCGCAAAAATGACAGCGAGATGGTGGCAAGGCATTACCTTCTTGTGATGATCCTGTCTGCCAACGATTTCCATTATAGTTGGTATTCCTTTGTCCTCTAAAATTTCTGTATACTTGCTGCTGATTATTTCTCCTTTGAGGTGGTACATAGTGGGTGGCAGGCTGTCCTGGTTCTTGTATAATTGCATTTATTGTTGATGTTCCCTGCACTTTGGTGTTATAGGCACAATTTTTCGTGGAATGTCCTGTTGTATTGCAGATAGTGCAATACATCTGATTAAGTGCACAAGTGGCACTGGTATGCCCGGAATTCTTGCACGTGGTGCAGTACATCTGTCTGGTCGGATCTTCTGCAATATTTTTACTAGCTTTTAACCATTCTAGGTCTTTGTTAAAACCTCCAAGCTTATTCTTGAGCTGCAAAGCCATTGCAATAACCGCATCTAGCGTCATAGCTCCTACACAACGAATGATCATAATCTGTCGGAGCTGCGGAGTTAAACCATTAATAAACCATTGAGTGATGACATCATCCGGCAAATTAGCATGTGCTGGCGGTAGTTGTCTCAAGTGAGTTCTGAATAGGGTGGCATATTCCTGCACTGTTTGATTCGGCTTTTGTCTATTGTTCTGCAGGTAATAAAAAATTTCAGCGGGATTCTTCTTTAGCCGAAATCTCTGCAGAAACGCATCTCTTACCGCTTCATAGGTGCCGAAATGATTGATATCATATTCTGTAAGCCATCTGGCAGCTTCATTAACTAGTGTCGATTCGAATATCTGCCAAAATAGCACTACGTTCCACCGGAATGCTACCGGAATCACTACTATCATTCTTCGCTTCCTTGACAACTAGGATAAACTTATCTGCGCTTGTAGCTCCTGGGGGCGTCCTTAGCAAATTAGGTATCGCCCAATACTGTTCGTTTCTCCTATACTTCAGGTACGTTTCACCGGAACGAGTAACCGGCATATATCACGTTTGCAATACTTTGCGTACTACTCGTCGATTCACAATCTCTGACCACTTTCTCACAATCAATTTACAACGCTCTGGTGCCACTTTCCCATAGACGGTGCTAGTGTTAAACGTGGGTCTTGCCGTCAGAGACACGTTTAAACATATATTGGGTTCTTGGGAGTGGAAGAGGTCTGTTAAACAGAGGCCCTATGCTTGATTTTCCCAATTCAACTCACTTACATGACAGTAGTTCGAACAAGTATGCTAATCCAACTCACTAATGGAAAAACTCTGGCTCTTCCTTGCCAGACTTACTCACATGACAGTTCACGCACAGAGTACCGATTCATACATAGCTTAAGACTCTCTCAGTAACCGAATCATAAGGTAAACATTACCATACACAGACTCACAGTAATACCCTCAACGAATCAATAATTCAACTCTTAACTTACTATGAATATTACCCTAACCCCAATCTGTACCGAACAGGTATTGATAAACAAACAAGACAGAGACAACAACAGAATACTCAGAATTACTCAAACGCACACCACAGCAACGTTACAGATCAATCACCCAGACAGACAGTCTGATGATCCAACTGATCGTCACCGAAAGTGTCTATTTCATTGATTTATATAAATGTTACAACATCAATCAATGTTGCAACATCTACGCAACGATCTTTCAGTTCGTTAAGAGTCAGATTTTACAATTGCCAATCCGGCGGCTTACTCTCTCTCTCTCTCTCCCCCTCCCCTCCTCCCTCTCCCTCCCCCCTCCCTCCCTCCCTCCCTCCCACCCCTCTCTCTCTCTCTCTCTCTCTCTCTCCCTCCCCTCCACCCCCTTCCCTCCCTGCCTCCCTCCCTTCCTCCCTCTTCCTAGCGGACAAGATAAGGGATGGGCCGCCCTAGTACTAGCCCGCCTAGCTATCAAGGTACAAGATCAGCCAAGGATTCACAAGGGTGCTCCCATTGTAGGTAATCTACCCACGATGCAAGGGACAACCGATGATCCGGAGAAATGTGAGGAAGGGAAGGTTGAGTACTTATGCCCTTGGTGCTTTGTCGCTTGAATGTTGGGGGCATTCCTAGCTAATCGGTCATCTAGAGGCATGCATGATTATAACTCTGGCACTCCCCTTTTAGTTGCCCACAATTCGAAGAAGGAGGGCAAACCACCCAAGCACTAGGGATAGAAAACTAGAGAGGAGGCAAAGGGGCATCACATCCACCCCTCTTTGATAGACTTCTCATCATCAAGAAGTTCATCTATGAGCCCTAGAATGATACCCATTTTCCATAAAGCCAAAAGGGTGAAAATTGTGATGGCTTGTGAGACTCTGCATGGTGTTCTCACCCTATAATTTTGGGGCACTATCCTTAGTACTTTGGTTGTCATGCAAATGCATATCTAAAGGAAACTTAACTTATGCAAATGAGGTACAAACTTAACACCATTGGTTTGGTTTTGGAGCAAAGGGATTAATTAGGGTTTACAGGGATGGCATGCCCCACTCCGACCGCATCGGGACATGCCAAGCTCTACATGAGTTAGATTTTGCATAAGTGTAGACCTCGCAGTTTGGATCAAGGAACTTTGCCTTTGATTAGGTTGCATGTGGTGATTCCAATTGTTGGAGATAGATGTCTGCAAAAGCACGCGAACAGCACAAGGAAGTAGAAGAAGCTTGGAGCACAACACACATGACTAAATGTATTACTAGAGAATGTACAAAGATAAGTAGCCCATTAGGGTAATAGGCATATATACAAGCAGGGCGAAAAAAACCTCCTAAAGAGGGAAAAAAGTGCCCCGGCGGTCCTAGTGTGTTCACACACATCACTACCTAAATATATCAACAAATCCCCCCTGGGAGTGATGCGGTGAACAAGTAGCTGGCACTCATGTATAAGGAAGTGCCAAGCTATGTGGAAATCACTCCACAAAAGGAAGTAAGCCCAAAGCTTTGAGGAAAGCTTCAAACTTCTCCCTAGGCAGAGCCTTCATGAAAAGGTCTACAATATTCTCCTGTGTGGGCACATATGCCAAGCTGATCTCCCTAGCAGAGAACCTCTCCCTGACATAGTGATAATGCACCTCAATGTGCTTAGTGCAAGCATGAAACACAGGGTTCCTCGCAACTGCCAATGCGCTCTGACTGTCAGTGAAGATGGTGGTGGCAGAAGAGTGGCCAACACCCAAATCAGCCATAAGGCGTCTGAGCCACACACACTCAACAGTCGCTGTGAAAGCTGCCCTATACTCGGCCTCACAACTGGAAGTGGCCATAGTAGGCTGCTTCTTGCTCAACCAAGATATACATGAGCTACCAAGCATGAAGCAAAAACCACTGGTGGACACACGAGTGTCATAGCAACCAGCCCAATCTGAGTCAGAAAAAGCATGCAAATCTGGCGGTAGTGATCCCCCCTTGGGATAAAACAACCCAAGTAGCCGAGTACCACTCAAGTAGCGAAAGATACGCTTAACTGCCTTCCAATGCGTGACTCTTGGGCAACGCATAAACCTGCTCATCTGTGAGACAACAAACTGAATATATGGCCATTCCACCATCAACTTGCATAAATTGAATGCCCAAATAGTGATGCAAATGCCCCAAATCTGACATCTCAAATGAGGCATGCAAATCAGCCTTGAAATCAGCAATATGCTTCTCAATAGGACCAGTGAGCAGCATGTCATCAACATAGACAACAATGATCAGAAGCACATCATTAGCACGCTTAACATATAAGGTGCTTTCAGTTGGACTGTTCTCAAAACCATGTGCAACCAGATAGGCATGTATTTTCTCATACGAAGCACGTGGTGCTTGCTTTAAACCATATAATGCCTTCTTTAACCTGCACACCTATTTTCATGCCCTTTCTGCACAAAGCCACAGGGCTGAAAAACATACACTTCTTCATGCAAGTCACCATTCAGAAATGTTGTTTTAATGTCCAACTGATGTACATTCCAACCATGATGGGCTGCAAGTGCACAAATGCTCCGAACAGTAGTCATACGACATGTAGGTGCAAAAGTCTCATCAAAATCAATGCCTCTTTCTTGTGCATAACCCTTTGGAACAAGCCTAGCCTTATACCTGTCCATTGTACCATCAGGTTTACGCTTCAGCTTGTATACCCACTTAGTGCCAATGGCCTTCTTGCCAGGAGGCAAGTCACATAAAGACCAAGTACCATTCTTCATTATAGCATCATATTCAGATTGCATAACAGCCATCCAATTTTCTAAATTTTGTGCTTCATCAAACGAAATAGGCTCATTCTCATCACAGAGACTAGATGCAGCCATAACATAGCAATCTGATGCAAGAGAGGCACTATGAGAGCCTGAACGAGTACGATATGACAAAGGTGCATCTAATTTGTTATCACTCAAAGTCTGCACCAGCCATTTTGGCATAGTTCTTGCCTGCTCAATATCAGCTCTCTCATCAATAAGTGCATCATGTACATCTGCATCAGAAATAGAATTATCTACATCATCACATGAAACCTGCAAAGGCTGAGAAGTTGCCTCATTAGGACCAGCACTAGACTGTCCACCTGTAAAAAGAGGCATCAAAGTACCATACATGTCTTTGGAGCTGACAGATGTCTCCTTGGTACATGAAAGCAATGGCTGAATAGCATCGTCCACAAAAACAACATCACGGCTAACCAGAATGTGTTTAGTCTGTGGATGATACAAACGATAGCCTTTACTTTCAGAACTATACCCAACAAAAATACATTTTTCTGCCTTATCATCCAAATTTCTGTGATGTTGTTTAGGCACTAATGCATATGCCAAACAACCAAAATCACGCAGATGAGCAATAGATGGCTTGCGGTCATCCCAAGCCTCATATGGAGTGATAGACTGCAGCACTTTAGTGGGAGACCTGTTAAGTACATATGTTGCACACATGACAGCCTCAAGCTAGAAACTATGTGGTAAAGCCTGACTCTTGACCATACACCTTGCCATCTCCATGAGTGACCTGTTCTTCCGTTCAGCAACTCCATTTTGTTGAGGTGTATACAGCACTATACACTGGTGTTTTATCCCATGTTCAGCTAGAAATGCATTAAAATCAAAAGACATATATTCCCCCCCTTGATCAGAACGGAGGGTGCCCATTTTACATGCTGAAAGATTTTCAGCCAAAACCAAAAATTGTTTAAAGCACATGAACACTTCAGACTTTGCTTTGAGTGGATATACCCATGCATGCCTGGAAAAATCATCAATGAAAGTCACGAAGTAAAAGTAATTTCCAAAAGAGGGTGTCTGCATAGGACCACATACATCACTATGTACAAGCTGCAATTTCTGTGTAGCCCGAACTGAACCATCTTTTGGAAAGGAGGAACGCTGCATTTTGCCCAAAATACGGCCTTCACAAACATGTTTTCGAGGTGCCTCAAGCTTGGGCAAAGAAGACACCATATCAGATTTCTCCAGGCGTAGCAAACTAGCAAAATTCAGATGACCAACGTGTGCATGCCAAAGCTTTGCATCTGACATAGCCTGAGAATCATGAACTGCACATGCTGAATCATTCACAGATCATTCATAGTCTATGAGCTTATACAGCCCACGACATAAAATGCCATAAGCAATAATAACATCGCCATTTGATAGATCATCAACTATACATCTATCATCAATAAATTTCACAACCAAGCCAATCTTGGCTAATGCAGAAACTGATAACAGATTCTTCTTGATCCCTGGCACAAATAAGGCATCTGACAAAGTGAAAGAACTACCATCAGCAGTAGTCATAATGATCTTACCAACTCCCATAACAGGATAAGAGGAGTTGTTGGCGCATGTGACAGTACTCCCTATAGGGGAAGGCTCGAGTGAAGAGAAGAAACTGTGCTGCGAGGTAATATGTTTGGTCGCCCCACTGTTAAAGTACCAAACATCTGAGTCCACTGCAGACATGCACTGCTCATGAGAAGATGGGTCAAAACTGCAAATAGTAGTAAACGCCCATTCTTCTTCCTGCACAAGATTAGCAGACTCTGTTTTTGGTGTAGAGGCTTCTGCAACAACCATTCCAACCTCCTTTTTCTTTACCTCTTTTGCAGCCAGTTTTGGACAATTCTTTATGATATGATCATTCCCTTTACAGTACTTGCAAAACAATTTCTGCTTTTCTGATTTCTTCTCATCTTTATCCTGGTTCTTCGAATGTGCAGCATTTGCAAATTTCTGCTTACTAGTAGAAGAGCTCCATTTTCCTTTGCCCTTCTGACTAGCCAAGAAAGCTTGATCTACAACACGCATAATGGACCTGTTCTGCCTGGACTGATCTTCCTGCAATAGAATAGAGACTAACTCCTCAAATGATAAGGCATTTGGATTGCCTTTCATCATCAACCGAAGATTAGAAGCAAAACTCTGATATGAATCAGGAAGACCATTCAGAACGGTCTGCACAAGTGAGCTATCTGGTATAACCTCATCAGCAGAAATCAACTGTTCCTTCAAATCTTTGATCTTCGTTAGGAAACTGTCCATAGAATCACCTTCATTCATGTGCTCACTCTCCAACTATTTTCGGAGGTAAGCAACACGAGCCTCATTCCTAGCTTGGTACAATGTGGTAAGTGTATCCCAAGCATCCCTAGTTGTTCTGCAAGAGCGAATATGAGGAATAATGGCACGTTTGACAGACAAAGCTATCAATGCATGTGCCTGGGCATCTCTGCCATCCCAACGAATCTGCTCTGCAGTAGGTGCAGTAGAAACAGTAGCACGAACAGGAGTTTGCACAATATCATCTTCGACACCATCTTCATCAGCTCTAGCACCTGTATTTGTAGTACCTGTTATTACAGGTGTAACAGGACGTCTTTCAACACCCTACACAATGTTCCACAATCCTTTTGCAACCAATACATGTCGCATCATATAAGCCCATAATGGGTAGTTGGTACCATCCAACTTATCCTCAACAGCCAACATACGGAATACATCACTGCTTTCAGCCATGGTCGGTGACTAAAATACCTTGACGCAGAAAATTGATTGTATCTCAAAAAGTTGAACGGAACTGCCTAGACGAGTTCTGCTAAACCTGTAGCAGACTTTGAGACGCTTATACTGGCGAACAAAAACTGGTATATACCTTTGTCACAAAAAGATGAAATAGCCTGCACAAGCGCTGCGATAGTGCATTCGGAGGCCTGAGTATACATCCAACATACGGAATACATCACTGCTTTCAACCATGGCCACTAACTAAAATACCCTGATGCAAAAAAAATGATTGTATCTTAAAAAGTTGAATAGAATTACCCTATTGATTTCTACTAAATCTGTAGTAGATTTTGTGATGCTTATACTAGTGAATGGAAACCTGTATATATCTTTGGCACAAAAAGAAAAAATCACTTCTACAAGCACTACGATAATGCATTCAGAGGCCAAAACAAGCTCAAGTTGTGATTTCAGAACCTCAAAGAAAAGTTGTTTTGATCTCCTAATCACCTTGAGTATGCTCACCAAATTTCGTGCAATTCTGAGACTGTGACAGGAGGGGGTGTCAACGATGCCCTAGATGAAGCGACGACCTGCTCTAAAAATTGTTGGAGTTTGAGTTTTGGGGAAGCACGTCAACAGCACAAGGAAGGAGAAGAAGCTTGGAGCACAACACTATACTCAATGTATTGCCACTAGAATGTACAAAGATAAGTAGCCCATTAGGGTAATGCGCGTATACATAGAAAGCCAAGATGTTTGCCAAGAAATCATTTTGAATTACTTTCATAAAAGGATTACAAGGGGATGGCAAAGAGAGCTTGGATGGGAAGGTGACATCCAGGTGCACTACTATGCCATATAGTTATGCACAATTCAACGCAGCACAGTAAATTGTGCATGCACCAAAAAGCCTGGATAGAAATACAAGGGATGTGATAGGAGAGGGGGAGGGGGAGGTGGAGGGGGAGGAGGAGGGGGAGGGAGGGAGGGGGAGGAGGGGAGGGGGAGGGTGAGGGTGAGGGGGAGGAGGAGGGGGAGGGGGAGGGAGAGGTGGAGGGGGAAGGGGAGTGAGAGGGAGAGGGAGGGAGGGAGGGAGGGAGGGAGTGAGTGAGAGCTAGGAGAGGAGGGGGGAGAGAGAGAGAGAGAGGGGAGGAGAGTGGAGGAGGGAGAGATGGAGTGAGAGGTGGAGAGGGGGAGTCGATGAAGTTTGGGGGCCCGATATCCTATAGTGTGGGGTTATCTCCTAGCTCGAGAGGTTTGAGCATGCTAAAGAGTCACCCCTCTCAATGTGTGAGATGAGGGGGGGAAGGCTTCTCCATATCATAGAACAAAGAAGTTAGTGAGCAAACTTTGTCTCCCTCCTATCTCGGCTACTGTGTAGATGGAGCAGGGAATCTCTGTGACTCTGTATCTCTAGTAAGAGTCGCTTGAGCTATCGTTGATCTCTAGAGTCCATGATCTCTTGGAAGGTGGGCTGCCCTGTAAACAGAGTCTCATATCTGCACCTGATGCCATCATATGCGCTACATCTACATATAAAGTGCTCCTCATCCTCCATTGCTGCTCTACATATCTGCTCCTCTCTAGGAATTTCTACAACTTTGCGCATCTCAATCTCTAGTTAGTGTGATGAGAGCCTCAATTGGCTAATCGCTACCCTTGAGCTATGAGGCATGTAAGTATCCATGTAGCATGGTTGTTGGATGAAATTGTCCACTAGTATGACTAAGAATTGTTCTCAGTAGTGTGATGGTCTCGATCCCATGTGTGGGTGAGCCATGTCTGACTAATAAAGAGCTTCCAGAGATCCTATATGAGCACAATGTTCCTCTCACTACGGGAGAGGTGGATGTGAGGTGAGTAGGGCTCATAGTGAAAAGGTGTCAATCTGTCCATATCAAGTCTATGACTATCAAACTAGGCTCTAACGTGAGTGTACCAAGCTCTCTCATATCTTGACTCTGATATCTCTATGGATGCCTCAAATGCTCTATGTGTGAGCCTCTCTGTAGGGAGCTCCCTCACCCTCTGAATAAAGTAGATAGTTAGTCTGGAATAGTGCATCTACTACCATGGGTGGTGTAGCTAGCTCTGCCCTGATAATTTCATGTGGTTCTCACTGTTTCCTCTGAAATAGTCTCGAGATCATACATACTTGTGGCCTCTCAATCACACTCCACTAGGTGACTATAAGACCTGGGGCCCAAATTGTTGTAGGATACATCATAGCTTGTCTGACTAGTGTGTCGAATAGCCACCCCTTCTTGGGGGGCTCCTAGAAGTGTACCTAGTGACATCTCTTCTCTAACATGGCTAAAGCTGCATATCCTCATGTGAGTCTATCGGTGGCTGCCTATCTCATGCTGAAAGGGCCAGGGAAACTCATGAATGTGATCTCAAGGTAGACATAGGAAGTGACCACCTCAATCTATCCATCGGGAGTTGTAAATCCTACTCCATTCCTCACCATGCGGGAGGTATGGAAGATCATGACCTTGGTCTTGTCAAGGTTTACTATGAAGCTCCTCTCTGTGGAAAACTCGTCCAGGGCATCCAAGTGGCACTGTAATCCCTCTGGTGACTCTAAAATCAATACAATATCATCGACATATAATAAAATGTGGACATGTGTACTTGCAAGATCTGCAACTTCTCCTCTATCTTGGAGAATGTAGTCCTCAATCTCGTCGATGTAGAGACCACATAGAGTGGGGGAGAGTGGGCAACCTTTCTTAACACTGATGGTGCTAGCAATGGCCTGAGACAATCCTCCTTGGCATTGTACCCTCCTAGTCACCTGCTCATAGAGTGCATAGATGGCCCAAATCATCTTTGATAGTACTCCCACGCTCTAGAGGTGGCAAAAGAGCCTCTCTCTTGGTATTGTATCAAAAGGTTTATGGAAGTCCACAAAGCAGCCATATAATCTCTTCTTTTGCACCTTTGCCCCATCTATCAGGTAGCACAGAATGAAGATGTGATCAATAGTGGAGAAAGTCCATCGAAAACCTGCCTCGCCTCGTGCTCGTATCCCCTCAGTCTCTACATATGAGCTTAGCTCTGCCTCAAGTATGGCCCCATATAGTTTGGCCATGGTGTGACCAATCATGATGGTCCTTTAGTTCCTTGGGTCTAGGGCATCGCCAAATTTGTGGATAGCACAATGGTGTGCCTAGCCCGCTCCTCTGGGAAGCCCTCTATTGGAGGAGATGGTGGACACCTTCCAGAGATGAGATCGTGCTACAAATTCTTGCTTCATATCAACCAAAATTGAGTTTAAGAGTGCAAAATAGACCTCTTGAGCTTTCCAAGAAGCATAAATAATCACCCAAGTACTTTGAAAGATGATCCTCAAATCATTGGATCAAAATAGATAACTTGGAGTTTCACTGTGAGCCAAAAACTTGCTATTTTGGTCACTACACCTATTTCAAGAAATGAACACTACTCCTTCCCAGATAAAAATTGGACAAAATCCTTTTGGGAATATCTAATTTCCTAAGATAGCTAACCTTCACAAGTTATTTCACTTAAAATGATCAACTATGCTTAGAGAATAATTAGCAAAACTGAGATGCATCCCGACATTTTAGGGAGTTAATAGTATGCACACTAGAGAGAAATGTTTTGAATGTATCTCGAGAATGGTTGTGGCAATTGACATGAAACTTTACAACATACAAAAAGAATATCTAATGAATCTTTAGCATTTAAAATCACTGAAAATGATCAACTACACACTGAGAAATAGATCAAAGAAGCCTCACTGTTCTGAGTAGTATATGACAGAGTAGAAGAGATAAAACATAGGAAGAGTATATGTATTATTGCACATAAATTACAATGACATTGGCAATTAATAATTGCACAATGTGATGGCAATAGAAGAGCTATAATGTGAGCTCAATATGCCACAAAAATTCCTCTAAAATCTTTGTTATATCTCCCTCTATTTCATGTGACTAGGTGGTCCTCATTTACAGCCTTTTGTTGGAGCAAAAATTCAAATCTTTACCTGAAAGTGTTCCAAAGTTTTAGGACTTGATTTTCTGTAAATCCTTACCAAGTAATTTGTGGAAAGATTCTCCTAAGAACTCATAATTGGAAGTGATTCCACATATGCATGTTCACAAGGAGTAAAAATCAATCTTTTACAAGAGATCATTCATGTGCTAATACATGAATGGATATATGAACTTTTGGGATAAGTGATCAAGCATGTAGGCTTGGAGTAATTGGACCACCAGCTCCCTCTCAAGCCTAATATGCTTAGGCTTTAGTTCTCTTTAATCTCTTGCAATCCAATCATCATCTTGAACTTGTTCAATTTAGTTTGATCCAAATACTTAGTTAGCATATCTACACATTGTAGGTATGTTGATACATAGGACAATTGTATGTCCTTTCTAAGTAGCTTCTCTCTCACATAATGATAATGCACTTCAATGTGCTTATTCCTTGCAAGATATATAGGATTAGCAACCAAATGCAGTGAGCTAGTATTATCTCCAAAGATCATTGGAGTATATGCATATAGTCCCAAGTCAGAGTAGAGTAGTGTTACATGTTGAATTATGTAGAAAGGGGGTCTAATAATGTGATTTTGATGCAAGGAACTGAGAAATAATCACCCAAATGAGGATGATTAAGTGTTTCGCATTGGCATATACATTGGTACTAAGGGCATGATTGCAAAATATGTGTGTGTGCTAGGGAGAGGTGTAGGTGAGCATGCATTAAAATGAATGTGTTTGTCATTAAGCATATGGGATCCGGGGCACACAAGCATATGTGTGTAAAGTTTCTTGTGAGCATGACGCATGTGAGTATGGACAGGTGTCAATGGTGATAGATATATGTATATATGCATGTGAGAGAAGGGGGTCTCTTATTAACTTCAGTTGATATCTGCACCCTAGTCCAAACAGTTAATCTCCTGTCCTGTTAACTTGGACACTGATTTGGTATGTTGTCTAATCTTCTGTCCTGTTAACTTGGACACTGATTTGGTATGTTGTCTGTGTATCAACATTGTGACAAGGCTGTGGGACTCCAAGCGAAGTGTCCATATGCTTGCTGTAGGGATCATGAAAAATTTGATTAGGTTTGGAAGGTCAGTTTTGGAGGAGTTTCTTGTGGCCAGGCCCAACCAAAATGAAGCTATAGACATATTGCATGGTGGGCTTGATAAGCTATTGATGAGTGACCTAACCCAGTTTTATGTATGGTTTCAAAATTCCGAAGAAATCCTCTTTAGTGTACTTGAACACCATGCATTAGTTGCACAATGGAAGGATAAGGATTACTGCCGGAGATGGAAAAAAAAAAAAAGAGAAAAGGTAAGGAAAGAAAGGAAAAAACTACGCATTAATAAGGGGGATTAAGGAAAAAGAGGAAATATATTCAAATTAAAAAAAAAGGGGGAATAAAAGAATATTAATAAAAATGGAAAAAATAAAAGTGCGCGTGTGCATGTGAGTGGGGGGAGTGGGGTGTCAGGGGGTCAGAGAGAGTGGGTGAGTGGAGGAAAAAGACAGAAAAGAAAAAAAGAAGAGAGAAAAAAAAAGGGGAACTTAATTTCCCTCCCCCCATCAATTTTTGGGCTCTCTCTCTTCGTTGGCGAAGGATCATTTTTCTGTGTTTTTCCTTTTGTTGTTGCTCTACATAGGAAACGAAGGGGGGGGGGTCATCATGCACCACATCGATGGGTTTTTTTGGAGTCGCTCAACAGAGGTTGCTGCGGCGTTTCTCTCGTGTTGATGTTGGTGATTGAGGAGGGCAAGAGATGGTTTGTGAAGTAGTCAGTAGCAAAAGGAAGGAGGGCATGATCAAGGGAATAACAGCAGAGCTAAGAACCATTGGCCCTCGGAGTCTTTCGGGCTATTTTTGTTTCCCCATGTGCCCATAGGTGGATGATGTCAAGTAAGGGACCGCGGCCAATGCGAGATTTGTGCACGCTCATTTGGGTAGAATAGGCAGGGCTGGAGTTTTAGAAAGGTGGTTCTCGATCAATCTGAGGTTGGAAATGAGCCCACCATACAGGAAGGAGTTGAAATGAGAAAATTCTCTCAAAAATGCACTTTAGGAGGAGAAGATCATTATAGAGTTTTGCTTTTAGATCATATACAGAAGATCGAGTTACTGCTGTACTGTCAAAAGTTGTGCCATCAATGACAGCTGATGAAGTGAAACAATGTTCTATAGCCTCACAAAATACTAGAGTTGGAAATTTTGCTATGATAGTCAGGGAATGTGCAGAATTCTATGCATAATTGATGGTATGATCTGGTTTATGATTTGTATCGAACTAAACAATGACACGATATAAGCTTGCCTCAAATATGAAGGTCTAGAAGGATTTTATGTGGACATGAATAGGAGACACTTCATTTGCATGACAGTATCTGCTAACCATAATTTGAGGATCCCTTTGATACCTTAAGGATAGCGTCAAGCAGGCTGTCCCATCTGGATTGTGACTGGGAGAAGTTATATTGTCAATTTGTCATGCTCAAAAGCTATTGGGCAGGTCTTCTAAGGGATTCAGCAAAGAGGAAAAGGGGAAGTGAAGTGATGTGGTTGGAGGGAGGGACATGTCGATAACTCCATCCATCTAAATAAGGGAGCATATTGGCCAAGAGAAGAAGCATGGCCATCGATCACAAAGCACTATGCTGAAGTTGACCAGTTCATTCCAATCAGCAGAGATGGTTGTAGCAGTAGCAACTGCTTCTATCGTGCTCAACGACAATCGACCATAATCACTCAGGCTTGTGCTAGGGGCCACTGTGTTGTTTGCCTTGGCATGAGAGAGAAGGGGTTTTTCTTGCTGTGTTTTTTGGTGTGCAGGGACTCACGGGTAGCAGCAAGAAGAAGGGAAAGTTCTCGGGCAGATTTGGGAAATTTCTATGTGTGTTAGCATGATGACATGAGTCAATGCAATTCAGGCAAGAGAGGAGTGCTCAGAACTGGCTTCAGTACTCTGTGTGATTATCGACTCCCGTGGATTCGAAGAGAGAAGTGGAACTATTGATCAGCTCGTTGCACCATTTTGGGCTTTGTCTTTTGCAATAGAGACTCTTTTGTCATTCACGCATCCATCGAGATACTTGCCCTTCGTCTGATGCAAGTGGTCACAATCTCAAGTGATGCATAAGATCCAAAGGTGTCTGGCATCCACAGAAGAAATGGAAGATCAGGTGTCACATTAGGGACTTAAGCCGACCCTCTGACTGTTGGAGATTGAAAGATCGTGATATATTGATGGTAATCTCTATTTTTTTTGGTTCAGAAGTCATTATGCAATAGCTCAAAGAGGAGGGAATATAACTCAGCAATGCTCTGAAATGGATTAAATCCCTTCCATATTTGCATTTGGCCTTTGGAGAATTTTATGTAATTAGATTATGAGAGTTGCAGACCGAAAATCTAATTTGGTGAACTTTAATATCATGATCTAGAATTTAGCAGCCGAGCCTGATTGCTACAATTTTCCTTGATTATTAACGTTAGCAACGCCTCAGAATCCCTTGTTCTTTCATATGGGTGCTAAGCTGCAATTTCGGTTCGAATATCTGTATGCACAGAGAAAGGAGTTGCCACCAGCATGAAAGATGTGATACCGGTATGTATGCATCAACACACATTAACGCCTTGTATACTGCACATGCATGTTTTCTTCGTGGTCATTGTTTTCTTGAAACAATATTGTGTCAACTCCTGAATTAGGACAATGAAGAAAGGTGTGATGTATTGACCAAATAGGACAAGAATTGAGTCATGACTGAGTGTGAATCGTTGCGACGGGAAGGTGCAAAGAAGAGATTTATGACTAAATAGATTGACATCAAGTTTTTGACTCCTAGGGAGTCAATTCTGTAAGCAGAAAGTAATCTCATTGTGAAGCGATGTGGAAGTGCAGGTACGTGAAAGAATAACAGCAACGATTGGGGAAGGACAATTGTCTATAATTTTGATGTCTTAATGGGTAAGAATTTCTGTCCGTTTGGGGCAGGCTGTGTGTGAGAGTACGTGAGGGTGTGGGGGAATTAAGTAAGTGAGAAAAAGAGAGTGAAGGTGAGAGTGTGTGTGAGAGAGTAAGTGTGTGTGTATGCATGCACGTGCATGTATGAATGAATTGGTGTGTTCGACTTAGTGTGTTTGCGAGAGAGAGAGAGAGAGAGAACGAGGGAAAAGGAAAGGTGAAAATAAGCGAGAGTCGGGAAAAAAGGGAAAAGGAGTGAGGGGATGTATGAGAGGGTGTGTGTGAGCAAGGAGTGGGTAAGAGTGATAGGGAGGAAAAAACGAGAGTAAGGGGGTGTGCATGTGAGCGCATGCAAGGTGTCTAGGGTTGCTAGGGGTGTGGAAGTATATGTGTGTGCAAGTGTGAGTGTGAGAGTGAGTGCAACCAAGAGCAAGAGTAAGAGAAAGAAAAGAATAGAGAAACAGGCGAAACAAGAGCGCGTAAGGAGAGTACAACTCCAAGGGTTAGGCATTGTAGTTGGATTTTGGAGTACGTCTAGATTTGGGTTTCCATTCTTTTCTCTTCACAGGTCTACATTCGAATACTATTGGGTTATTTAGAATAAGAGAAGTGGACTAATCGCGAGCAATTTAGGCAATCCATAAGCATATGTAAGCACCCATTCCTTGGGTTGAGGACCTTATCCATTTTGGCGATCCTACTGGGGAGTTGGATTAGCATATCTCATAGAGATTGCTACGAGTTTGCTTGATGCCCCAATCATGTGGCACAGCCAACGCAACCCCAAATTTGCTTTGGCCTTCATTGAGGAGATGGTGCAACAAAGGAAAGCTTGTGGTTTTCAAAAAACTGAAGGGAGGTCGATGAATTATGGACGGACAAATAGACCAATTGAATTCATGGGAGCAATGAAGAATTATATGAACACACATCCTCGATTTGGTCCTATCTCCAATTATATCAGATGTTGGTGTTGCGAGGAGATCGGGCACATTGCCAAATTCTGTCCTCGAGTACTTACTCTGTTGGACTTTGTCCCTATGTCTGCAGATTGTGGAAAAAAGAGTCTATGTGAACATGCATGCGAGGCAAAGGAAGTCTCTCCCGAGAAAGTCACTAGGAAGGAAACTAGTTTTTCTCTCCCTACTCTTTATGTGGAAGTTGACAATGGAAGATATATTGGAGTGAAAAAAGTAGGAAATGAAGTCTTAGCAAACAAGGACATGGAATATATGAGGGAAAACAAGGTAAATGAATCTCAAGATAAAGTCTTAACAGAACTTGTGGAAAGTTTACAATGTCAAGTAAACTTGATACGTGAGGAGCGAGATAGTGGCAGGACCAAGGTGAAGAGATTGGAGATAAATCAAACTAAAATCAAAGAGGTCTTCGCGAAATGGGAGGAGAAATTTAGATTTATGGAAAACAAAAACAAAGAGTTGAAAAGGGAAAACAAAAACTTGAGGAAGGAGATTGAGAGGCTTCTGAGTCAAGAAGTTGTTGGGAAGGGTAAGGACATAGAAAGAGAGACACTTGGGATCAGTTCTGATTTAGTGATAGTAGATTGCTATGGGTTTACAGTTGAAGATGAACACCAACCTGAGGACGACTTGGTGAGATGGATTGAGCGAGGAGAGCACGAGATTAGGAGAGTGCAAGAAGTTATTTGTAGGTACAATGATCAAGCAGGTAGGATCAGTGAGGAATTTGAGTTGGAGCTAGCAAAGATTAAGTGTGCCCAAGTAGAGAGTGATAAGAAGATGGGAGAATTGGAAAAAGAAAATGCGAGGTTGAAAGGAGAGCTGGATAGATGGATGAGTCAGAGAGAGCAGGAAAGGCGGAGGTGTGTAGAGAAAGATGAAAAAGTAGATAGAATGGAAAAGGAGTTGCAGACAATGCTCGATAAGCTGAGTGCATTAGGAAGAGTGATAGAGGAGACACCTTTTGAAAGGAATTATAGAAACCCTAGTAGAACATTCAAAAAAGAGCTTTCAAGAGGTCAATAAAAGAATTGGAGGAGTAAGGTCGAGAGGGGATGAGTTAGAAAAGAAGCTAGAGAATTTAGAAGGAAGAAGATGTGAAGAGCTTGGTCTAGTGGAGAAGCTCGATGAAATTAAGCAAAAACATAAAGATGGATCTGAGGAGCTCGAGAGAAAATATCTGATGTTGCAAGAGAAAATCGAGAGGCTATTAGAATTATTTGAGAAAATAGAGAATGCTCTTCAAGAAAATGAAAAGAGGATTGATGAGATGGAACGAGAGAATGAGAAGTTGCAGAAATGCATGATGTATGTAGATTGCAACATAGCACAATATCGAGATGAGGTGGATCAAAATATGTGAGGATTGAGGGAACTAGCTACGAAGGTTGATGGATTAAGAAACATATTCACAAATAGTGCCCAAGACCTTACGAAGCGTCTTGCCTAGGTAGAGGACTATCTACAAAAACCGGCAAATCACGTGGAATCTTTACAAAGACGGGTTTGGAGATAAAGGGGGAAATGATTGAGGAGGTGAAGTTGAAGAGTGAGCATGGGCATTAGTGATGATCACAAAAAAAAAAGTGGAAGTGGAGTAGATAAAAATTAGGAGACAAGGAGATGAGCTTAAAGCTGAGAAAATAAGTCTTTTGAGCAAAAAAATAGGGGGGGAAAAAAAGGGGAAACTTTATTAGTAATGTACATATGTTCTTTGACTGCTTCTTTGTTTGCATGTATGTTTGAATTTATATATATAATTATAAATTTAAAAAGAGAGAGAGAGAGAGAGAAAGAAAAAAAAGAGAGAACGATGTAGTGGAATTATTAAAAAAAAAAAGAGAGAGGAGAAAACCAAAGGTAAAAACTCGAGTGAGTGAAAATAGAATGGAGGTGACAAGTGGAAAAGGAGTGAAAATGAGTAGATTTGGAAGTTGAATAAAAACCTTGAGTGGAGGTGATGATCAAAGAAGGAGTTGATGAAGCAATGGAACTAAGCAGGACAAGAAGCGAGAGGGAGGAGATTCCAAGCAAAGCAACAGAGTCACAAAGAGGTTAGGAAAATTTGAAGGGGGGGGAGGGGAGGGAAACACACACACATCGAGTTCTTTGAGAGAGTGGTAGGGATTGTTAAATTCAAAATTAGTGAGTGAAAATGGATGATTTAGAAAAAGAGTGTTAGATAGACAAGGCGGTGAGAGCTAACTAGAGGACAGATCAAGTGGAGGTGGAAGTCGAGAAAGGAATCGATGAGGCAATGGATGTCGGTGGGGACGGCTTAGGTCTAATTAGGGGTTACTTTGTCATGATTGCAAGTTGGAGATGTGAGGACGGATGGACCAAAGAGTGTTGTACGCTTAGGACTGAAGTGGAATTTTTCGGGGTTTTCACGTCGGCAAGGTAATTACTGTGTGCGGGTTTTGAGAGGAAGGGTTGACCATGGCATTAGTGGTCGGATTTTGGCTTGAGTGATGGTAGAGAGGAGATGTGTCTCATCGGGATGTCCACGGGGGGATATATGTATGTGCATTGTGATTGGGATGGTTGAGAAAAAGGTCCTTTCTTTTGTCTCCTAATTCTCGAGATGCGTGAATGAAAAAAAAAGGGAAAAAATATATCTTTATGTATGTGTGTGTGTGTGGATACGCGCTTATGTGGGCCAATAGGTGGGTGGACCCACTTTGGCCGGGTGATCAAAGCCACGAACCGATGTCGGTTTCGCATAGGGCTAGCGTCGTGTGCTGCGTTGGGTTGGTAGATGGGTGGAACAAACTCGATCGAGTGGTCGAGTCCACAAGTCGCATCCAGCTTCGGCGTAGGCCGGCAAGTGTGAGTAAATATGTGGAAAATGATGGAATAAAAAAAGAAAAATGTGGAAAAAATAAATGAGATAAATTCCTTGCTCGAGGGGGGATAGAAGAGAGGTGAGAGAGCATGATGCTCGGATGGGAATGTGTGTATATGTTGTGGGGATCTGGGAATGTGTGGACTCCTGATGAGGCATGTCGAATCGAAGCTTAAGCTCGGCTAGGGTTTTGGCTTCGACGTGTCCGTGGAAGACTTGGACTTGAGAGATCCAAGCGTGCTAGTTACTTTGTGCATTTGCAAATTCTTGGGAGATGCTCATTTTTGGTTCTTAGGTTGTGCAACTACTTGCGATGTCCTGACGCATGTCGACGATGAGCAATCTTGTCAGAGTAAGCTCTTGTTAGGCTTGAGTGGTCTTTGCCGCGTGTCCATCAATTCAGGAGGTGTGGTGGTGACCTAGTATAGGAGCTAGTTGAGAAAGAGCAAAGGAGATAAAAAGGAAAGCGGGTAGTAGAAACCCTAGGTAGAAGTGGAATGAAAAATCGACGAGAGAACTCGGTTAGAAATAAGAAAAGGGAATCAGGAAAGCGATCGCATGGCCGGGAAGAGCATCAAAAATGAAATTGATTATATATGGTGTGTATGGAAAGTGTGTTGAGTATGCATGTGGGATAGAGATTCATGATGTGTTGAACGAATAGTTGAGAAGAGTGACGAGAGGGAATGTGGACATGTCTTCTGCTTGTATGTATATTTGTGATGCGAGATCATGAGGTGTGTGCTGAGCATATTTGTGTGATGTGGATGATTGATATGATTGTCTTTTCATTTTGGTTGTAGACATTATGTTTGATGAAAAAAAAGTGTTCTGATGTTTTGGTGAGTTTGTAGACAGGTGGATGTGATAGGTGAAGATGCAAAATGGCATACAAAGTTGGTAACTGAAGTGATTGATTTTGATGACTAATGGATGTTGATTTAGTGTGGTTGCAGGTACGCTAGTGGAAAGAGCTAGAATAAGTATGAGGTATGTGAATGTGCATTGATGTATTGTCGATGAATTGAATGGTTTGAGTGCAAGTGCTAATTGGCTCGTCGAGGACGACTTCGCAAGCAGAAGGGGAGAGTATGTTACATGTTGAATTGTGTAGAAAGGGGAGTCTACTAATGTGATTTTGATGCAAGGAACCGAGAAATAATCACCCAGATGAGGATGATTAAGTGTTTCGCATTGGAAGATACATTGGTACTAAGGGCATGATTGCAAAAGATGTGTGTGTGCTAGGGAGAGATGTAGGTGAGGATGCATTAAAATGAATGTGTTTGTCATTAAGCATATGGGATCCGGGGCACACGAGCATATGTGTGTAAAGTTTCTTGTGAGCATGAGCGCATGTGAGTATGGACAGGTGTCAATGGTGATAGACATATGTATATATGCATGTGAGAGAAGGGGGTCTCTTATTAACTTCAGTTGATATCTGCACCCTAGTCCAGACAGTTAATCTCCTGTCCTGTTAACTTGGACATTGATTTGGTATGTTGTCTATGTATCAACATTGTGGCAAGGTTGTGGGACTCCAAGCCAACTGTCCATATGCTTGCTGTAGGGATCATGAAAAATTTGATAAGGTTTTGAAGGCCAGTTTTGGAGGAGTTTGTTGTGGCCAGACCCAACCAAAATGAAGCTATAGACATATTGCATGGTGGTCTTGATAAGCTATTGATGAGTGACCTAACCTAGTTTTATGTGTGGTTTTGAAATTCCGAAGAAATCCTCTTTAGTGTACTTGAACACCATGCATTAGTTGCACAATGGAAGGATAAGGATTACTACCGGAGATGGAAAAAAAAAAGAGAAAAGGTAAGGAAAGAAAAGAAAAAATAGCGCATTAAAAAGGGGGATTAAGGAAAAAGGGGAAATATATTTAAATAAAAAAAGGGGAATAAAAGAATATTAATAAAAATGGAAAAAATAAAAATGCACGTGTGCATGTGAGTGGGGGAGTGGGGTGTCAGGGGGGTCAGAGAGAGTGGGTGAGTGGAGGCAAAAGACAAAAAAGACAAAAAAAAGAGAGAAAAACAAAAGGGGAACTTAATTGCCCTCCCCCCGTCAAATTTTGGGCTCTCACTCTCCGTTGGCGGAGGATCATTTTTCTGTTTTTTTTCCTTTTGTTGTTGCTCTACACAGGAAATGAAGGGGGGGGGGGGGGGGGGGATCATCAGGCACCACATGGAGGGTTTTTTTTGGAGTCGCTCAACAGAGGTTGTTGGGGGGTTTCTCTTGTGTTGATGCTAGTGGCTGAGGAGGGCAAGAGACGGTTTGCGAAGTAGTCAGTAGTAGAAGGAAGGAGGGCATGATCAAGGGAATAATAGCAGAGCTAAGAACCATTGGCCCTCGGAGTCTTTCCGGCTATTTTTGTTTCCCTGTGTGTCCAGAGGTGGATGCTGTCGAGTAAGGGACCGCGGCCAATGCGAGCTTTGTGCACGCTCATTTGGGTAGAACAGGTGGGGCTGGAGTTTTAGAAAGGTGGTTCTCGATCAATCTGAGGTTGGAAATGAGCCCACCATACAGGAAGGAGTTGAAATGGGAAAATTCTCTCAAAAATGCCCTTTAGGAGGAGAAGATCATTATAGAGTTTTGCTTTTAGATCATATACAGAAGATCGAGTTACTCCTGTACTGTCAAAAGTTGTGCCATCAATGACAGCTGATGAAGTAAAACAATGTTCTATAGCCTCACGAAATACTAGAGTTGGAAAGGTTGCTTTGATAGTCGGGGAATGTGCAGAATTCTATGCATAATTGATGGTATGATCTGGTTTATGATTTGAATCGAACCAAACAATGACACGATCTAAGCTTGCCTCAAATACCTTTGCTACTAGCCTTGCTTTATACCTGTTTATTGTGCCATCTGAGTTCTTTTCACTTTGTAGATCCACTTGGATCTTGTTACCTTCATGAATGGTTTTTTGGGAACCAAATCCCAAGTACTATTCTCTTGAAGTGTTTCAATTTCCTCTTGTATAGATTCTCTCCATTCTTCTTCCTTATTGGCTTCCTCAAATGAAGATGGTTCCATTGACATAAAGTCTTTAGCTATGTATATAGAATGTGATGTATCATAGCCATACCTTATAAGTTTCTTGCTTTCCCTTTGAGATCTTCTAAGTGCTTGATTGGATAACTCTAGAATGTCTTCTAATTTTTTGGACTTTGCTTTGCCTTTGGACTTCCACGCTTCAAAATCAATTTTTTCTTCATCTTCTGAGTTGACATCCTTTGATGTATGTGGTTACTCCTTGGTCAGATTTGGAAAATCATTATCCAAATCATAGGGTAGCTTTATTTTCCTGCAATCATCCTCAAACCAAGATTTATTTTCATCAAATAACACATCCCTACAAACTATAAATCCTTTATTAGTGGGATTATAAAACCTATATCCTTTTTTATTCTGATCATAGTCAATGAATATGCATCTTTCATCTTTTGGATCAAGCTTTCCCCTAATCTGAGAGGGTATGTGTGCATACGCAATGCACCCAAAGGTCTTACAATGATTAAAGAAGGCCTCCTACCATTCCATGCCTCATAAGGTGTCATCCCATCTAGAGACTTGGATGGAAGCCTATTGATTAGCTAAGTGGTTATGGAAATAGCCTCTTCCCATAGATAATTAGGGAGCTTTTTCTCATTCAAAATTGACCTTGCAGCCTCTACTATTAATCTATTTCTTCTTTCTCCCACTCCATTCTATTCAGAAGTATACCTTGTTGTAGTTCCTCTCTTTATTCCTCTGTCGTGTAAGAAGGAGTCAAACTCATGTGAGAAATACTCACCATCTCTATCAGATCTGAGCCTCTTCAACCTTTTACCTGTTTCATTCTCAACCAATGCCAAATACTTCTTGAAACAAGTGAAGAATTCATCTTTATGCTTCATAAAATAAAGTATTGTCCACCTACTTTAGTCATTTATGAATGAAACATAATACCTTGACCTTGAAATTGATGGCTCTCTACTAGGATCCCACACATCTGTGTGTATAAGTTGCAAGTAGTCTTCATACATGTATCCTCTTTTGTTGAATGGTTGCCTATGTGACTTTCCAAATTGGCAAGTCACATAGGCAACCATTTGTAAATCATGTGTTGCTTGGACACATTTGGGATGCCAAGCACACTCTGATCTATGTATATTTTCTTCAATGTCCTTTCACCTATATGTCCTAATCTCTTATGCCATATCTCCAATTTAGATATTTCTTATAATTGAAGAGAGCAATATTTCTTGTATCTTCAACTTCAACAGTAAAAATTCTACCAGATTTCTCACCTTTTGCAATCTTCTTGAATCCTTTTGAGGGTCCTCCACATATGCTCCATGCCTTGTGAATCTAAGTTGTAAACCTTTCTCAAAAATCTATCCAACATTGATTAGATTCTTGGTTATTGTTGGCACATACAATACCCTGCTTAGAAGATTCATGTTACCATCAGATGCTTTAACATTTCCAATCTTCTTTACTGAGTGCCTAGTGTCATCACTTATCTCAACTTCATGCTTTCCTTTGGGTTCTTCAAGGATAGACAATAATGCTACATTGCCTGCTACATGATTGGAGCATCCATAATCAATATAGAATAGGTACTCATCATCTTTTACCTTGCTTGGCTATCATATTCATGAGTAAAAGGGAATCCTCTTGATCATTTTTATAGTTGTTGTAGTCTCTCCTTCCTCTGAAGCCTCTTTGATAGTTGTTGTTGTTGTAGCCTTGGTTATAATTGTGACGGTAGTTGTTTCCTCCATTATTGAACCTGCCTCTTGATTGTCCATAGCCTCTTCTTTGGAAGCCTCTTCCTCTCTGATTCTTTGTGTTCCTGAAGCATTCATGTGTGATATGATTGGTCAAGCCACAAATGTTGTAAGATGAAGAATTGTATGGTCTCCCCCTACCTTGCTTTCCTCCTCTACCCCTTCCTCTAGTACCTCTTCCCCTACCTGTGAAATTCACTTGAGAGGCACTTGCATCTTCTTGATTCTTCTTACCTTTGTCTTTATCTTTACTCTTATTTTTATCTGTGTAAAGGGCAGAAGATTGTATGTATAAGTGTATGTTTGTATGTATATATGTTTATGTGTGCATGTATTTTGTATGTATGTATGCATGTATGTGTGTGTGGATATGTGTATGTGTGTGTATGTATGTATAAGTGTATGTGTCTATGTATGTTTATGTGTGCATGTATATATATATATATATATATATATATATATATATATATATATATATATATATATATATATATATATATATATATATATATATATATATATATATATATATATATATATATATATGTGTGTGTGTGTGTGTGTGTGTGTGTGTGTGTGTGTGTATACAATAAATATACATTGTATATAAATATAAATATAAATATATATATATATATATATAGTAATATAAATATGTATATAAATAAATATATATATATATATATATTTACTATAAATATATATGAGTATGTGTATATGTGCATGCTATATGTGTGTATGTATGTGTATGTATTCTGATTCTTTTTTTCTGTTTGAGATTAAAATAACAGGAGATGTTGTATGGTGGAAAAAAATAAGAGGAGACCTAACATACCACCTGAGACATGGCAGTTTTTTTGTAGATAGCTACATCTTCAACAGTCATTTCCTCAGCAGAAAGTATATATATATATATATATATATTTACTATAAATATATATGAGTATGTGTATATGTGCATGCTATATGTGTTTATGTATGTGTATGTATTCTGATTCTTTTTTTCTGTTTGAGATTAAAATAACAGGAGATGTTGTATGGTGGAAAAAAATAAGAGGAGACCTAACATACCACCTGAGACGTGGCAGTTTTTTTGTAGACAGCTACATCTTCAGAAGTCATTTCCTCAGCAGAAAGTATACAAATTAATAGTTCATATTTATAATTCTCATATATTTTATTAAATTTTTACATTTAATTTATGTATTTCTTTTCGATTTAAATAAACAGGCTACTGCAAAGAAGAGAGTTGAGTCGGGCCACACATCTCACTTAGGACAAATGGACCATCATGCTTTTGTAGCTAGATTTGTAAGTATATGTGTTAATGTAAGTATATTTTTTATTTTAGTTAAAACGCAAGAGACTAATCTTTTTTATTTATTTCAATGCAACGAAAGAATTATGGTTGATATCCTACGAAACATGAGATCAAGTATGCTACACATTTTGGATATCGGTG
>CM035423.1:107587763-107800263 GCA_020310875.1 Ceratopteris richardii
ACCCAATACCTCTCTCAATCTGCATTGAGAACACTCATGCACACACCTCTGAACAAACATCCTCATGCATGGCCAAAAGAAACATAGATCAATTAGAGCCAAGGTACGATGTATGCTAAGGTGTCCAGAACTTGGTGCATCATGAATAAGATACACCAACAAGTATCATCATCATCATCATCAGGTACACACATTGATCTTCCTAAAAAGTAACTCATTCCAAATGGAAAACTTTTCCACTATCTTTATCTGAGTAGCTAACTTTCATATAGAGCAATCACCATAGCTATCCAAGCTACTTGAACATGATTGGGCTCGTTCCTAGATCCTTCCAAAATGATAATCATTGCAACGATGCTGCTTGAGAGAAAGATAGAAATCATTCCCTATATCCTGAAAAGAAACTTCATTCGCATCACATCTGCCCAAAGGCATCAGCCAAAATGTGGGCGGCACCCCTCCAGTACTTAATCCTAAAATCAAACTCATGTATGAGCTCTTCCCACCTTGCCTTACGGCCTTAGAGTTCGGGCTAAGAATGGTGATCCATCCACAAGAGTGAAGCAAGAGCCATACTAATATCTCGAAACCTTGACAACATGGATGATTGCTAATAATTCCTCTTATGTGGTGTAGGACATGTGAACATTAAAGAGCTTCTCAAATACTACAAGTCAACCGTCTTGAAAAGGCAGTGGCATTTATAGCCACATTATTGCAATCCACCTTGACCACAAACGGCCTAGATTGGTCCACAATCCACAACATGGGTACAGAGATCACTAATAATTTAAGTGCCTGAAAACACTAATCAAGCTCCTTGTTCCACACAATAGGGGGACTAGGACTATGCCTACTAGTATGGATACCCTTCAAGAGATGGATGAAGGGTTTTGCAATACGTGCGCAATCTTTGATCAACTTGCAGAAGAAGCCGATGAATCTCAAGACAACCTTCACCTTGCAAATTGTGTGGAGAAAGGCTAATCTAGCATGACCTTTACTTTATCATGGTCGATACAAATGCCATCAACTACGATGACTATTGGAAATGCAACCTTCCACAAGGGGTATTACACATATTTTTCAGAGTTGATTAGTTATTAGCAAAGTCAACCATGGCCAAAACAAGGCTAAAAGAGGTCGAAATTGGTTAAAATATGCCGAAAATTTTTATTACATATTTGAATAGTTGGGATTAAGAGCTATCTATTGATATATAATACTTAATTTAGACCACATTTGGGTAGTCAAACGTTTAAAACCCAATTTCTGAAATTCGTGTGAAAAGCAATTTTTATGCGTGAAAAATAGTTTTACAAGCAAAAAAATCATACCATATATTTTTCAACCAAAGAATATAAAAAATAAAAAGAAAAATCCAAAATTAGGGTTTTTGTAATGTTTAGACTTAAGGTATTCGAAAATTAAGGAACAATGGTTTTTGAGTTTTTTAAAGCTTTTTTATCTTGTGTTTCATCATGAACCAAAAACTATATAAGCACAAGGTCCATAGCACACATCTTATCACTATTTGGAGCACAAGCTTGAAGCTTGGCTATGGAGAGGTCTTCTTCAACCTTGTAGAGGAGTTGAATTACGGTTTCATCTTCTTCAAAGGATGGGTGGAAGCTAGGGTTTGTGATTCTTCTTCAACAAGAAGGAGGACATGATCTTGGAGCTTTAACTATACATGGAGGAGATCATTGTGAAGTTATGAAGATATGCAATAGATTGATTCTTTTATATGCAAATTTTATGATTCTTTGTAACATTTCTATAACTAATATTTTGGAAGACATGGCATATATATGGAGCTTTGCTCCTCCATCTCTCTATGACTTTGTCTATTCTCTCTTATGTCTCTATTTCATTTTTTATTGCGGGCCTTAAAAACCAACAATTTGTATCAGAGCACGTGGAAATAGTGCGCATAGAGCATGTTGAGAATATCGCATATAATAGAAAGATAAGAGCAATATGAAAGACACAAGTCAATCTCAGTTCATTATTTAACAAGTGGGAGCATGTCCATAACACATGCAATTGTTAGAAGCTTGCTAAGTACATGAACCAAAGGAAGTTAGCTCCAGGAGAGGTCACATCAGTCCTATTTGATTGCACAAGCAATCATATATTTTGGAGATGTTCTTAACATGTCATATTCAGCTATTATACTAGTCTTAGGTATTTTTATGGATGTTGGCATGATCTTTACATGTACCAACAAAAACACTTTTTCAGCTAGGAACAACAATTTTCGTTTTTATCATCCAACAATACATATACCTACCTAGTGTATTCCCTGTGTGTCAGGTTAGGAGGGGATTGTTAGAAATCCAACCTTCCACAAGAGGGATCCACATATTTTTCAGATTTGATCAGTTATTCAAAAAGTTAACAATGGTCAGACCAAAGTCAAAAGAAGTCAAAATTGATCAAAATATGGAATTTCTTTTTTATCACATGTTTCGATAGTTAAGATGAAGAGCTATCTGTTGATATATAACACTTTGAATTTGGACCACATTTTGGGAGTCAAAAATCAAAACCCTAGTTTTTGAAATTCGTGTGGAAAACAGTTTTTATTCGTGAAAAACAATTTCTTAAAGCCAAAAGCAATGCGCCATATATTTTTGAGCCAAAGAATATAAAAGATTAAATAAAAAACACCCAAAATTAGGGTTTTTGTAATTCTGTAGAATTATGATTTTTGAAAATTATGGAACCCTACCTTTTAAGTTTTTTAAAGCTTTTTAATCTTTCTTTTCATCACGGTTCAAAAACTATATAAGCACAAGGTTCATACCTCACTTTTATCACTTTTTGGAGCACAAGCTTGACGCTTTGGCTATGGCGAGGTCTTCTTCAACCTTGTGGATGAGTTGAAATAGGGTTTCATCTTCTTCAAAGGATATGCAATAGCTAGGGCTTGTGATTCTTGTTAAGTAACAAGGAGGACATGAGCTTGGAGCTTAACTATACATGGAGAATATGATCTTAACTTTATGGAGATTGTGAAGTTATGAAGATACAACATATTATTGATGCATTTATATATGATCCTTTGTGATATTCGTGTACTTCATCTTTGGAACATATGGCATATACGTGGAGCTTTGCTCCTTCATCTCTCTATGACTTTGTCTATTCTCTCTTGCGAGGATATTGTTGTAGAACACCACTATCTGTTTTCGCAAATATGGACAAAAAAGATCATTCATCAAGTAATGAAGGTGCAAGATGCATTGGTCAAGGCAAAGGCAATACGAAAAAGTTATAGTATCTATACCATGTACAGAATGCAAACTTCAAGACATCATCATGGTGGATCTTGATCAAATACAAAGCACAAAGCATCCTGATAGGTTTGAATTTGTTGAGCTATCTCATCTTCCTCCATCCTGCTTAAAATATAGGGTTGATGGAAAGGGGACAACTATCGAGCATAAGCTCTATCCTATGGTTTGACATAGATCCACGAACAATGGAAGTCCATCCAATAAATCTAGTGGAAATATGTCCACAAAATCACACAATAATGAGTCCAAAGCATCTTTGATCCCAATATCATGCGGAGACATAAACTCATGTCCAAGCAAACCATGCAAATCTGCATCACTGACAAACATTGAGTGACATGAAAAAGAAATATCAAACACTAAATGTACCACAAATACACTAAGAACTTGGCGTCAACCAATAAGTTTTTGAATTCATCA
Organism: Ceratopteris richardii; assembly: GCA_020310875.1. NCBI lineage: Eukaryota > Viridiplantae > Streptophyta > Polypodiopsida > Polypodiales > Pteridaceae > Ceratopteris > Ceratopteris richardii. Next base: position 107,591,486 of record CM035423.1, read on the forward strand.
TAAGTGATAAGGTTTACATTGGATACATCGATGACTTTGGAGGGAAGATTATGATGGAATTTAATCCCCCAAATTTGCACATTAGAAGTGAAATGAACCCAATACCTAGGTCCCTTCATACAACTTTTCTGCTACCCTACCGCAAAACTCTGATTCACCTATCTAACATTGATCCAAATCACCTAATCTTTTAGCCACACTTAGTGTGGTTCATAAGCTCTCCAACAAGCTATAGAACACCTCAAATGGTTCTGTTTAGCTCAACCAACAACTCTGTACAATACAGACTATGTAGAGATGTAAGATATGCAAAAATTAGGGTTATAGAGACACCAATTTCTAAGAGACCAGAGGGGGTAGACTCTGTTTTGGGTGTAGAGCCCTCTGCAACAACCATTCCAGCCTCTTTCTTCTTTGCCTCTTTAGCAGCCAGTTTTGGATAGCTCTTGATGACATGATCATTTCCTTTAGAGTATTTGCAAAATAATTTATGCTATTCTGTTTTCTCATCCTCTCTCCATGTAATGCCCCCCTCTGTGTTTTTCCTAGCTTGGACTGCTCCGTTTCAGTTCCTTGAGCCTTGGATGAGTCTCTCCTTGAGCCTCCTTGAGTATATGTCTCTTGGACTTCAATGACCTACAAGACTTCCATGCATTTGGTGTCTCTTCACCTCCTTTTATAGCTTTTGGATTCCCTTTCTAACTTTTCCACCGCCTTAGGATTGCCTTGCCCGACCTTCCCCGATCTTGAGACCTCCCTAAGTGATTTGATTCATGACTTTTGTCGACATTAAGGCCTTATGAACCCTTTATCCACCTAAAGCTTGCATAGTTCACATTTTCAGCACTCCCCCTCAAGCTTAAGGTGGTAATGTCTGTATCAAGCAAGCTCATAGCCTTTGAAAACTTTGTTAACTTGGTCACATCCAAGCTTCTGGTGAAGATATCTGCAACTTGGTCTTTTGTACTTACAAAATGAACATTAATGTCCCCACTTGCAACCTTTTCCCTTACAAAATGGTAATGCACCTCAATGTGCTTGCTCCTTGCATGATACATGGGATTGTTAGCAAGATGTAGGCTTGACATGTTATCTCCATAAATTGGAATTGGTCAAAGTTGTATATCAAGATCTTTGAAGAGCTTCTTAAGCCACATTGCTTCACATGTAGTGAGGGCTAAAGCTCTATATTCAGCCTTTGTTGAACTCAATGCAACTATGGGCTGCTTGATGCTCATCCATGAAATTGCTTTTGTACCTAGCATGAAAACATAGCCAAAAGTTGACCTTCTATCATCAACACTCCCTACCCAATCTGCATCACTCCATGCTCTTACTTGAAGTTCTTCATCATACCTATATAACAACCCATAATTAACTGTAATCTTCACATACCTTAACACTCTCTTTGCATGATTGAGATGTGTATATGTGGCTGCATGCATGAACTCAGATAGAACTCCAACTATGTAGCACAAGTCAAGCCTTGTGAGTGTAGCATATATCAATGATCCCACAATGCTCTTGTATAGTGTAAGGTCTTCTAGCTTCTTACCATCCTCCTTGCTTAACTTGACATTTGAATCCATAGGTTGAGCTATTTGTTTGCAATCTGTCCTGCCAAACCTAAACAGCATATCTAGAAGATACTTCTTTTGAGAGAGAGAGATACCTTCTTTCCCATAGATCACCTCAATGCCAAGAAAGTACTTTAGCACACCTAAATCTAAGATTTTGAACTCTCTTCCAAGCTTCTCTTTGATGGTCTTTATCCGTGCATCATCATCACCTCTCACAAGGAGATCATCCATATATATGCATCTCAAACATATCTTGTCATTTGTTTTTTTCCACTGGGAGAGAAACCACATCTCTTCAAGAAGTCCACTAACCTTTGGTTCCAAGCCCTTCGGGCTTTCTTTAGGCCATACAAGGCCTTCTTCAACCATTCAAGAAAGCATTCTTTATGTGCATCTCGTAGATAGGCGAGCTCCTTGCTGGACATAGGGCTATGAGAGCTCTAATGGTAGCCTTGTTTACCACACGGCTAAAAGTCTCCTCATAATCCACCCCTTGTGTCTGTGTGAAACCTTTGCCTACTCGTCTAGCCTCGTACCTTGCCAATCTGCCATCTGCATTCCTCTTGGTCTTATACACCCACCTGTTTTGGACTATCTTCATGCCGTCCTTCTTGGGTACTAGTTCCCAAGTGTTGTTCTCCTTAAGAGCTTTGAACTCTTCATACATAGCCTTCTTCTACTCTGGTTTGGTCTTTGCCTCCTCATAAGAATCTGGCTCTTGATGTGCAATGACATTCATCATGTATGCATAGTGCTTTGCCATGAAAGAACCATATGTATAGCTTTGTGTGGGTGCTTTCTTCCTTGTAGACCTTCTCTCTTGACCCTTGGGATATTGCTTCTTGAGTCCATTGAGCTTTACATTAGGAGTAATGACCTCCTCAAGATCTTCCTCTTCTAACTCCTCTTTAGCTTCCCTACTGTCATAGTCTATCTCTTGCAGCCTTCTATACTTTGAAGTAGGGGATGATCTTTCATAATCATAAGTGTAAGAGTAATCATATGAGTGTACCTTAGATGTAGAAGCCTCTAGTCCACTGATTGTGATTGACTCTTGAGGTTGAATTTGCACATCAAAGTCTACATACTCCTCTTGATCCTCTTCATCCAACTTTGCCTTGCCTTCATCTCCATACCATGACCTTCACTCATCAGACACAACATCTCTTGACACATATAGCTTCTTTGAGAGAGAGTTGTAGCACCTGCATCTTTTTTGCTCATTTGAGTAGCCAATGAACACACATTTCTCACTCTTGGGCTCTAACTTTGTTCTCGTTTCACTAGGAACATGAACAAAGCATACACATCCAAATACCTTGAGGTGCTCCATGGTTGGTTTCTTGCCATAATAGATTTCATGTGGAGTCAAGTTGTGCACACCACCTGTTGGAACCCTGTTTATCAAGTAACAAGCTGTATTCATAGCCTCATCCCAATAAGCGAATGGTAACATACCTTCATTTATGAAACATCTAGCTATCTCAACCAAATGCCTATTCTTCCTCTCTGCAACACTATTTTGTTGAGGAGTGTACCTAAATGTAAAGTGCCTCTTTATGCCATTGTCCAGCAAGTACTTTGTGAATTCCTTGGAGAAATACTCTCCCCCTCCATCTGATCCTCAGTGTCTTGATGTGTGCATCACATTCTTTCTGAACAAGGAACCTAAACTTTTGAAAGCATGAAAACACTTCTGATTTTTCCTTGATAAGATATAGCCATACCTTTCTTGAGTGGTCATCAATGAAAGTGACAAAGTACCTAGCTCCTTCCAATGAAGCCTCTCTGCTAGGGCCCCATACATTTGAGTGTATAAGCTCCAAGAACTAGAGGATTTGTACTCACTCTTTGGAAATGGCTTCCTTGCTTGCTTACCTAGCCGACAAGCATCATGAAACTCATGTTAACCTTGGCCTTCAAGATTTGGTAGTCCCTGCACTAAACCTGCTTTGCGCATGCTTTTTAACTTCGGAATATTGATATGTCCTATCCTCTTGGGCCAAAGATCAATTCTTCAATCCTTTTGTTACCAATCATCACATAACATACCTTGTTGTGTGTAGGAGCAACATCTAGTGTGAAAAATCTTCCTTCTTTCCTTCCCTTGGCAGTGACCTTGCCTCCTTGCTTCACCATGCACCCTTTTGCATCAAATATAACCTGCATACCTCTCTCTACCATATGTCCTATAGAGATAAGGTTCTTGGAAATAGATGGAACATGGAGCACATCTTTAAGAGTCTTGACAGATTTACCTTCACTTAGCTTCACATCTCCCACATGTGTAATGGGATACTTAGAGTATCTTGTGTCTCCACACAACCTTTTGAGCTTGGGACTTGCATATGAACAAACGATTCCTCCATACATGACATTTGATTAGAGCATCCAGAGTCTATGTACCACTTTGTGTCCTTGGGATCACTGGTGTAGCGATGTCTCATGGCTAGGAGGGTCTCCTTTTCATCATCCTTCTTGGAGTTGTTAGCATAATTCCCTTGCTCTTTCTTCTTCTTGCCTTTGTCATCCTTGAACCAGTAATTTGAAGAAATATGATCCTACTTACCACATATAAAACAAGTTTTATTTTGATGAGGGTTGTTCTTCCCTTTGCTATTCTTGCCCTTCCTTAAAGATGATGCCTTCCTATCTCCTCCTCAATCTGAATCTTCTTCCTTGGACTGCTCCCACTTGCTTTTTCCTCCTTTCCCTTTCTTGCCACTCTTGCCTTTGCCTTTGCTACCATATAGGACCTGTAAGTGACCATCCTTCTTGGATGTGTCTCCTACGGCAATCTCTTCTTCCACTAGGTGTGAGATCAACTCCTCAAGAGTTTGTAGAGGATCTCTATACAAGATGGTAGTAATGAGGGTTTTCACTTGTCTTCCCCTCTCAGCCCATTGAGAGTAATTTGCACAAGGTCTTCCTCATCTACTTTGAGGCCAATGGATGCCAATTGCTTCCTAACTCCTTCACCCTCAAGGTGTAGTCAACAATAGATTGACCACTACCCTTCTTCAAGGAATGGAGTTCATTCTTAAGCTGTAGGTTTCTGCTCCTTGTGGAAGTGGCATATATCTTCTCTAAGGCCTCTCAAATATCTCTAGCATGATCAAACTCTGATATATGACCAATCATAGTTTTAGAGATTACTTGTGATATGTAGAAGATAGCTCTCCTATTCTTTTCCTCCCAATCCTTGAACATCTTCAACTCTTGATTGGTGATCTTTGGATCTTTGGGATCCACATCAAGCTTATCTTCATCTCCACACACAGTAGGCCATAAACCTTTGCTCATGAGGTAGCTCATGACTCTGAACCTCCATGGTTGATAGTTTTCTTTGTCAAGCAACTCCACTTTTTGATCTAGATTTGCAATAATGAATGGGAAATTAGGGTTACAATGAAATGTACCTCTTAGCCTTGATATCCAAGCTTTTGTCCTTCTTCTAGAGTCTTCAAAGGATGTTTCCCGCTCTGATACCAACTGATGGAATTTAATCCCTTAGATTTGCACACTAAAAGTGAAATGAACCCAATACCTAGGTCCCTTCATACACCTTCTTTGCTACCCTACCGCAAAACTCTGATTCACCGGCCTTACACAGATCCAAATCACCTAAGCTTTTAGCCAGATTAATATGGTTCATAAGCTTTCCAACAAGCTATAGAACACCTCAAATGGATCTGTTTAGGTCAACCAACAACTCTATACAAAACAGACTATGCAGAGATGTAGGATATGCAGGTATTAGGGTTATAAAGACACACCAATTTCTAAGAGACTAGAGGGGGTCTGGGCTTGATAGCTCCTCCTCTGTGCATGTAACGTCCTCCTCTGCATCTTTCCTAGCTTGGACTACAACGTTTCAGCTCCTTGAGCCTTGGATGACTCTCTCCTTGAGCCTCCTTGAGTATATGTCTCTTGGTCTTCAATGACCTACAAGACTTCAATGCATTTGGTGTCTCTTCACCTCTTTTTATAGCTTTTGGATGCCTCTCTCGACTTTTTAGCCACACTGATTCGCCGGCCTTACACTGATCCAAATCATCTAAGCTTTTAGCCACAATTAGTATGGTTCATAAGCTTTCCAACAAGCTATAGAACACCTCAAATAGATCTGTTTAGGTCAACCAACAACTCTATACAAAACAGACTATGCAGAGATGTAGGATATGCAAGTATTAGGGTTATAGAGATACATCAATTTCTAAGAGACTAGAGGGGGTTTGGGCTTGATAGCTCCTCCTCTGTGCATGTAACGTCCTCCTCTGCGCTTTTCCTAGCTTGGACTACAACGTTTCAGCTCCTTGAGCCTTGGATGACTCTCTCCTTGAGCCTCCTTGAGTATATGTCTCTTGGTCTTCAATGACCTACAAGACTTCCATGCATTTAGTGTCTCTTCACCTCTTTTTATAGCTTTTGGATGCCTCTCCCAACTTTTCCACCACCTTAGGACTGCCTTGCCCGACCTTAACCGACCTTGAGACCACCCTAAGTGATTTGAGTCATGACTTTTGTCCACATTAAGGTCTTTTGACCCCTTTATCCAGCTAAATCTTGCATAGTTCACATTTTCATTACCCTCAACCACATGAAACCTACCATCAAGAACAAAATAAATTCTATGTGAAACATAATCCATTGACGACCAGTCTATCTTGTGGCCAAACTAAGGCATGCCGAGTATCACATCCACATGTTGAAGGCTCATCATCTGAAAGTCAAAGATCTCGCAATACTACTTGACATGGATATTCACCCCTACTATGACCTAGGCCTCTCTCTCTCTCTCAATGCTCTACATGACAAACCGTATATAAATGTTCTATGGAGAATGTTTTGAGTCAAGTTCGTGCAATATACGAGAGGAGATGAAATTATGCATAGATCCATTGTTGAATAGAACAACAATGGCTTGGCCATTGATCTCACACTTAATGCAGAGAAGATCATGTGGGCCAAACCCATAACTATCAACACAGCAATCTAGACATCTACATGCAAAAGCATGAAACACCTGTGAATCAAGACTACATATACCATAGTCGATGACATTCACTCTTGTATCCATCATCTAGATTTGAAAGGAAGGTGACTTTTTCCTCTTTTGTGAATAGGTTTTGGATCCCCACAAAGATGGGCCATATAATGGCCATTGTAGCGATGTCCTTTATTCTTATCCTTGAGCCTGAGTACCCTAAAGTTGCTATGCACACTCACATGTCCCTAGATCTAGGAGCAGTTCGATAAAGTGGGTGTTGAAATGCCTCACATTCCTCGAGTGACTAGGGTTCGCATCTCCTTTCCCCTAGAGTCAAGCTCACGTGATTGCCAAGGTACTACCATTATTCCTTGAGAATAAATAGATATCCTGCAATGAGCTGATCGGATTTTGTATTACTTCATTCTATCACGTTGGTGAAAACCTTGGTCCCAAACAGATAAAGCATCTAAAGCCACACATGTAGCTCGTCCAAATTTGTAATCCTCTACACCATGTCTCTAACGTCATGTGAATGTGCATCGAAGAACATGTTCTCTATCTTGCATCAAAACAACCTCCTATAAGCCTCCATCCTCTCATCCGATATGAAGCATGCACGGATGTCAATATGGAACTCATCCCACATGGTCAATTATGGCTTGATTCCCCACCACCATGAATATGTGCATCCTTGGAACATAAATTGGAGGTGCCCAATGCATTGAGCATCAACAATTCCATGAATGTTAAGGAAACCATTCCATTTCAAGAGTCAATCACTATCGCATCCTTGTTGCATTCCTTCTTGTCCTCTCGGAAAGATTCAAGTAGAAATTGTGGCGGTAGTTTTCATCATAACTACCGAAATCAAGACATGGGTAGTTCTCAAACCCATAACCAACTTTCTCACCTCTTAGCTTCTAACATAGGAAAGCCACTAACAAGATCTTTGTCAGCAAAGATCTTCGAGACGTAGCTCATCCATGTCTGCAGATGTGGAAGTCATCATCTCCTCCACTAGCCAAACCACACTAGTTGAAGCTGATGGCTAAGAATTAATGCTTTGTGGGAACATCTTCGCTGGGAGTGCTTAAGATGGAGGCTAAGATATGCAAGGAGTGATCTTCTCAGCCAGAAAGCTTTTGTCTTAGAAAACAAGTGGAGGAACCTGATTTGTTTGCTTGCTGCCCAAGGAATCTTAGGTGCTCAGGAAAAATTTGGCACCCTCTAGGAATATCCATTACCCCTAAAGAGGGGCTGCTGAAAAAGGTTTTGGGGCTGAGGTGAGGTCTGACTTAGGTAGCAGCAGCCTTGGCCACATTCTTTAGTGGCTTGGGCCTCCACTACGGGCTGTTCAGCCCTATCTACAAGAGCCCTTACCCAGCCATTTCCTTTCAAATCCATCTAGCCTCTTTTTGGGATTTTGGGTGGTCAGCACAGGAAGATTTTTCAGGTGCCATGTGTGTATGCTGCCCTCGAGGCAAGAAGGCAGTCGAAAATCACTGTCACCCAGAATACATTATTGCTCAGCAAGGCCTGCTATCACCCAGCCCATGTGAGCTCTGTCATGTGCTCAGGGTTGCAATTGGTTCCTCCCCACTCATGGGTTGGCTGTTCCAACACAGCTCCCCTCTCCTCGAACAATAGGAGGGAAAATTCCACCCATAGTGCTCATAAAGGTGATAATGAAAGGTGCCGGTCATTGAGCCCCCTACCTCCCTGGGTCATTACCTTGAGCAGCCATGTGGCACTTGAAACTTCCCTCTCCTCGAACAATAGGAGGGAAAATTCTACCCATATTGCTCATAAAGGTGTTAATGAAAGGTGCCACTCATTGAGCCCCCTATCTCCATGGAAAACACAACTAAGGTAGGAAACTTACCTGCGCTCTCCAACCATCGGCTTCCATGTGCTCCCCTTGCTCTGTCCTCCTGCTCAAAGCCTCCCATATGCAAGAGGGTGACAAGCATGTCAAGCTGAGCCATCTTGGCTCCATGGGCGCTGATGGTTTAGTGCATGCCGCCTTGCCCTCTTTGTATGAGCAAATAGTTACTCAGGTACCAATGTTTAGTACTCCAAGATCTTCCCTGCTGGGCAAGTCAAGACGCAAGTCATATTCACAAACAACAAAGGAGCGGACATCAAAATTCACCTTCCCGACATAGAGCCAATACAAGCTCACCCCCAAGCAGGAGTATGCAAATTAACGGGCAGCCACTTCCAAGATGCTTGTGTCCCCTACCACCAACACCCCAACATGTACGAGTGACAAGGTTATACCATGCAAGCCCAAGAGTCCGATCGTTTCACTTAAGCTCTAATAGGACTCGTGACATGACCAAGCTCACACTGAAATGTCCGGATCCAATACATACAGGTCGGATGACCTCCTTCTCAGACACATGATATAGATGCCCATCTAGATGTCCTAGAACGGTGGAGATATAACACATTATGACCTTGGGCAAATATTGTCATACACAAAGATAGTGGATTCCCTTCCCTCCTGCAAAGAGGAGATCAAATCTTGGTGCAAATTTTGGATCAACTTGAATTTCCTTGCATGGTAAATAAGAGGATATTTCATGGCCACAAGATTCCAAGTGCCGAAAAGATGATTGTAAGCTTTTGTTACTTAACAAATGGTTCATTCTAGCATCATCTTCATACATTATGTCCAGCTACATTTGATTGAAATGGAAATTTCTTGTAATCAATGATGGGATTGCAATGAAACTTTTCCTTGTTGGTCGCATACATGCTCTTTTCCTTGCTAGATGCATAGATGAAAGGACATCTGGAAGTTACACCTCTTGCAATTCCATGTGTTTCATTAGAGAATTATTGTGGGGAAGTTCCAAAATCGAGACCTCATGAGTTGTCATTTACGTTTTGGTGGGCAATTCTCTTGCTCATGAGGTGGAAAGTTCAGAGAGACCTTTTCCATATTTTTTGGTATTGTCACTACGTTAGTCATTGGTGGGATGGCCTTCCCTCATGCCTTTCTACACAAGCTCCCTAACCCTCTCCTCTCGATTGACATTTAATTTGTATATCATGGCCAACTCATCCCATATATGGATTCAAGATCATGTCGACTTACGAATACTATGGTTTGTAATTTGCTTGTCAATCTAGGAATGCACTGAATTTTGAGCACCAAAATATGTTTCCTGATGTCATTCCAGAATCTTTTTGAAAGAGCATCTTTTCATGGCTTCCTCAAGGCTCGACTTAACTCCCTAAGAGAGTCATTTACCCTGCATTCTTTAGGCTACTCCATCGCACTTTAAATTTTCCTCCCTTTGGGGAGCATGTTCTTTTGTACAATTACACAAGAAATGAATTGGAATTTTTTGTGAAGCTAAGAACTTCATCACAAGATGTATTAGGACTTCAATAGATTCACCATTAGCAAAAAGAAAACACAAAGCGAAAATTATTTTAGTTCTTAGCAACACCATATTGGGCTTCTTGCCATGAACTAGGATAGCATGCCTTGAACATCTGTCGCCTTTTATGTCAAGGGCACTTCATACACATAAAAGGGGCAAGACAAAAATGGAGGGAGAGAAGAAGGTACAAAGGTGTCTGTGAATAGAAGAAGAAATGGGTCCTACGGTACTAGCTTGTCACAGTACTACGAAGAGGGGGAGGGGGACAATCGATTAGATGAACATCTGTCACCTTCTATGTCAAGGGCACTTCATACACATAAAAGGGGGAAGAAGAAAATTGAAGAGGGAGAGAAGAAGGTACAAAGGTGTCTGTGAACAGAAGAAGAAATGGATCCTACTGTACTAGCTTGTCACAGTAGGATGAAGAGTAAGGTGTGAGGAGCAATTATGGGGGGAGGCGGCATTTTTCAGGAAGGAAAGGTAGAACATCTCCAGAGGAGAAAGAGGAAAAGGAGGTCCTCTATGACAAGATCAACCAGAAAAATTGATGATGGAAGGAAGGGCAGTCAAGGAGGTTTGGAGGCAGGAAAAAGACATGCCCGTGATGCAGAATTGGAGACTGAAGGACTGATCTAAAACTGGAAGGATGGAGAAGCTTGGGCAAAGGAAATATGGCTGAACATGGAAAGGGATGAAGGGCAAATAGATTTATCCGAGAGTTTTTAAAAAGGATATATTTGAGGGCGCTTGGATTATCCAGGGGGCTGCTAATTCAAAGAGGGAAAGAGTAGGGATGGGAAGGCACTGTGAATAGGGTCAACAACCATGAAGGAGGGAATGCATTGTGTATGTATGTACAGAGGGACGAGCTGCTTCACAGCAAGAACAAGAGATGTTGAAGGAGTCTTGGAAGGATAAAGACAACCACAAGAGGAGTTGAGAAGAGGTGAAGGGAGGTAGCTAAGTGTCTGTAAAGAACCAGGAATCAACGAGGACCAGTGGCAATAGATTCTGCATCTGCAATGCTTGAAGCACAGGAGGAGCTAGCAAGCATGGAGATGCCAGTGAAATTGAAAATATGAGAGGCTATGATGCTTGATTGTTCTTAGATGATGTTATGGGATCCCAAGGAGAGAAGGCAGCAGGTGTGAACCTCAACTCAGTAAAAGGCTTTGATGTCATTGACAACATCAAACATCAAAGATCAAGTGAATCTACTTGTCAAGGCATACTATCCTGTGCACACATTCTCTCCCTTGGCCAATAGATGTTATTGTTTTGCTCAATGGACCAACACAGATTTCATTTAGGACGATGTGACTCTCGCACTACTAGTCCTGATGATGCAGTGAACAATATTCCTTCGCTGGCATCTATGCTGAGTCAACTCATACCTATATCTCAGGGACTTTCAATTATAGATATGACAGCATAGGAAAGTATATAATTTCAGCATGAAAACTGGCAATCCAAATCTGATTAATCTGTGTACTCTATGCCAACTACATTCCAGGAGATCAACTACTGTACAACTAGCATACTGTATGAAATCTGACTGTATACTGTCAAGGTTCATTCGTTTCTTTTTTCATACTCATAGGCATAAACATAACCTTACAAGCAGGAATCAATTTCTAACTAACAGGATGCTAGATAGAGATATTTTATAATCATGAGCTTTGGTGGTGAAAACACTCTTCATTTGCATTTGCGATGCTCATTCAATGGAAGATGGAAAAAAAAGTACATGTGATCTGATGATCCAACTTCCATATCATGCTCATCATGCTTGGGAAAAGACAGGCTAATCTGACTTCATCTCATATCGTTGTTAGTTTATCAAGTGTTATTGATAAAGGAAGGATGCATACAGAAAAGTTCTATCATATTAGAAGCCCTCATTGCTCTGTATGAGAAATGCGTCTTTCTCTCTAGGGCAGCAGCCACACATAACAGCCCAGGATACACTACAGCCACACACATGTACATGCAAACATAGTCACATGCTCATTGCTTACATATCTACTATGTACACATAACAGCCACCATGGACAGACAACAATCTAAGATACGTTATAGTGACACACATGCACATGCTTACATAATCACATGCTCCTTGCCTACATATCTAGGATCGACACATGGCAACCATCATGGACACAACAACCACACACATCCACAGGCACACATATAGTGCATGTGTACCTGAAAAAATTGTATTAAAATTCAGGTCAATAGCTGAGCCAAATTACCACTGAGCTGTAATATGAGAACTAGTATCCATACGTCAATGAATCTAGTGAGTCTCATATCACCTGATAAAAAATGAATGAGGGAACAAAAAGGAGGAACCTGTTCATATTCCCCTGCATTCATCCTTTTCACACATCACATGCTATAAGAGGAAAAAACCACATGATTTACAGACACATCGAACGTCTCATGTCATGTAGAATCTAGATGCGCACACACAGTCTAGGAACTTGGACACATACCTCCAAGACATATCCACATGCATACACATGCACCTGCACATACACCTACAAGACGTTAAACTTGGAACAATAAAATAACCCAATTTTTTTAATTAGCGATAGGATCCATTTTTCCCAATATGCAAGCTTGTGGAGACAAGGGACTATTCACTACATACATGCATACATACAAACATACATACATACATACATACATACATACATACATACATACATACATACATACATACATGCATACATTATTAATACATACATACATACCATAGTTGGACCTGCATGTATGTATATATGTATGTGCATACATATGTACATGTGTATGTATGTATGTATGTATGTATGTATGATGTATGTATGTATGATGTATGTATATATGTATGTATGGATGTATGTATGCATGCATGCATGCATGCATGTATGTATGTATGTATATATGTATGTATGTAGTATGTATGTATGTATGTATGTATGTATGTATGTATGTACGTATGTACTATGTATGTATGTACATATGCTTCTTGCATGTATGTATGTATATAAATATGTATGTATGCATGCATGCATGTATGTATGTATGCATATGTATGTATGTATGTATGTACATATGCATGTATGTATGTACATATGCATGTATGTATGTACATACGTATGTATGTACGTATGTACATATGTACATACGTACGTACGTACGTACGTACGTACATACATACGTACGTATGTATGTATGCATGTATGTATGTATGTATGTATGTATGTATGTATGTGTGTATGCATGTATCTATGTATGTATATATGTATGTATGTATGTACCATGTATGTATGTATGTACATATGCTTCCTGCTGCAATTTCTCCACTGCAGACAGCCAGTGGCAGTAGCTAGATACGGTGAACTCTCTCCTGGAATGGCTGCCCAAAGGTTCTACCTCCCTTGTTGGCATCATTGTTCTCGTCCTTGTGGCTGTTCTCACAGGGGATGCTTACTCTTTCCATTCTTCCACGAAGAGTAAGTCGAAAAAGAGCCTAGATTTGGAGATGTGGCATATCTTTAGACTGGTTAAATGGACACAATTGAGCCATAACATTGTAAAGTTCTGGCTGGCTTTGCCCACTCAGCACTCTGTACCGGGACCTATTGGGCAACATATCAGCTGCTTATGATGAATAAGTAATTAAACCTTACGCACCAACCACAATGGACTCTGACATTGGCTTCTTTGAATTGGTGATCAAAACCTACCCATATGGCCGAATGTCTTACCATTTTAGCAAAGCTTCAAGTTGATGACTCTTTGTCTGTAGTATGCACGGGATCCAAAGGGCCGATTTGTGGATGCTTGCAGGTGAGATAAGCCTTGCACCTATGTTCCAGGTTTCTAGAGCAGTACTCGGGAATCCAAAAGACTCAACAAAGATTTATTTCATCTATGCTACCGTTACATATGAAGACATCCTGCTCAAGAAGGAACTTGACATTTTCTACAGGAAATATCCTGGCCAATTTTCTATGCATTATGTACTGGAAAAGCCTTCTAATCATTGGAAAGGAAGGGTGGGTTACATATCATAGGAGTTAAGCCAGTCTTTTTGTCCAACTCCTTTCCCAGATATTCAGATGCTGAGATGGGAGCCTCCAATGATGAACAAAGCTATGCAAGCTCATCTTAATGCCAAAATGGGACTATTTGATCAAATCAATATAAGCTGCCACAATAAAAACATGAAGACATTAGATGGCGCAAAGCATGAGAAATGTCAAGCTCTAGAGAACCTAGTATGAATAGAGGTTCTCCTATGATAGATAAACCAATTATTATTAGAACACAGAATCATGTATGTAGCCTAGGGATTAACAAGCAATTTCAGTTGATAGAAAATGTTGCTGGACAATCTACTTTGATTAAGAAAGTCTTCTCCATGTTATACGGCACTGAAACTCTTCTCCTTGAAATCTCTGCAAATGTTCGACTGAAAAGCTGCCACAAATTGCTTGCCTTTTTCAAATTTTCCTAACATCTGCACTGGCAGAATCTAAATATCCGCTTTTTCGAGGACAAAAAACCAAAACAGTAAATTGGGGCTATTTTTTTGCATGAAGAAACATTAAAAAGTTGTTTTTTTAATTATTTATTTATTTATTTATTTGTAGTTTTTAGAAAACCCCCCCTCTTTTTCTATCTAAAGTTGCCATTGGGAAAAAATTCACCCTATTTTTTTCTGTGTCTTCTCGGCATCATGCATGTCTATTCGTTGTAAAAGGTGTCTTGGACTGTTATCTACCCATCTCCCCTCTCGTTTATGGTATTTCTCATGTGGATTAAGCTTCCCAAACAATTATATGAAGATAACTCATTCCACTGTCCTGTTTTTCAGCATTTCTTTTAGAATGTGTGCAGATTTAGTGAGCACGATGAGAAGCGTCTCGTCATGTAAAGACATATCATTTGTTAGATTTGCCCTTACAATTAGAAAGTTATGCCATTTTTAGTGTTTACATTCATGAAAGCGGGTTGGAGAGAGTACTTGTGTGTGAGGTAGGATAGGAGACGTTTGTCAGATTCATGAGCATTAGATTTGCACAATCATTGCACCAGGATGACACTTCCATGAACTAATTAGGTCATACTCCAAATCGATAATTTAAGTGTTGTGTCAATCCACCAATATACTACTGCCTAAACTTTTGAGATTAGAGTATCTAATCTTGTCATTCCACATGGATGCAACACCTTTTGACATAGTTGCTAGGAATGATAACCTAAGTTAGGGCACTCATGTGATGGTTAAGCTCATTTGAGGAGTGAGATCGAAGTGTGGTTGCACATTGTGCTAACAAGATGGTTGAGGAGACGATGATGTCTCGATAGGTTGCAGACACAATATATTGCCCCATATGCGCTTAGTAGGTTGGGAGGTTGACGTACAACCACTCTTGAATGCTTGTAGTTGGCCATGTGTAAGCGCCCTCTCAATAGGAATGTCATAAGCCATACATATGTATAGAGTCCTAGTAATGGCACAACAACCATTAAGCACTTGTTTCCTTATCCATCTATGGTTGGTTGGATATAACTGATGGATGATCCAATAGGCCAAGTCAATGCCATAGACATATACATATATATACATACATACATACATACATACATACATACATACATGCATGCATATATGCATACATACATACATACATACATACATACATACATACATACATACATACACACATACACACACACTTACATACATACATACATACATACATACATACATACAAACAAACACGTACATACATACATACAAACAAACACGTACATACATACATACATACAATATATATAGATAGATAGATTGATACGTACATACATACATACATACATAGATTGATACATAGATAGATTGATACATAGATAAATTGATAGATAGATGGATAGATTGATAGATGGATAAATAGATAGATGGATAGATATATAGATAGATAGATAGATAGTTACATAGATGGATAGATAGGTACACAGCCACACACACACACACACACACACACACACACACACACACACACACACACACACACATATATATATATATATATATATATATATATATATATATATATATATATATATATATATATATATATATATATATATATATATATATATATATATATATATATATATATATATATATATATATATATATATATATAGAGAGAGAGAGAGAGAGAGAGAGAGAGAGATACGTAAATAAATGGAGTCGCATCGTTCGAATATGGGCAGGTATTTTGTAGGTATGGCTGTCCAATTGAGATTACCACTAACCAAGGAACTCAATTTGTCAACAAAACTTTGACCACATCTTCATGAAGTACAAAATTTTTCATAAGCATTCATGTACATACTACCCTAGAGCTAACGACCAAGTTGAAAGCACCAATAAGGTGTTGATTTCCTTGCTTAAGAAAATGTGTCATCAACAATCCACCACATGGGGCATGGCCTACTTGGGAGTTGGTTGGGCTTATAGAACTGCATATAAGGCTACTAGAGGGCACACACCTTTTCACCTACTCTATGGCGCTGAAACTATAGCTCCCTTGGAATTTCTTCATGGCACTGTCAAAGTAGGATAAGTGAAAGTTGCCCAATAGTCTAACCGAGCAAGACATTCCAAAGTTCAACTACTGGAAGAACTTAGGCTTGGAGGAGGGGAAAATGTGAAGGCTAAGCAACTGAAAAGGAAGGAGTACCATGATCAGCACCTATGCAGAAGATCATTACAAGAAGTCTCTTTGGTTCTCCTGTATCAACCCTATCTAGCCAACAAGAAGGAGAAAAAGCTCTACGTAGGATGGAAAGGACCTTACAAGGTGGTCTAATTGCTTTCCCAAGGTGCCATTCAGCTATCAACACTGGAAGGGTCCTACTCTTAGTGAATGGCTCAAGAGTAAAACTTCACATACAATAGAGTAGTGATTGTACATAGTGATTGCAATGCCACACTGTAAATATTTTTGTATAGTAGTGATTGTGATGCCACATTAGCTTCCCAGATTAGCCTAAGCTCCCTCTAAAAATTAGTCTACCCTCCAAAACTTAGTCTCCTTCAAAATGCGTCTCCTATATTAGCCTAATTCACCTAATAAAATCGTCCCCCATATCAAATTCATCTCGCCCTTCTGGCTCACCTCATAAAATTGTCCCCCATATCCAATTGATCCCTCTGAAATCGCCACTTGATTCACCTCATAAAATTGTCCCCCATATCCAACTCCTCCATTTGAAATTGCCCTCTCGATGAATCCTTCCCCAAACTCGTCCCCCAACTTCCACACGAAAATAACTCGGAATTCACCTTCACCCCTTCAAGCATCAAATTGGCCCTTTCATCAATTCATCCCCACATCCATCAATCAGAATTCACCCCTTCACTCTCCAATTCGTCCATCCCATACCATATTCATCAGCCTTCGTCAATTCATCAGCCGCACCCAAAATTCAACCCAACTCTTCCCCAATTCATACCCCAAATTCGTCGAAACTATCCCTAGTTCGCACCAAATTAGTCACCATTTGTCAATTTGTCAGCTGCCCCTAATTCCTCCACAATACATAGCCAGATTCGTGAATTTGTCGAGCAGATTCTCCTTCTGGCCAATATCAAGCAGATTCTCCTTCTGGCCAATATCGAGCAGATTCATCTTCCGGCCAATATCTCACAGATTCACCTTCCTGACAATATCTCACAATCATCCTAACTAAAACTAACCCACTAAATTCATCTTTTGATTCATAGAGCCAACCTTTTTTTTCCGATTTGCTTTGTCCTGATGCTCCCTCGAATTTGCAAATTGATCTACAACTAATCCCATCCAAGCTCGTCCCCCAGCTCCACCAAATCATCTGCCCCCTGATACAACCATCTTTCCTTCACATGCAATTCGGTTCATGTCTTACCAAACATGTGTAATCCCTAAATATCTCTGTTGCTGCCTGAGATACCCCAAATTACACCCGAGAAGTGAATATACACCTGATCAAAACATTCTCAGATAGCACGAGTGTGATATCTTCGTCTAATTCTCAGTCCGTCTACATAATTTGTTAGCGTGCATACCTAAGTTCACCATTTCGAATCAGTCCATCTTCACCATCTCGAATTCGCCCATCATTCACCATCTCGAATTCGTCCATCCATATCCACAGCTTTGAATTCGTCTTATTCCTTCAGAAGTCGTCCATCCATACGTGCAACCTTGAATTCATCTCAATCCTTCAGAATGCGCCTCCCCAATTCGTTTCACTCTTCGAATCCTTTAGTAGTTGTTCTCCTCAGCATGCATACCTCAATCCCTCATCCCGAGGTCGTCCATCCATACAGGGCATACATAAAGTTTGAATTCGTATCACCACACCTCATAACACATACACGAATCCGTCTCACCCAACATTAAAGTCATTTACTCCTTCTCCCCTACGCTCAATCATGCATCCCCCTTTGGATAAGTTGCTCCTGCTTGCACCTTAGCTATCCATCCATACCTCTTAGAGTCCACCTTCACCTCACGCACCTGAATGGCCTCTCCTCCAAACTAGTGCATAGAGCAAACACAATTGCATGAGGAGCCGTCTAAATCCAGGAAAGTAACGAGTCTCCAACTATCGTCGACATTAGTGATGAGATCCGAATTTCAAAAAATCCACCATCATCAGAGGAACCTTCAAACTCAGTAGATGAATGTGGAGGTAATGAGACAAGTTTCGAGTTAGTACCCTACGAGAGAATGTCTTCTAGGATGTTTCAGAAGGGACTTCATCCTTTAGTGATTCCATGCAAGGAATATTGTTGCATGGAGTTCCATGTCGCTTGTCCATGTGGTTGGGTCTCTTGTCTCTTAAGGCGGGGGCGAGGGTTCAACCCCCATCGGCATCATGTAAGGGACATGTTTAACATGGAAAGTTGTATCTTGTGGCTGATGTGTCACCATTTGTCATGCTCCGCGGTAGTTGTGACCGCAGTTTAACCCAGCTATATAAACCCTTGTTCTTGTGGGATAAGGAGGGTCCCATGTGTACTATGCCCTTCTTTGTACAGTTGCAATTTCAAAGTTAAAGCCTAGAGGAGTAGGCCTCGGCCGAACCTCCATTTTGAAAAAAATATATTGTTGCATGCACACTCCAATATCCTAGATAAGGTTGAAAGATTGAAGCATCTCTTCTTAGAGGAACAACTCAAACACATAGGAGTTCATGCTTTTTCTTTGGTACCACTATCAATTGATCTAGACCATTTGGAGGTTCTAGATTTCTTCTTATCTTTTCCAAATTTTAATGTTGGAATTTTAAAAATTGAGGTACTATCAATGGCTATGAGCATATCACTCAGCCCTGCCCTTCGATCCACCATACTCAGCCATCTTGAAAGCTCAGCTCATTCAGAAATGCAAGGAATCCTTTGAAAATCACCATATGGCAACGACTTATGCTTCATTCCTAAGAGCATTCAAGTTTTACTTCATGCTCAGGAATATGCAAGCTAAGCTCTCTTTCCCAAATTTATTCATGTGTGATGGTCTTCTCAGCTTTTTACACGCAAAGCCATACCCATATCATCACCTTTTGTGGCATTCCATGATAGACAAACAGAAGCATTTTGTTGCTCAATCCAACAAAGAGGCAAGTACATTTCACACTTATTCTCCTTGCCTCTTCGCATGGTTGAGAACTCTTCCCATACAGTATCCTAAGATCCTCGAGCCTATTCCGCACACGACTACACAAAAACAAAAAGAAAAAGGAAAGGAATCATAAGGGTATGTCCTACAAAAAACAAATATGAAACCATACAAGAAACGAGCCAAGATGATACCAGATTGACACACATATTTGGATGCCCTTCCTTTGATAGATCAAAGATATGCAGCTATGGGTAAGCAACAGGTTTTTTCCACTCCCATCTATGTTTCTCCTCCCCATGTTGCACATGAACCTATTGCTACATTGTCATAGTGTTGTTCCAAGCCTTGCAACTTCACCTATACATCTAGCCCCTCCATCTCCACCACTCACAATTGCTCTAGGCAGTATGGATCAGGATGCACATCCATCTCCACATCTATCTCCTCCATCTCCATCTCCACATCTATCTCCTCCATCTCCATCTCCACATATATCTCCTACATCTTCACCACCGACACCAGCTTTTCTATTTGTATCATCCATATCCTCCCATACCATAGTGTCACCTATACCTATGATATCAACATCCACCTCATTTCCCAACCCAAGCATCTCCATCTACACCCTGCATCACATGTCCATCACATGCTATTTTGAAGTGTACTCCTATATCACAAACACCAACCATATCATCTTCACTTCCTTTGAATACCCTCCCCATCAACATGGCTAGTAAAACGCTCCAACACATGGCACAAATATGTTTCCATGGGGAAACTACCTTGGAGCACCAACTAGATGCTTTGGATGAACACAACATGTATCTCACTACCATGAAGACACTTGTGCAGACTCTAGAAAGGTGCCATAGAGAGCTTAGAGAGCAGATGGTGCACCTAGAAGCACAAAATAGGAGTTTGCAAACCAAGTTGATAAAGGCTACACATAAGAGTAGGAAATCGGTTTTAGTGGTCAACGTCTTTCTTTAATGACACTTGTCGCGTTTCCACAAGAAAGCAAGAATAGAGCAAGCTATCCTCTAGAGTTGGTGCATGTTGACTTGTGTGGAAAAATCCCTACACAGGTTTTGGGTGGATCATTTTACTTCATGTTACTTGTCGAAGACTATATTATGAAGATGTGGGTGTACTTCCTTCATAATAATGCTCAAGATTTTGGTAAGTTCAAAGAATGTCTTAGCTTGTTGAAACTAACACAAGGAAGAAGAAGAAGAAATTCAAGACAGAACATGGTGGTGAGTTTGCATCAATAGAGTTTGAAGATTTCTGCAAGAGTAAAGGAATCAAGCATCAAATCATAGTGACACATAGCCTTCAAAAAAACGGTGTTGCAGAACTTTGGAATCAAACAATCATGGAGATGGCAAGGTGCATGTTGAAGGGAAAAGGTTCGCCAAAACAATTTTGGGTAGAGGTTATCAACATGACTGTCTACATCTTGAATCAAAGTTGCATCAAGGCACTTGATGAAAAGAATCCACAAGACGCTTACACTGGTAAAAAGCCACCTCTTTCCCATTTCAAAGTATTTAGAAGTGAATGTTATGTACATGTTCTAGATAAGGAGAGAAATAAGCTTCAACCAAATGTAAGCAAAGGCTTGAATGATGTGTGTATGACTCTCCTCCCATCCATATATACCCTCTTATATTCTAAAAATAACAATGATTTGGAATGGTCTAGTGCCGCCAATGATGCTCATGCTCATGCATAGTCCTACTATACACTAACAAATCATCAACAAAATCAACAACACATTTTCCAATGAATTGATGCAAAATATCATTCATTAACATCATAAATGTAGCTAGTGCATTAGTCAAACCAAATGGCATGACCAAATACTCATAATGACCAAAACGGGTCTTGAAAGCTGTCATGTACATCATGATCTCTTGATCTAATTTGATGGTAGCCACTTTTTAAATCTATTTTACTAAATACAATTTATCTATGTCTGATAGTAATCTTATTGAGTAGTGCTCAGTAGTCGACACACATCCTATAAGATCCGTCTTTCTTCTTCACAAAAAGAACTGGTGCTTCAAAGGGTGAATGGCTAGGTCTAATCACCCCTTTCTGTAGGTACTCATCCACAACCTTGCAAAATTCATTTTTCTCCATGCAACGAATGTATAAAATAAAGAAAATAAATGTACTGACAATCAATCTTAAGCATCTTGGTAGCATTTACCAATCGTATTTCTTGGAGATCTGGCTCTCCACGGATGAGTAGTCGCCCCCCCTCATGCCCAAACTAATAAACATACGAAGCAACGTCAATGATTGGTCTCTTCCTCGCATGCCACTTCTTACTAAGGAACATCAAAATGTGCTAGTCTCACTATCTCAAAATCCAATCTGTCCTCATAGGTGTGGATCTAAATGGGCAAATCAACAACTCGTTGATCCCATGTCTCTATTCCCTTCCCATCCGTAACTCTATTGTGTAGGCATACTCTCACTTCATAGTCTCTAGTTGTAACCTCTTGACTAGGCGGGAACTAATTACATTATGTGTAGATCGAGTGTCAAAGAGTACCTTGATAGGCTATTTTGCCATGACTCCCCTCATGAAAATGAATTCTATGTCAAGAAATTGATATCCCTTTTGTGCCACTAATGAAAGAACAACATCTGGCATAGTCGGGACCTTATTTGTGACTGTCATGGCCGCTATGGGAGATGATAGAGGTGATGGGGGATCTCCAAAGTCCTGATCATCATCACTCCCTGGCTGAGTGGGATTAATGGCTATGGTGGCTTCTATCTTCTTTTTCTTAGGACAGTCCTTGAACAGGTGATGCCCCAAACACCCATAGCATAATCCTTCTTTCATTGCCTTCTTTTTCTACTGAGGGGTAAGAATAGACTTATTATAAGCCCTCTCAACCAGAGAAGACACTTTCATTTTACCTCCTACAACTGCCTTAACCATATGCACCTACTGAGCCTCTCTAGAAGGATGTGCACTGATTGAGCCAAGAGCAGGTGTGTGGAAGGATCAACTTACCTTAGTCCATGAGGACCTCTGACCCTAGAAGCCTGTGCCCTATGGACATCCTCATAGACTAAAGCCATCTCCATGGCCTGTGTCAAGGACTGACATCTCTCCTTCCTCACCAATGGTTTAATAGTTTCCCTAAGTCCCAAGATGAACGTGTGGACCTGGAGAAACTGAGGGATAGTATCAAGTACTTTAAAAAGCACCTCTCTATACTTATCCACATACTCTTGAACTGTCTGATTCTTTTGAGTGATGAAGAACTAGGTGTCTAGCACTCTAGACCTCTCATTAGGTCTAGAGCGCTAGACACTTGGTTCTTCATCAGTCAAAAGAATCAGATAGCGATCCTTTCTTCCTTTAACTCCAAAGGAGAAGAAGAAGGCCTCTCTCTCTCTCTCTCTCTCTCTCTCTCTCTCTCTCTCTCTCTCTCTCTCTCTCTCTCTCTCTCTCTCTCTCTCTCTCTCTCTCCCCTCTATGATGAAGCACAGGCAGCATTCTCCGTGCAGGGGCCAAAAGTGATGCCTTTGGGAAGATCCATTGAGCATTGTTGAGCGTGTGGGTAATCATCCACAGAGGGGGATCCTATGGCTCCCTAAAAGCTCCCTTTTATCTCTGCTACTCGTGTGGTTGACGACAAAAAGCTTCCCCAAAAGCTTCACGAAGACGATGAATGCAAATGCTTCACGAATCCTGATGATGATGATGGCGGCACTGGGAGAAAACAAGAGGATCTCTTTTTGCTCTGATACCAATTATAAGCAAAGGCTTGAATGATGTGTGTGTGACTCTCCTCCCATTCATATATCCCCTCTTATATTCTAAAAATAACAATGATCTGGAATTGTCTAGTGCCGCCATGTGGCCATCATGCAACAATGTTTGACACCAAAATGCATCAAATCTATCTTCTTAGGGTACAATGAGGATAAGAAGGCTTATAATCTTTATGACCTTGATGCTAAGAATATCATCATGAGTCGTGATATGGTGATTAAGGAGGAGCAACCACATGCGATGAAGGAGGAAAAGAGAGCTTCCACTCACCTACTAGAAATAGGGGGGGCGTAGCGACGCCCCCAAATTGAAAAAAAAAACGAGATCCGTCGCTTATGCAACACTACCGTCGCGTAAGCGACGATCTTGGTTTTTTTTATTTTTAATTTTTTTTAACGAGTGGTCGTCGCATAATAAGAGACGCTAAAACTTAGCATCGCTAATTAGCGATGCTATTTGCAACGTTGGCAAACTGGCTATGATGTTTTGGCATCGCATAAGCGACATCCTATGTTCCAGAGCATTGCATAAAGCGACGCTCTGGAATGTTAGAAACAAATTTTGATTTCTCCTGGCACATTTGTGCCAGGATTTGGACGCACAGAGAGAGAGAGAGAGAGAGAGAGAGAGAGAGAGAGAGAGCAAGAGAACGGAGCTCTTGAAGCCAGGTATGCACGCGCACACACACACATACACATACATATGCATACACACACATATACACACATAGACACACACACATACACATAGACACACACACACACATACACACACATATACACACATACACACATAATGATGCATACACACATACACATGCATACACACACACATACATGCACACACACATATATGCATACACACACATATGCATACATAATGCATACATAATGCATACATAATGCATACATAATGCACATGCATACATACACATACATAATGCATACACACACATATGCATACATAATGCATACACACACATACACACACATATGCATACATACATACATGCATGCACATACACACATAGACACATACACACACATAGACACATACACACACATAAACACATACACACTCATAGACACACACACACATACACATAGACACACACACACATACACATAGACACACACACACATACACACATCATGATGCATACACACACATACACATGCATACACACATACACACACATACACGCACTCACATACACGCATACATACATACTTACATGCATACACACACATATGCATACATAATGCACATGCATACATACACATACATAATGCATACACACATATGCATACATAATGCATACACACGCATACACACACATATGCATACATAATGCATATGCATATGCATACATACATGCATACACATACACACATAGACACACACACACACATAGACACATACACACACATAAACACATACACACTCATAGACACATACACACTTACACACACACATCATACACATTTACACACACACATACCCATGCACACCGACACATATATATAGATACACATGTATATACACACATAGACACACACACATAGACACACACACACACATGTGTGTGTGTGTGCCAACACACATATACACACACATAGACACACACACTTACACACACACACACATCCACACACATTTACACACACATATACACATGCATGCAGACACATATATATAGATACACACACATACACACATATACATGCATATGCATACATAATGCACATGCATATGCATACATAATGCACATGCATATGCATACATAATGCACATGCATATGCATACATAATGCACATGCATATGCATACATAATGCACATGCATATGCATACATAATGCACATGCATATGCATACATAATGCACATGCATATGCATACATAATGCACATGCATATGCATACATAATGCACATGCATATGCATACATAATGCACATGCATATGCATACATACATGCTTACATGCATACACACACATACACATGCATACGCACATACACATACACATACACACATAGACACACACACACATACACACACATACACACACATACACACATACACACACATATATGCGTACACACATATAGAGAGACATACACACACATACACATACATGCATACATATGCATACATAATGCATATACATATGCATACATACATACTTACATGCATACTTACATGCATACACACACATATGCATACACGTATGCATACATAATGCACATGCATACACATACACACACATACACATACATAGACACATACATACACATAGACAAATACACACACAAATACACACAGATTTACACACACATACACATGCATACACAAACATACACACATAGACACACACACACATACACACACACACGTACACACATAGACACATACACTATTTGGGTTAATGATAAGGTATTTTGTGGTTCCTTCCCCCCCCTCCCCCTCCCCCTTCTTTTTCACTCTCTATTTATAGCTTCTTTCTAGTCTTTTGTTCTTTTATGTTTATTATTATTATTATTTTTACTTTTATTATTATTTTAGCTATTTCTTTATATTTATTATTATTTTTTTTAATATATATATTTTTTAAAATTATTTTTACTTTTTATTTATTTATTATTCATATATTTATTTATCTAAATATTTATTAATTTTAATTTTAATTTTATTTTTATAATTCTAATTCCTTTCTTCTTATTATTTGTTTGTTCTTTGTGCAAGACTTTATCATGGCTGAGTTTGCCCTTCACTTCCGGAAGTGATAGAAACTCAGTTCGTTGACTTTGTTAGAGATCTTGATTTAGAAAGACTCTTTATTAAAGTCTGCACCTACTCTAGGGCACTGATGACGTGAGTAGGGATGTCATAGCTATTTGTCCAAGCTATGCATGATAAGGTTTAATTCTGATACTTCTTGTTTAGGACAGACATAGAAGTTGACGATGCACATTTTATTTCGTTTTGTTTTTGTTTAATTTGCTTATATACATATATTTATATATATATATATATATAATCATTATTTATTTATTTATTTATGGAATTATTATTTTTTACTTATTTTCTTTTAATTTAAATTCTATTTTTATATATTTTATATTTTTTATTTTAATTTGTTTCTTTTTTAATTTATTATTATTTATTATTATTTAATTATTTATAATTTTTTTATTTTTTATTTTTTATTTTATTTGTATTATTTATTTATTTATTGTTTTTTGTGTGTGTGTGTATGTGTGTGTGTGTATGTGTTCGTGTTCATGTGAGTGTGTGTGCATCTCTTTTTGTATTGGTTTTCTTTCTTGGTTTTTTCTTTCTTGCTTGTATTTTTCATGTCTTATATTGGTCTTAAGTCTCTTGCTTTTGTTTGTTATTTTTTCCAATGTGTATGTGTTTGTGTTCTCTATCTTGAGTTCGTAAGTTTGGATAACTCTGAACTTATGAAGGTATATATACACATTCATACATACATAATTACATGCATACATAATTACATGCATACACACACATGCATACATGTGCATACACACATACACATGTAGAGAGACATACACACACATACACACACACATACACACACATGCATACATATGCATACATAATCCATACACGTAGAGAGAGACACACACACATACACACGCACATAAAGACACATACACACACATACACACGCACATAAAGACACATACATGCATACATATGCATACATAATGCATATGAATATGCATACATAATGCATATGAATATGCATACATAATGCATATGAATATGCATACATAATGCATATGAATATGCATACATAATGCATATGAATATGCATACATAATGCATATGAATATGCATACATACATACTTACATGCATACACAAACATACACACATACACACACATATGCATACATACATACTTACATGCATATACACACACACGTAGAGAGAGACACACACACATACACACGCACATAAAGAGACATACACACACACATACACATACATGCATACATATGCATACATAATGCATATGCATATGCATACATACATACTTACATGCATACACAGACATACACACATGTACACACACATGCATACATACATACTTACATGCATACACACACATGTAGAGAGAGACACACACACATACACATGCATGTAAAGAGACATACACACACATACACACACATACACATACATGCATACATATGCATACATAGTGCATATGCATATGCATACATACATACTTACATGCATACACAGACATACACACATATACACACACACATATGCATATATACATACTTACATGCATACACACACACATACACACGCACGTAAAGAGACATATACACACATACACATACATGCATACATATGCATACATAATGCATATGCATATGCATACATAATGCATATGCATACATAATGCATATGCATACATAATGCATATGCATATGCATACATAATGCATATGCATATGCATACATAATGCATATGCATATGCATACATAATGCATATGCATATGCATACATAATGCATATGCATATGCATACATAATGCATATGCATATGCATACATAATGCATATGCATATGCATACATAATGCATATGCATATGCATACATACATACTTACATGCATACACAGACATACACACATACATATGCATACATACATACTTACATGCATACACAGACATACAAACATATACACACACATACACACACATATATGCATACATAATGCACATGCATATGCATAGATATATGCTTACATGCATACAGATACACACATAGACACATACACACACATAGATACATACACACACGGACACATACACACATATACACATACACACACATATACACACAGATTTACACACACACATACACAGACACACGTACACATGCATACACATAGACAGATACACATAGACACACACACACACACTTACACACATAGACACACACACACATACAAACGTACACACACAGAGATACATGCACACATATATAAACAAACACATACACACATAGACACATACACACTTACACACACACACATACACACATTTACACACACACATACACATGCATATAGACATATATATACAGATACACACATATATACACACATAGACACACACATATACACACACATACACACATAGACAGATACACACTTACATAGACACATACACACATCCACACACATTTACACACATACATACAAATGCATAGACACATATATACAGATACACACGTATATACTCACAGACACACACAAACACACACACACACATAGACACACACACATACACACACATGGACACATACACACATATATATGCATAGATAGACACATAGAGACATACACACATATATATGCATACACACACATAGAGACACATACACACACATACACATGCATGCATACATATGCATACATAATGCATATGCATACATACATACTTATATGCATACAGACACACACATACACACACATGCATACATAATGCACATGTATATGCATACATACATGTTTACATGCATACACATACTCACATATACACCTACATACACATATACACACATACATATGTACATATATATATATATTGATTTTTAACCCATTTTGTTTTATATGTTAGGTATTATGGATCCTAGTATAGAGAGAAAGGGGAAACTCACTCTCACAAAAAGTCTTATGAGAGAAAGAGTTCCACCTGATACTCTAGGGATCATCATGGATGAGTACTCAGAGATGCTTGGATGAGCTGGATTATACGATCCAGATGCTTACCCAGCGATCAGAAGAGGGCTCTTCTACAGCTCCACATGCAGGAAGACAGCTATCTGCTCATAGGTAGGTTTTTTTATAAACTTTTTTAATGATATTATAACACATATTTTTATTTATTTTTATCTATCTATTTTTAGGACACCTATACCACCTAGCAAAGTTGCCTATGAAGACATGCATAGGCACCTTAGGGCTAGAGTGCGATATAGAGCCAGAGGGTAACATTGTGTACATAGGGAATGGATTGGAGTTCAAGAGAAGAATGCGGGCATTATGCGACTCTTACCTGCGCCTTGTCCACTTACAGTGGAAGTAAGTATAAATTTTACATATAAATTGAAATAAATATCTTATGTTTTATTTACATGTTTTTTTATTTATTTTTGTAGTGAGCATGATGAGAGGGATAAAAAATACGTACTTAGTTCACTCGAGATAGAGTTTGGGATAGGATGGTTGCATAAGTGGTGTCTAAAAGAGATGCAGACACTTATGGCTCATCGTCGTGATAATGCATGGTACACATTGCTTTTATGTATATATACGTGGATATGAGTATGTGTGTTTATGTATGTATGTATGTATATGAGAGAGAGAGAGAGAGAAAAGAGTGAGACTAGAGGTACAAATACACGCATACACACATATACATCATACATGCACATTTACACACATATACACATACATGCACATTTATACATACACACACATACATGCACATTTTTACACACACATATACATGCATGCAATTACACACATATAATGAATACACATAGACACATACACATACTCACATACACATACACATGCATAATCATATGTACACACACATAGACTCATATATTCATATTTACATGCATATATACATATACACATGCATATACACACACACACAACACATGCATATGCACATATAGATACACATACATACACACATGCATACACACATATAGAAACACATACATACACACATGCATGCACACTGATATATCTATGTATATATATATATATATATATATATATATATATATATATATATATGTGTGTGTGTGTGTGTATATATATATATATATATATATATATATATATATATATATATATATATATATATATATATATATATATATATATATATATATATATATATATATATATATATATATATATCCTATTTCAAAAATCCTAATTTGAAAACACTAATTTTGATATTAGGGTTTTAAAACCCCTAATTTAAAAACTCTAATTCAGTCTTTTAGCCATATGATTGAAGTACATGTACACATTGCATCTATTCCTCCGATGTCCTACTAGAGAGATGTCTCTCCTCCCAACCTTATATCTCTATATATAGCTACTCGAATCAACTATGATCATAATATATATAAATATATATACACATCATGTAGATACACATACATAAATATAAAATGGAGTAGATACATTATGCATCACACATACATGCCTAAATGCACACATAAATAAATAAATAAATAAATAAATAAATAAATAAATATATATATATATATATATATATATATATATATATATATATATATATATATATATATATATATATATATATATATATATATATATATATATATATATATATATATATATATATATGCATACATATTTACATGTGCACATTTACACATAGACACATATACATATATACATGTACACATCACATATACATGCCCACATGCACAAATGTATACTTATACATGCATACACAATTATAAACACTTGGCATATATTACATGAATACATGAATATTTTACATAAATGCATATGCATATATACACATATGCATACTAACACATGTATACATATATCACACACATGCACACACATACATATACATGAAATACATATATATGCATACTAACATACGTATACATATAATATACATGAATACACACACATATGCATACATACATGATAAAAATTTTCTCCTCGAAGATAAAGCTATTTATAAAATAATTAGGCCGAGCTTAATGTTCTAACTTAAAAGAACATGATTTCATCTCTGTAGTAGGATTCATCGTTATTCAAGTTCAATAAAGAATCTATGATCTAATATCCATTCAGAAGCTTCAAGTTATTGATCGATAACTAGAGTAGAATTTACTATCTAATCTGCTCATATGTTTTCATTATTGCCATCATTTTGGTAAGACATCAATATAGTCTCATCTTCAGTATCCTTATTGATTTCATTTATTTCTTCTATTGTTAAATCTGTGTTCTCATGAGTCACATCATCTATTGATGGATTAATATCCATTTCTGGTAATTCGTCTTCCTCATCAATAGAATCAGCATGTAGAGTATTATCCTCTTCATCAAAAGATTACTATCATTATCACGTATAATGATTCTAATTTCTCTTTCAGATGTTGATGTATCAGTATCTGATGTTGAATCATCAAGAGGACTTTCTTCGATCTCTCTAACAATAAACTGTTCAAAAAATGACCTACCTCTAGGTTGAACATGAATGACTTGCCACCAAGGGTGAGCATCTGGGATTTTATAAAGAAATTCTTGTTCAATATGCCTAGGAAGAACATATGGTTCTTTAGTAGATCACATTACCTTGGAAGAATCAATTGCCCAAAACCCAGATACTTCCTTTCTTAATGTGGAATTACTACCTTTATACTTGGCTCGAAACTACTCAACCTTCAAAATGACCTATCAAAATATATAAAAACAAAAACCCATTATTAGGTGCTTAAAAAAATAACTAACTCTATCATAAAAAATATAAACTTTTTTCTACCTGTTTGAATGTACGAAATGAAATTTCGTAGATACCAACAATAGTTCCTATGTAACCAAGTTTGCCATCTATAAGGTTCGTGTCTTTTGAGATAGCACGTGATAGTTGCTTGAAAGAAGCAACAATACTAGAACCTCTGTTTTATGTAAAGAAACAATGGCGTTGATTCTAATATGCTGTCCAAAAGCCCACATATTAGTGAACATTCGAAGCTGCAAAAGAAATTAAATTAGTAAATAGAAACTAATATACATATATGAAAAAAACAAAATATTATTAAAATAAAATTACCTTTCGTTCACAACCTATCATTAACTCTCTCTGCTCATCTAAGATTTCTTCATTATTTGCGTTGGCGCGTTGCAAACGACTATATAGCCAATCCGTGAAAGAAGATATATTTGTAATCTCATTATTATCGAGATTACGTCTATATCTTTTGTTTCTTCATCTTTTACTTCGGAGATTTTGAAGTTCCTGTTCGTACTCACTAAGGAATGCTTGCATGCATTCGCTATTATATGCTACAAAAGTAGAAACATCATTTTTTTCTTGAAATATAAATAGAAATGGAACTCCCTTACCTGATAATACCTCATCTGTTATTTTTGAAGAAGAATCATTGGTCCATGCACATGGAGCTTCTTCATGAACTCTTTCAAGGTACTCACTAATGTAATACATGCACTCTTCTAGCATCCAACCCTTTGCCATGGATCCTTCTGGTTTCACTCTTTTTCGCACATAAACTTTTAATATTCCCATAAATCGCTCGACCCAAAACATCCATCGAATGTTGACAACACCTGCAATCTCTATTTCATCTACAAGATGGACTAATAAATGAACCTAAATATCAAAAAATGAAGTAGGAAGTTCTTTCTCCATCAAACATAGTAGCTCTTTGCATTCACGTTTTTTTTCGTGGGATTGAGTTTTTTTCAATCTCTTTTGATGTAATCCACCTATACATATAAAAAAAGTTTTAAGGAAGTTAATTCAAAAATAAAAGATATCCAATATTAATACATATTAAATATAAAAGTATCATAATTACCTTATAAGCGATCCAAGATGATAGATCACATCTCGTACTCCTTTCGTTGTACATCCATCAGTAATCAAAGGTAAAATATGTTTCAAAAAGTTATGCCAGTCATGGGTCTTTAACCCAGATAAGCTATTATCATCCATAGTAAACATGTTTTGAAAAGATGCTCCATATCCTGTAGGAGTCCTAATCAATTGAATTCTATTGTTGATAGTCTCTATCTCTTTTTTTGTAAGTACCCAAGGAGCAGGTGCATAAGTCGTTTCCTGTCGATGTCTATAAAAAACTAGCCATAACTTTGGTTTTGTTTTTTGATCTTTCAAATCATTCCTTGATGCTATGGTATCTTTTAGTCCAAGAAGATGCTGCCATAGTGAATAACCAATATTCTTGAATATATGCATAGGATCAAGAAGATGACATACTTTTAACTCTTTCCAATACTCCAAAGAATACCATATTGATATTGTAAGGAATTGAACTCACAACCTCTTGGTTAGGAATGTGATGGGCTAACCACTTGCCCCAAAAGCCATGGTTGAGGATTACTTCCTAATCCTCTCTCTTAGGGTGTGGTTCAACCATCTCCTACCAGGATTATGTTACATTCTTCCCCCCTTGGTCAATCATTGTCCTCAATGATCTACTCTTGTATCCCTCTAGCCTCGGTGATCAGTCCCTTGAACTCCCTAGGTGCCCTTGAATTGATGTTCCTCAACCTCGCACAGTTTCTTGAACCTTGTTCGCAACCTTGGTCTCTTGAACCCTTGCTCTCAACCTTGGTGTCTTGAACCTTCTTGTTTGCAACCTTGGTGTCTCGAGCCCTTGTTCTCAACCTCAGTCTTGAACCTAGTTCTCACCCATGCTTGGTATCTTGAACACTCAATCAAGTGTCACCCAACGATTTCCAAGGAATTCACACTTCCAAGCTAGCTCATTGGAAAGTTCGTTCCGAGAGCTTTCCAACGGTATATTATATGCCTCAATCCGACCTACGGATTGGGAGATACACCCCAATCATTGTAAGGTCCATCAATGAAATCGACGCGCGCCTTCCACAATTCCTACCCTTTCACATGGTAGAGTGCCTAAGCGCCTTTTTCAGAGGCCATTGGATCATTCCACTTTGCCCAAGCCTACTTCCTAGGCTCTGATACCAATGTAAGGGATTGAGCTCACAACCTCTTGGTTAGGAATGTGATGGGCTAACCACTTGCCCCAAAAGCCATGGTTGAGGATTACTTCCTTATCCTCTCTCTTAGGGTGTGGTTCAACCATCTCCTACCAGGATTATGTTACAGATATGTTCTCTGTGAGTGCCAATTTTCCTTTACCTCTCTTCACATACTCATTATCTTCATCATCACTGAAGATTTCTGATTCTGGATCTATCAAAGGTCCATCTGTCCATTTTTTATACCAATCCATAGGCGTCATAGGTTTTGGACACTGACCTGTTTCAAGCTTTCCATTAAAATGTATCGATTCTCTTTTAGAACTTAATGGATGATCATCACGCAAGAATCATCGATGTCGAAGATAAATATTTTTGTTGAGATTCTTACTATAGATTGATCTCAACCAATCACCATAATATGGACAAGCTTTATAACCCTTAGTAGATATTCCTGCATCATGAAAATGATAAAAATATAATTAGATTAAATAAGTTTAATTTTTTAGCATATTGAATTAAAAAATTACATCAATACCTGAACAAACACCATATCTTGGAAAATCGTGAACAGTCCAAGCCACAATACCACGAATCGTAATCTGTCTTTCATTGATGCTTTTCGATACATCACCTCTTGGAGATCGTCAATGAGAGGATCAAGATATATATTCATATCTTTAACTTGTCTTTTGCCTGGGATTAAAAGTGAAAGCATTAAGTGTTCCTTTTTAATGCTAAGATATGGTGGAAGATTGTAGTTTATGACTACCACTGGTCATGTTGACCATTTATTGGATTTCATGGAGAATTGATTAACCCCATCTAATGCAACTCCAAACTTTAGATTTTGTGGATTTTGTGCAAATTCAGGCCATGTAGAATCAATATGCTGAAAAGCAACACTAACCCCATCTAATGCAAATCGAAACTTTAGATTCTGTGGATTTTGTGCAAATTCAGGCTATGTTCAATATGCTGAAAAGCAACACTATCATGAGGAATTCTGGTTATTCCATCAGTACTTTTATGATCATGTCCCCATGTCAAAAGCTTTGATAATTCGGGGCTTTGAAACATATGTCTAATCCATGGAGCCAATGGAAAATGTCTCAATACCTTTTTTAAGATTTTACCTTCTTTGCCCTTATATCGAGGAGATTGACATTTGGGACATGTCAAAGAGTCTACATTGTCACCTCTATATAAAATACAATCGTTAGGACATGCATGTATACATTGATAATCTATACCAAGATTATTGATTATCTTCTTCATTTCATCATGTGAGGTAGGAAGAATATTCTGACTTGGTAAAAACTTTTCAGATAAAAACTTGTAAGTTCATAAAAAAAAGATATAATAAAAAAGTAAATAAATAAATATACATATATATATGCATATAATTTTATATATGTATATGCTTATGTGTATGTGTATGTGGATGTGTATATGCATGTGCATGCATATACATATGTGTATATGTATATATGTATGTATATGCGTTTTATAGGTGCATATGTATGTATATATACGTATGCGTATATGTATGCATATATGTATATGTGTATACATGTGTACGTATATATGTATGTGTATATATGTATGAATGTGTATGTATGTATGTATGTATATGTATGTATGCATGTGTAGCTGTGTATATTTGATTTCATTTTTAATTGTTTTTTGTATATTGTGGTTTGCAGATTTTCATATCTAGACCATTGAATCATCTGGCGGTTTCCCATTTCATAGTCAATCTATTACCTGTCTTGCTAAGTTGTTTACAAATATTAAGTATCAGTTACCTATGAAGGTATTAAGTCGTCAGTAAAATGGGAGGATCAAATTTATCGCAAATATTTTGAAAGATGCATTAATAGTTTTAAAGGATGGGCAGACAAAAAGTGTTCATTCAATGCAAGTTCTTGTTCTTACCTTAGCTAAAGTAAGAATTAAAAACTGCATTGAATGAACAGTTTTTTTTTGCCAATCCTTTAAAATTATTTTTCCATCCTTCAAAATCTTTAAGATAAATTTAGTCCTCCCATTTTACTGACAACTTAATACTTGCATAGCTAACTGATACTTAATATTTGTATGCAAAAGAGTTAGCAACATAGGTATTAGGTCGACTAAAATAGGAGAAACATATGTGTCAAGAAGATTCTAATGGTTGGGTGGAGAATTCTAAAGGCTAGATGGACAAAACATCTTCATTCGATATAGGTATGTATAATTTGACCTTACTCTCATAACATGTGTATGTGTGTATATGTTTTTAATTGTTTTTTTTGTATATTGTGGTTTGCAAATTTTCATATCTAGACCATTGAATCGTCTGCCGGTTTCCCATTTTATAGTCAATCTATTACCTGTCTTTCTAAGCTATTTACAAATATTACGTATCAGTTACCTATGAAGGTATTAAGTCATATGTAAAATGGGAGGATCAAATTTATCGCAATATTTTGAAAGATGCATTAATAGTTTTAAAGGATGGGTAGACAAAAAGTCTCCATTCAATGCAAGTTCTTGTTCTTACCTTATCTAAAGTAAGAATAAAAACCTGCATTGAATGGACACTTTTTTTCCGCCCATCCTTTAAAATTATTTTTCCATCCTTCAATATCTTTAAGATAAATTTGCTTTTCCCATTTTAGATATGACTTAATACCTGCATAGCTCACTGATACTTAATATTTGTATGCAAAAGAGTTAGCAACACAGGTATTAGGTCGACTAAAATAGGAGAAACATATGTGTCAAGAAGATTCTAAAGGTTGGGTGGACAATTCTAAAGGATAGATGGACAAAACATCTTCATTCGATACAGGTATGTATAGTTTGACCTTACTCTCATAACATGTGTATGTGAGTATATGTGTGTATACATTCATGTATATTATGTATATTATGTATATATATATATATATATATATATATATATATATATATATATATATATATATATATATATATATATATATATATATATATATATATATATATAGAGAGAGAGAGAGAGAGAGAGAGAGAGAGAGAGAGAGAGAGAGAGAGAGAGAGAGAGAGAAAGAATTGAAAATTATATCTTAATAGTGTCGAAACAGATACATTACTCTATCCAAAACAATTTTGAAGATTGAGAATAAGTAAGCTCGCACTTAGTCATGTCAAACGACTTCCTTCATATACATGTTTTAGACATTCCTCTCGAAGATATTTCTCATGTTTAGAAATATCAATGCTCTCACTGTCATTTTGATACCAATCCTCAATAAAATCTGCCATGCCATCATCTTCATCATTGTCGCACAAATATTGTACTTTTTCTTTTGAATATATAGATATTTCAACCTTGTATATTCCATAGGATCACTTTTGCGTAGCCTCCTCATAGAAGCTTCTTATAAATGAGTTCTTACTGGCAATTGTGAATGGTGTGGAGGAATATCATCAACATCATACGTTGGAATCTACACATATAAATAAAATTCATTAGTATTCCATAAATGAATAAAAAGTAAACTTTAAACACAAAATTAAATATATAAGTTATTAAATATGGATAAAAAATTTTCATTCTCTCTAGCTAAAAGGTGCTCTTGGAGGTCTACGCCATCCATAATTCACTAATAGTTCATCACCAGCATGTAATGTAGTAATAGCATTGACAACTATGTATCTTGATACATCTCTACTCATGTATGGTGATTCATGACTATTTTCATGCTTCTCAAATGTGCAATTATTCCTTGAACTATTATGTAACCCTCGACTACTATTTATTAAACCTGCTATATTTCCATGCATGTAAAGTCTTCCATCAATATATAATCTTTCATTTTCTACATGTAAAATCCTTATACTAGTAAGGGATGCTACGTTCAAGCATATTCCATAAGTACTCATGCTTTGAACATAATGTGAAAGTCGAAGCCAATCTCCCCATCCATATATAGGACCACAAAATGACATAAGAGTGACTTTAGAGTTCAGAGGCACATACAAATCCTCATTATTGAGACCACGACCAACATTAGTAATAGTGGATGGAGCAATCATATAGCGATTACCCCAAAAGTTGAAAACCTCTCCATCTAAAGGAGGTGGTCCTCTATTCCATCCTCCATATCTTCTTCTATCATATGTTTGTACTAGAGAACGATCAAGAGCTGGCAATGGATAATCTCCAGCCGTTTTAGTCTCTAAACCAGGAGGTAGAGGATTTCTAGAAACCTTTGCTTGTAATTGATGAACAAGAAGTCCATGACATGTACGAGGTATATTAACATTATGAGAAAAATTATCATCATCATCATCATCGAGCAAGTATTCCTGTATATCAATAGTAATTTGATTTTGTATATGGTTTTTAAATAAAATAATGACATTAATTTATATAAAAAATACATACCCAAGCATTATCACGTTGACCACATGATGGTGCACACTCAAAAGTAGCATACTATGCCTCATGTTCAATACATTCCAATCGTGGTCTTCGATATGTGCCATAACAAGAGTTACACCAACATATATTATGCTCTTGATAGTAAAATTCATCATAATTCCTATCAAAGGACACATGTGAAGTTGTTGCATGGGTAGGAGGTGGTGGAGTACCCTCTGATTGATCAGAATCTGATTATAATAAGAAACAAAAAAAAAAAGTTATGTATCCATCAAATATATTTAAAATTAAATGTTTGATATACTTACAGTATATAGTCGTTGCACGATGAGGAGACGATGGTTGAGTTCCATCTAATTGATCAGAATCTACAAATAATGGTATTTGATATTAATAATTTGATTATTTACATACATAAACATTCACATATACATATTCACACATACACACATATTCACATATACACATTTACACATACACACATATTCACATATACACAAATACACATTATTGTGGGATAAAGGCATGTATTTTGTATGAATGAGTGTATATGCATGCATGTGTGTGTACGTATATATCTGTGTTTATGTTATATGTATGTATATGTGTATATGTATGCATATATGTATGCGTATATGTTTGCATGTATATGTGTATGTGGGTATGTGTATGTATTCTGATTTTTTTTTCTGTTTGAGATTAAATTAACAAGAGATATTGTATGGTGGAAAAAAATAAGAGGCGACCTAACATACCACCTGAGACATCAGCTACATCTTCAGGAGTCATTTCCTTAGTAGAAGGTATACAAATTAATAGTTTATATTTATAATTTTCATATATTTTAGTAAATTTTTACATTTAATTTATGTATTTATTTTTTCTTAAATAAACAGGCTGCTGCAAAGAAGAGAGTTGATTCGGGCCACACATCACACCTAAGCCAAATGGGCCATCATGGTATTGTAGCTACATTTGTAATTATATGTGTTATTGTGAGTATATTTTTTATTTTAGTTAAAATGCAAGAAACTAATCTTTTTTATTTGTTTCAATGCAGCGAAAGGATTATGGTCGATATCCTACAAAACATGAGATCGAGTATGCTACACATTTTGGATATTGACGTTTGAGCGAGTATATGCGAGATCATCCGGATGTCTTTGTGAGTATTATTAAATTTTATATAATCATTTTATTTTTATAAATGGTTTAATTGTTTTACTTATTTATGTTTGTTATATGTAATACAGGAGTATTATGGAGAGGTAGATATGGATGAGGTGGAGAGACAGACACAAGAGGGACGATCTCGATTGTCATAGGGTGATCATGATGATGAGGATGAGGATGATCAGGATGATCATGATGATGCTGATGATGATGATGATGATGATGATGATCATGATGATGATGATCATGATGATGATGATTAGGATTCTTGATTATGACATTGTGTATGGTATTAAGTAATGAAAAGTTTTGTTCTATTGATTCTTATTATTGTTTATATTAAGCATGTGTTTTAGTACTTTAATTATATAATTCATTCATGTGTGTACGTAAGTGTATATTTATGTGTGTGTATATGCATGTATGTGCATGTGTATGTGTGTGTATATGTATGTGCATGTGCATGTGTAAGTGTGTATGTGTGTATATGAGTATGTGCATGTGCATGTGTATATGTGTGTATATTTATGTGCATGTATATGTGTAACTCTATGTGTATATGTGTGTATGTGCATGTATATGTGTATATGTATGTATGTGCATGTGTGTGTGCATGTGTATATGTGTGTGTACGTATGTGCATATATATGTGTATATATGTGTATGTGTGTGTATATATACATATGTGCATATGTATGTGTATGTATATAAACATATACAAATGTATGTATATGCATGTGTATATGTATGAAACATGCATGTGCATATGGATGCATTTCCATTTGCATCCATGTGTATGCATGTGGATGTGCATATACATGTATTTAAGTATATGTTAATGTGAGTATGTATATATATATATATATATATATATATATATATATATATATATATATATATATATATATATATATATATATATATATATATATATATATATATATATATATGCAATAATGCATGCATGTAAGTCTTTTTATGTGGTTGTAGAAATGTTTGTGCATATGCATGCGTATGTGTGTGTATGTGAAAGTGTATGTGGACATGTATCTGTGTGTATATATGTGTGTGTATATGCATGTGTATATGTGTATATGTGTGAACGTGCATCTTCATCATGTATAAGTGTATATGTGCATGTCAATAAGTGTGAGTATGCTATCTAATGAAAATAACACAATTCAAATGATAAACAAAGAATGGAAATCGTACTTACAATAGTTAGCCATACTTTTTGCTTGGTTAGCTTCTTGAATAACCTGCAATAAAGAGAGAGAGGAGAGAGAGAGAGAGAATTCAAAAAGAGAAAGACATAGAAAGAGAGAAATAGAGACAGAGAGAGACAATAAGATAGAGCTGTTTTGCAAGAGCGAATGTGAGGAAAAGCACAATCATCTTTCCTTAGCTATTCTGCAAGAGCGAATGTGAGGAATAATGGCACGTTTGATAGACAAAGCTATCAATGCATGTGCCTGGGCATCTCTGCCATCCCAATGAATCTGCTCTGCAGTAGGCACAGCAGAAACCGTAGCACGATAGGAATATGCATAATGCCATCATCTTCGACACCTTCTGCATCAACTTCAGTACCTGCAATTGTAACAGTTGTAGGTGTGATAGGATGTTTCTGACACCCTGCACAATGTTCCACAGCCATTTTGCAACCAACACATGTCGCATCATATAAGCCCATAATGGGTAGTTGTTACCATCCAACTTATCCTCAACAGCCAACATACGGAATACATCACTGCTTTCAGCCATGGCCGGTGATTAAAATACCTTGATGCAAAAAATTGACTGTATTTCAAAAAGTTGAACAGAACTACCTAGATGAATTCTGCTAGACCTATAGCACACTTTGAGGCGCTTATACTGGCAAACAGAAACTGGTATATATCTTTGGCACAAAAGGACGAAATAGCCTACACAAGCACTGTGATAGTGTGTTCGGAGGCCAAAACAAGCTCAGGTCGCGATTTCGGCACCACACAACATAACTATTTTGATTTTGAAAACATGCTGAGTATGCTTACCAAAATTCGTGTGATTCTAAGATTGCAAACGGAGGAGTGTCAACGACGCCCTAGATGAAGTGATGACCTGCTCTAATACCAATTGTTGGAGTTAGAAGTTTGCGAAAGCACGCGAACATCACAAGGAAGAAGAAGAAGAAGCTTGGAGCACAACACACAATACTAAATGTATTACTAGAGAATGTACAAAGATAAGTAGCCCATTAGGGCAATAGGCATATATACAAGCCGAGTGAAAAAAACCTCCTAAAGAGGGAAAAAAGTGCCCCGGCGGTCCTAGTGTGTTCACACACATCACTACCTAAATATATCAACAATGACATGGGTGTACTATCATAAAAGTTAAATATAGGGTGCAAAGGGTCTTTTTTAAAGGGCTTTAAAGTTTTTGAAAGTTTTTTAAAGGTTCAGGTGAACCCTCCCTTATGGGCATATTTGGAGAAACTAAGGTTAAAAATGAAAAATATAGGTAGTGAAGAACATACAACAAAAGCCTATGTGTGGCCCCTCATTAAAATTTTGTTTTGTCATAGAGGCACTACAAAAAAGAAAAAAGAGAATTGTTGGTCTCTATGTGAGAAGGTTCTTGGGACAACAAGGAAAGCATCAAGATATACAAGAAATTGGGAAGTGAAGCGATGTACACAAAAGGAATCAGCACAAAAAAGAATATTCTTAGGAGATAGACTAAGCAAGGAAGAGGATACACTATACTCTAAGGTCAAGAAAGAGCAAGACACACACTTAGAAAATGCACAGAGAAAGACAAAGCATGTAGAGAAAGAGAGTGCACAGAGAACTAGAGGACCAAGGCTTATGAAGGGAATACTCTATGTTCTCTTGTGTGCATGGAGAAAGGTCGTTGAGGTAGAGGGCAATAACAATGTGACATAGTATCATCAAGGACACATTTTAGGTTGATAGTAGAAGTGACCAAGAGCTCAACCTTATTGGAGGCTTGAGTGCAAGTGGTGCACAAGGGCAAGCTGCTAGACAAGGTGAAGGAATGACACATTGGTTAACTGCACAAGTAATTGTGTTATTTTGTTGTACTTGTGTGTACTTCTTTGTCCTAAAAGGGTTACACACAGAGAGTATTTTATCTCATTCTAGAAAAAAACTATTGTAATATTTTATGTTTATCAAGGAACAGAGGCTTCCAATGCAACTTCTCTTTCTTCTTCTTCTCTAGTTTTTTACTAAAGAATCCCCCAACAAAATTTGGCATGCACAATG
Organism: Ceratopteris richardii; assembly: GCA_020310875.1. Classification (NCBI taxonomy): domain Eukaryota; kingdom Viridiplantae; phylum Streptophyta; class Polypodiopsida; order Polypodiales; family Pteridaceae; genus Ceratopteris; species Ceratopteris richardii. The sequence goes on from CM035423.1 coordinate 107,634,614, forward strand.
GGACAAGGCAGCTTCAACATAGGAGGATCACAAATTTTCCCCTTGGAAGTCATCTTAAGCTCACAAAATAGGATGCAAAGCTCATGAACGCAACCTGATCACAAACATTAGAAGTTTGTTTCAAAACCACAAGAAGGAAAGTCGTTCATAGGCCAGCCAAATCTCTTTCATCCACGTCATCCGCAAGAAACATGGTAGCCCAAGTAGACTTAGAAAATTTACTTTCTCAAATGAGCATCAAATTTCCTTCCCTTAGAGGATTAGTACATGAAAATTTTGACGAGCATGTCATGGGATTTTCAGCCCTATGTAAAACAAGGGGGTTAATGGGAAGGGAAAATGTTTTTCTAATCCTCTTTCCAACAACATTCCAAGGCCTAACAAACAAATGGTTTATTTAATTGGCGGATAACCATTTTGCTAATTTGGATTTAATGAAGGATGCCTTTAAAGCACAATTCCAACATGGGGGAATACAATAGAAAACATCATTGAAGAATTAGAGAACTTTCAGATTAGTGTTGAGGAGACATTTCCTGGATTTGTTACTAGAACAAAGCACTTAGACTAAGCTTCCAAATCCTCCCCATGATTTTTTTGTCAAAAAGTGTCTTGCTAAACCACTTCCAGTGTCCACACATGCAAGATAAAGGAATTGGTGCTCCCTACAAAAACAATTGGTGAGTTCATTACTACAACAACAAGGTTGGAGAAAAATTGGCATCAGTATGGAATATGTTCTTTTAGCCTACCAATTAGGGCAAAAAATGGCCGAAAAGGGCCATTTGCTAATGAAGAATTAAGAAAATCGAAAAATGGGGGCTTTTCACATGTACAAGAATATAAGACTCTTGTCTCTTTTAATCCTATGAAGAAAGGCTTCTTTTTAGTATATATGCTCTAAAAGCACCGCTAAGGCAATGTAATTTTTTGTATTTAGTATATAATTTTTTGTTTTCATACAAAAATGGATATTTTTGCACACCACACAATGCAAATCTTTACAAAATATTTTCCAAGCAAGAGAAGATTTTTGAAGATACAAAATATTTTGGGTTCACAAAATTCTATGATTTTTCAGACACACTTTATACATCAAATACAGAGTTTGTTAGTCTTAGTTTTCCATGTTTACATCAAATTTTTTTGTCCATAAATACTTATAAAGTTTCTGAGACTCGATTTCCCACTTTGAGCATCCTCTATTATTTCTTTGAGTGACCGAATGGCTTGTACTTCTCGTCATTCTTCCAATCATGTAGCCTCATGTTAGGTTTACAATAGAAAAGAGGATTCCTTATGGAAACCTCTTTTTGTGCATATAAATGATCTGGTGACTATGCATCCTAGTTGTAGAGGTGCCCATAAAGTAAAGCGAGTTGAAAGAGATGATACAAAAAACCATTGGAAGTTCATATTCTTAGATTCAAATTAAGAAGACATGTTGGTTTGCAAGAGCTCAAAATCTGTATAGTGCTAAGGATCTGGTGCTAGACAATCATCTACATTTCTCATCATACTCTAAGGGAAGTTTAACAATGCTCTTTGATAATTTTCAATTTTTTTTGTTTTACAAGACATCTATATTTGTATTGCAGATATTTTTCCTTCCAATTTTCAAGAGTGGCAACACGTTCAAGCAATAAGGCATCTGAGCCACACACACTTGACCGTCGCTGTGAAAACTGCCCTATACTCAGCCTCACAACTAGAAGTGGCCACACTAGGCTGCTTCTTGCTCAACCAAGATATAGATGAGCTACCAAGCATGAAGCAAAAGACACTAGTGGACACACGAGTGTCATAGCAACCAACCCTGTCTGAGTCAAAAAAAGCATGCAAATCTGGCGATAGTGATCCCCCCTTGGGATAAAACAACCAAAGTAGCTGAGTACCACTCAAGTAACGAAAGATGTGCTTAACCGCCTGCCAATGCTTGGCACCTAGGCAATGCATAAACCTACTCATATGTGAGACAACAAACTGAATATTTGGCCGAGTAATGCATAAGTAAATCAGGCATCCAACAACCTACTGATAGAGGATAGCATCAAATGCATCTCCAGAATCATGAAGACTCAATCATAAACCTGTCTCCATAGGAGTGGCAATAGGCTTACAGTCTTCAAGGCCAAAATGGTGCAATAATGTGTCAATATATTTCGTTTGACACAAAGCCATTCCACCATCAACTTGCATAGGCTGAATGCCCAAATAGTGATGCAAATTCCCCAAATTAGACATCGCAAATGAGGCATGCAAATCAGCCTTAAAATCAGCAATATGCTTCTCAATAGGACTAGTGAGAAGCATGTCATCAACATAGACAACAATGATTAGAAACACATCATTAGCATGCTTAACATATAAGGCACTTTCAGTTGGACTGTTCTCAAAACCATGTGCAATCATATAGGCATGTATCTTCCCAAGTGGTGCTTGCTTTAAACCATATAATGCCTTCTTTAACCTGCACACCTAGTTTTCATGCCCTTTCTGCACAAAGCCACGGGCTAAAATACATACACTTCTTCATGAAAGTCACAATTCACAAACGTAGTTTTAATGTCCAACTGATGTACATTCCAACCATGATGGACTGCAAGTGCACAGACGCTCCGAACAGTAGTCATACAGCATGTAGGTGCAAAGGTCTCATCAAAATAAATGCCTCTTTCTTGTGCATAACCCTTTGCAACAAGCCTAGCCTTATACCTGTCAACTGTTCCATTATGATTACACGTCAGCTTGTAGACCCACTTAGTGCCGATGGCCTTCTTGCCAGGAGGCAGGTCACATAAAGACCAAGTACCGTTCTTCATTATAGCATCATAGTCAAATTTCATAGCAGCCATCCAATTTTTTGAATTTTGTGCTTTGTCAAATGAAACATGCTCATTCTCATCAGGGACTAGATGCAGCCATAGCATAGCAATTTGATGCAAAGGAGGCACTATGAGAGCCTGATCGAGTACGATATGACAGAGGTGCATCTAATTTGCTATCACGCAAAGTCTGCACCAGCCATTTTGGCATAGTTTTTGCCTCCTCAATGTTAGCTCTCTCATCAACAAGTGCATCATGTAAATCTACATCAGAAATGGGATGTTCTGCATCATCACATGAAACCTCCAAAGGCTGAGAAGTTGCCTCATTAGGACCAGCAGTAGACTGTCCACCTGTAAAAAGAGGCAGCAAAGTATCATACATGTCTTTGGAGCTAACATATGTCTCCTTATTACATGAAAGCAATGGTTGAGTAGCATCTTCCACAAAAACAATATCACGGCTATCCAGAATGCGTTTAGTCTGTGGATGATACAGACGATAGCCTTTACTTTCAGAACTGTACCCAACAAAAATACATTTTACTGCTTTATCATCCAATTTTCTGGCACTAATGCATATGCCAAACAACCAAAAACACGCAGATGTGAAACAAATGGCTTCTGATCATGCCAAGCGTCATGACAACCTCAAGCCAGAAACTATGTGGTTTAAAGCCTGATTCTTGACCATACACCTCACCATCTCCATGAGTGACCTTTCTTTCATTTGGCAACTCCATTCTATCGAGGTGTATACGGCACTGTACACTGGTGTTTTATCCCGTGTTTAGCCAAAAATGCATTAAAATCAGAAGACATATATTGCCCCCCTCGATCAGAACGGAGGGTGCCCATTTTACATGTTGACAGATTTTCAGCCAAAACCAAAAACTGTTTGAAGCACATGAACACTTCAGACTTTGCCTTCAATGGATATACCCATGCATGCCTGGAAAAATCATCGATGAAAGTCACAAAGTAAAGATAATTTCCAAAAGAAGGTGTGTGCATAGGACCACAAACATCACTATGTACAAGCTGCAATTTCTGAGTAGCCCGAACTGAACCATCTTTTAGAAAGAAGGAACGCTGCATTTTGCCCAAAATACAGCCTTCACAAACATGTTTTCCAGGTGCCTCAAGTTTGGGCAAAGAGGGGACCATTTCAGATTTCTATAGGCATAACAAACTAGCAAAATTTAAATGACCAAAGCATGCATGCCAAAGCTTTGCATCTGACATAGCCTAAGAATCATATACTACACATGCCAAATCATTTACAGATATTTCATAGTCTATGAGCTTATATATGTGTGTGTGTATGTGTGTATGTATATGTGTGTATGTATATGTATGTATGTATGTGTATGCATGTGTGTATATGTATATATATATGTATGTATGTGTGTATGCATATGTGTGTATGTATGTGCATGTGTGTGTATGCATATGTGTGCATGTATATGTCTATATGTGCATGTGTACCTAACTCGACACTCGCTTGCTCGAGGTTGCTCTTCGTTCTTCGTTCCCTTGCTTGATTCTGGCACAAATGTGCAGGGAAAAAAGCTAACTTTTTGTTTCAACTCTTAGACCATCGCTTATGCGATGCCCAAACATTGCAGGTAGTTTGCATGCATCATTAAGCTTCAACACTTATAGCGATGCTATGGTTGAACGTTGCATAAGTGATGCTCAGCGTCGCATATGGGATAGCCTCAATTTATTTTTTAGGGTTTTTTCTTAAATGTCTCTTACGCGATTCTATTTTAAAGAAGCATCGCATAAAGCAACGATACCCACTTTTTTTCAATCGGGGGCGTCGCTACGCCCCCGTTATTCTTGTAGTGAGCCGATTCATGTGATGTTTAGGTTCAACCAAAAATTTGGTCTAACAAAAAACTACTTGAGTTAACAATATTCCTCAATCCATAAACCAAAAACCTAGGGAGATACACTCAACCATTAAACTTTTATAATTAATATCATCATATTATGTACGTATCGGAGCTTCTATACATATTCAAAAGTGCAAGTTTGTCATGAACAAGTTCAATTACTATCCATATCAAAGATATTTTATTTAGTGAATAACTAAATAATAGAGGAGAAAAATTGTAGCAAATATGGGAATGGAATGATGAGCTCATGAAGATTTTGCTATAGTGAAAGGGCCAGTTATCCCCTATTTGGAAGGTTTATGTAATACCACTATAAAAAAGTAGTAGTTTAAAATATTGATGACTGTTGACCTACCCATCGATATTCGAGACTTATTATTTGGCCTCAGCCTCATGCCATCTATAAGCTACCTATGGGCATACTATATCAGACTTCCGTTTTTACCCACATATTATAAGAAAACCTTTGGGAGAGTTTTTTCACATGGTTTTCTCTAAAAATGATAGTATGATCTTCTTAGGCAAACCAATGGTAGATCAAATGTGTCTTCTAGGCTTCCTAAAGTAGCCTTCCTAAACTTATTGTAATTCTAGCCCTCTCCAAAGGATCCTTCCCAAAGATGCTTGGGTTAATATATTTCTTGCTGAGGATTATAACCTCCTATCCATTGATAATGCTAAAAAAACTATTCCACTCATTCATACGAAACTACTTACTTTTGTCTACAAGAGCTTATCAAAGGAAGTTTTAACTTCTTTATTGCATCTAGAAGCTACTTAAGTCTCAAGCTCTCTTGAACAATTAAAATCTAGTATTTTGTCAGATGTAGAGACATTGAGAATTGTATTCTTCTCTTCCATTTTGAGAGTCTCACCTCCCAGCCTATTTATAGCCCTTGCTTAGTCACCATCTAGAGTTCTGTCTAAGGCCCCTCTACTCATCTGGCCATCATGAGTAGGCACCTCGTATGAACTCTCTGGCTTTTGGCCTTGGCTATCCCCCGAGCAAGGAACTTCTCATTCCTCCAAGCATGTATATCTATGGATCAAAATATCTCTCATACAAAATAAATCCTAATCCACTCTTTAGAACTAAGTCCATCATGCCAAGTGAAGACGTGCTAAGAAAGTATAGCAACTAGTGGAACTACCACCGCCTTCTCAATAATAACATGCAAGATGTTCCAAGTGGATGAAACTTGCTTTATCCATGACCACCATCTGATCATCACTATGATAAAATCATTCCTAACTAGGAATGAGGTGTCTCAAGTAAACTACTGTAATAATCTGGCACTCCCAGATATAATGAGGACGATAATGTAAGTCCACTACATACTATGAAAAATGGTAAGTAGATGTGTGCACACTCATAGCCAACTAGGCTAAGCATCTAGCTCACCTCATACACACTATGTATGAACCATGGCCTATTCTCAGGCATATCAAATAAAGTAGTACGTACTCTGTGAATTTATTTTTAATGCAATTGCCTATTCATAGTTCTTATTTGCAAACCTTGCCTTTCCGCTTCTAAGCTACTTGCCTACGGACTTGCCTTGTTTGCGATCACATACAGAGTGACTGTCTCAACTGCCCCTCTGTTGTCTAATAATAAGATGATACCAAAAGATCATATAAATGAAATCCAAATCATACAAAAAGATACTATCTCAGAGACTTCTCTCCCATACCATCTATCCTACACCTAGGTAGAATACAAAATTTGATGTCCCATACCACCAACTTTATGCTCTACATAGATGCGTGTATGAGATTAAAGTCAAACACTTCTCTCAAAAAGACAAGAATAAATTGGTGAATACTCACAACCATAAATAATGTAACGAAATCATGAAGTGTTCCTGAAGTGTTTCCTTCCCTCGATGGAAAAAACACAGTCATTCCTATGACTCTATCACTCATAACAATCTGTAACATCAACTCATCTTGAGTTGAGAATTGAGAAACTATTTAATAAATCAACTCAACTAGAGTTGTGAAGGATGCGGCTTGCATAAAATATCAATTCATGTGACTTGAATCAAATATCAACTCATAATAAATTGGAATTTATACAACTTTTATGAATCCAATTATATGAGATGAGAACAACTAGCAAAGTTCTCCTATTCCATTGTCTCATGGCACTATATATATTCTCGAAAAGTTTGACGGAGTCTCCTCTGTCCTACTGAGAATGGTCACCATAAACCAATGCTCAATAAACAAGGATATAGGGCATAGCTAGCCCATGGTGATATGCTGACAGATTTTCAGCCAAAACCAAAAACTGTTTGAAGCACATGAACACTTCAGACTCTGCCTTCAATGGATATACCCATGCATGCCTGGAAAAATCATCGATGAAAGTCACAAAGTAAAGATAATTTCCAAAAGAAGGTGTCTGCATAGGACCACAAACATCACTATGTACAAGCTGCAATTTCTGAGTAGCCCGAACTGAACCATCTTTTGGAAAGGAGGTATGCTGCATTTTGCCCAAAATACAGCCTTCATAAACATGTTTTCCAAGTGCCTCAAGTTTGGGCAAAGAGGAGACCATTTCAGATTTCTGTAGGCATAACAAACTAGCAAAATTTAGATGTCCAAAGCATGCATGCCAAAGCTTTGCATCTGACATAGCCTGAGAATCATGTACTACACATGCCAAATCATTTACAGATATTTCATAGTCTATGAGCTTATATATGTGTGTATGTATGTGTGTATATATGTGTGTATGTATATGTGTGTATGTATATGTGTGTATGTATGTGTATGCATGTGTGTACATATGTGTGTATGTATGTGCATGTGTGTGTATGCATATGTGTGCATGTATATGTCTATATGTGCATGTGTACCTAACTCGACACTCGTTTGCTGGAGGTTGCTCTTCATTCTTCGTTCGGTTGCTCGATCCTGGCACAAATGTGCCGGGAAAAAAGCTAACTTTTTGTTTCAACTCTTAGACCATCGCTTATGCGATGCCCAAGCATTGCAGGTAGTTTGCCTGCATCATTAAGCTTAACACTTATAGCGATGCTATTGTTGAACGTCGCATAAGCGATGCTCAACGTCACATATACGATAGCCTCAATATATTTTTTAGGGTTTTTTCTTAAACGTCTCTTATGTGATGCTATTTTAAAGAAGCATCGCATAAGCGACGATACCCACTTTTTTCAATCAGGGGCATCGCTACGCCCCCGTTATTCTTGTAGTGAGCCGATTCATGTGATGTTTAGGTTCAACCAAAAATGTGGTCTAACAAATAGCTACTTGAGTTAACAATATTCCTCAATCCATAAACCAAAAACCTAGGGAGATACGCTCAACCATTTAACTTTTATAATTAATATCATCATATTATGTACGTATTGGAGCTTCTATACATATTCAAAAGTGCAAGTTTCTCATGAACAAGTTCAATTACTATCCATATCAAAGATATTTTATTTAGTGAATAACTACATAATAGAGGAGAAAAATTGTAGCAAATATGGGAGTGCAATGATGAGCTCATGAAGATTTTGTTATAGTGAAAGGGCCAGCTATCCCCTATTTGGAAGGTTTATGTAATACCACTATAAAAAAGTAGCAGTTTAAAATATTGATGACTGTTGACCTACCCATCGATAGTTGAGACTTATTATTTGGCCTCATCCTAGTGCCATCTATAAGCTACCTATGGACATACTATATCAGACTTCCGTTTTTACCCAAACACTATAAGAAAACCTTTGAGAGACTTTTTTCACATGGGTTTCTCTAAAAATGATAGTACGATCTTCCTAGGCAAACCAATGGTAGATCAAATGCGTCTTCTAGGCTTCCTAGAGTACCAAGAAGTAGGAGGCCTCTCTAAAGGTTTTGGCCTATGCTGTCATGTGGTGTTGGAAGCAAAATACCTCACGGAACTAAGATTGTTTGGAGTTTGGAGGTGAAAGTCATGCTCGATTTTTTGTGCATTTGTTTGAATGATAGCCAATTGTGGAGTCCAAGTCCACTTAGCCTAATGGTTTGACAACTTGAGGCTCTAGGAGAAAGTCCTGAGTTCAAGTTTTGACTCGGCATATCTATGAGTTCCTCAAAGATGGGTGCTTCTACCTTACGAGGTCGGGTGTGTGTGTTTCCAATTCATTGTACTCTCAAAAAAAAAACCCAAATGTGGGTAAGACGTTGACCAAAGTTAGTGATACCGAACTGATTTCTCCATAGGACCCTTTTTAATCATCGAGATTTTCTATGTTCAGCCTCATCCATTTTGTTGCGAGAGGAAACGCGATACATATTCTTTGAATGGGTACTCGCCACATGGCAACTGTCATCGGAGATTGATGTCATTGCCACGTATTCCCTTTCGTCATGATATGCGCAGTGCCGACTTGGCACGATGCGTAGTCCCCATCGCTGGTTCAATTCGATTTTTACATTATCTAAAGTCCGTCGGCGTTGCTTCGTAGCAGCCACGATCTCCGCCCTGCCTGTCTCTGGCGACCGTGAGGTTCGACTCAACGGCCACGTTAAAAGCAACAAATGGTGCCACCACCCTGCATATTTTCTGTGTTCATTCGAGACATTCCTCATTACTCTCCGTTTCTTTGATCCACCATGTACAGAAAATCGTTTCCTCGATCTTCGTCTCCAGCTGACTTAACTATTTCTGTTGCAATATCTGTGAGGGAGTGTGTAAGGATCCTGTAGTGACTTTCTGTGGTCATATATTCTGTCATGTCTCTACGTGTCGACTTGGCAGCATTCCTTTCCTTTTGGCTGTATACAACTTTGTCTAGTCTGCAAGCACGATGTGGGGGATGGGATTATTCCCATATACAGTTGTGGCAATCGTTCGATCCTTAGTTTTTTGCTGAGAAGTTTGCAGGGATACAGATCCCTTGTCTCGCCGCCCCCATTAACCCACGGGTCCGATGCTTTGTTTCAAGGCCCCGCCTTATACTGTGGAACCAGAAACGCACACAGATCTTTGTGCATCGTAAGAGATGGTTCTGCAAGAAATGAAATTGTTAATCCAGGACACTCAGATATAGTCATTCTCTATCGACTTCTCAGCCTGTTCATGTCGTTGCTCCCTACTGATGTTAGGAATGCCATCGGTCTACAAAGAAGATACATGAACGAGAAGGAGTTTCTTCTGCATTGGGGATTCATTGGCTTTGGCATGCTTGCTACTATTGGATTCTTAATACGCTGACGGCTTTGTGAAATTGTTGAAATATTGTCATGATTTCCATATAACAGGCTCTGGACTGCGCATAGTTCCTGTATACCCCGAAAGGCTGCTACTTAGCGAGCACGAGTGAACTCCCTTTTCTGGGGCTGGTTATGCTGGATTTCTTTTTTGCAGAGCAATTTCCTCAAGATATTCTTAAAAAAAACATAATTTTATTTTTCCTTTTAAAGAGAAAGTTTGGGTGAAGTATAATCTCGCTTATAGTTTGCTTATAGTTTGAATTTGATTGAAATAACAACTCTACAAGCAAAAGGCTCTATGAGACCTCCTATTTTCCACAAATCAGGGGTTAGACTATCCGAAATCAACACTTTGAATGGGAAAGACTGCTGAACTTTGAATGGAAAAAACTGTTGAACGTAATTGGTGAGGTAAAAGACCCAACGTGACAACCTAACACAATTCATTCATTGATTCTTGTGCTTAAGGTAACTGGTTTTAAATCTGCTCAAAAAGCCAAAATAGTCATGCCATAGAGAAGGGTTTTTTTCTGAGAGTACAATGAATTGGAACTACATACTCACACACCCAACCTCCTAAGGTAGAGGCACCCATCATGAGAGACTCATGGACATGTCTAGCCAAGATTTGAACTCAAGACTTCCTCATTCCATCTATAAGCTACCTATGGGCATACTATATCAGACTTCCATTTTTACCCACATATTATAAGAAAATCTTTGGGAGAGTTTTTTCACATGGGTTTCTCTAAAAATGATAGTATGATCTTCTTAGGCAAACCAATGGTAGATCAAATGTGTCTTCTAGGCTTCCTAAAGTGCCAAGAAGTAGGAGGCCCCTTTAAAGGTTTTGTCCTATGTTGCCCTGTAGTATTGGAAGCAAAATACCTGACGGAACTAAGATTGTTTGGAGTTTGGCGGTGAAAGTCATGCTCGAGTTTTTGTGCATGTGTCTGAATGATACACAATTGTGGAGTCCAAGGCCGCGTAGCCTAGTGGTTTGATGCCTTGAGTCTATTAGAAGGTGACTTGAATGATGTGTGTGTGACTCTCCTCCCATCGATATATACCCTCTTGTACTCTAAAAATAGCAATGATATACTACTAAAAATAGCAATGATCTGGAATAGTCTAGTGTGAACATTTGGCCATCATGCAACACCTATTCCCATTACTACCCAAGTAATTCCCATTACTACCAAAGTACCTTAGGGTATCCCTTGAGCTTGGGACCTTGGCTAGCTGGCCTTGTCCCTCACACACATGACCTGATCCTTGTGGATCATATGGACTGATCCCGGATCAATGTCTGTCACTCTCTTCCCCTTCTAAAGATCATTGTCCTCAATGATCAATGAGAGAAAGTACTTGTGAACCAGAGCTTCAAATTCCCAAGTAGAGTTAGTAAGTGGTAATCCTCTCCAAGCTACTAGATACTCCTGGATGACACAATTCCTCAATCGCTTTTGTCTCCTATCTAGTATCCTATCTAGAGAATGATCTGTGCTTTCACTTTCTTGCACAGAAACAATACCTTCTATTAGAGTATCCTCCCTAGAAATATGCTTCCAAAGTTTACTAATATGAAATACTGGATGCATTCTACAATTTAGAGGAAAACTCTAATCGGTATGCAACTTCACTTAACTTTTTAACTATCTTCCAAGGTCAAAAAAACCTTGGTGATAGCTTACTACACTTCCCTATGGAGAGTGAAGTAGATCTAGTTGGTACCTGAAAAAAGGCTCTGTCTCCTTTCTCAAAGGATCTAGGAGATCTTTTCCTATCAGCATACTCTTTAGCCCCATCAGCTGCTTGCTCCATCTTGGCTTTAGCTATTTCTAAATTTGGTTGGACGTTTACTAAGAACTCCATAGAACTAGGACATTTCTTTGGCATGCCTATGACACTTAGAGCATTAGGATTCACGCCATAGTCCATCTCAAAAGAAAAATCAACTAGTGGCAAATAACTATCACAATCTGTCTGGCTCTTAGACACATATGCCCTCCACATGTCCTCTAAAAACTAGTTGACCCTCTTGGTCTTGTGAATCTGGCATCCCTATCTGAAACTATGGATGTCGACAACATGTTGGATAAATAACTCTACTACCTGTGGATCAAATGGAGTGATCCTTGTGGATCAATGATCCCTATGGATCAATGATCCCTGTGGATCAAATGGGCTGATCCCTATGGATCAAATGGACTGATCTCTATGCATCAATGATCCGTGTGTGGAGTGTCTATCGTCTTGTGCGTGGGTATGCAGTGAGCCATCTTACTCAACCTACCTACCACAACTAGGATAGTATCCCACTTCCTTTGGGTCTGCGGTAGCTCGACTAAGAATTCCATGGATACATTGTCCTAGTTATGATCTAGAATCTATAAAGGAGGCAAAAGACCTGGTGTCTTTACCCTTTCTTCTTTGTTGACTTGACATTGTTGAACATAAGTGTGGATACCTTTGGCTATACAGGCCACCAAAATGTTCTTCTAACAAGCGATATTGTCTTGTCAACACCCGGATGTCTTGCGCAAGGCACATCATGATTCATGCATGACTTTTCTTCTCAAATCCTGAGAATCTGCTATGCAAAGCTTTCCTTTCTATCTGACTATTCTATTCTCCTATGAGAAATTGGAACACGGAATGGACTTGTCCCATCTCCTATAATAGATTCATCATTGATGGTTTGAAAAAATGTGGATCTTCCACCTGTGCTTCCTTTATCTCTTGAAGCAATGAGCTTTCTAGAACTATAAAGCTCATTTGATACATTATCCATGATAATGCATCAGCAACTAGATTCTCTTTGCTCTTCTATACAGGATTTCCATGTGAAACTCCTGCATGAGCTCAGCCCAACGAGCCTGACTGCCTCGAAGATCTGGTTGACTATAGAAATACTTAAGTGTATGGTGATCTCTGTATACCTTAAAGTGTGCACTATAAAGATAGTGTCTCTAGACTTTACGTGCATACACCACTGCATACAACTCCTGTTCATGCACTGACCTACCATCTTGGTGCAAAATTGTCTCTGGATCTGATCCCTGTGGATCAAATGAACTGATCCCTATGGATCAATGTCTGACAGAGTCTCTAAGAGGAATTCTTGAGTTCAAGTCTTGGTTGGACATATCTATGAGTTCCTCAAAGATGAGCAACTCTACCTTACGAGATTGGGTGTGTGAGTGTGTTTCGAATACATTATACTCTCAAGAAACAAAAAAGATACCCAAATGTGATTAAGACATTGACCAAAGTTAGTGATACCAAATTGATTTTTCCACATGAGCCTTTTTATTAATCGAGATTTTCTTTGAATGCATATTCACCACATGGCATACTCCCAAATCCACAACTATCATCAGAGATTGATGCCATTGCCACGTATTTTCTTTCGTCATGATATGCGAACTGTTGACTTGGCACGGAGGCATTGTCTCCATTGCCAGTTCAATTCGATTTTTACATTATCTATAGGTCATCGACGTTGCTTCCTAGCACCCATGTCTGCCCTACCTGTCTATGGCAACCGTGAGGTTTGACTCAACGGCCATGTTAAAAGCAATCAAATGGTGCCACCATCTTGCGTATTTTTCGTGTTCATTCGAGAAATTTCATTTCTTTTTTTTTAAGCAAACAGGAAAATTTAAATTGATGGAGGAGAGCTACATCTATGTAGGGGGCAAGAGCCACTAAGCACAAACCAATTACAATGATAGCATCATGCCAAATCTATGTTGAGAATAAATTTGGGAGATAAGTGATCTCCACCTAGTATACTTACAATCAGAGAGCATCCTAAATAGCTCATTATAGGGCACAAAAGGCTTGATAATATCCTTAATACAATTATTGGCAAACTTCCTCAAGGTGAGGGTAAGGGAGATTAAGTAATTCTTGTTCCCATTACAGAAAATATTATTGTTCCTACTCATCTAGATTGCCCACAGAATGTGACCTCTCCAGGTGTTCCATAGCATCAGATCCAGATTTCTGCAACAGCCCAATATAGCATCCAGAGCCTTCACCTTTGGGGACTTCAAGACCTTTTCAATTCTACTAATATTTCTCTGTCTTGTATGTTGGTATTGTTACAACATAAAGTTTTGCAAGAGAATAAATTGAAGTACTGCACATGGAAAGACCTGCAACTCCACAAAGTGGAAGAATTCATTTTTAGGAAGTTCAAAAGAAACAGAGGTTCTGTTGCTCAAATTTCCTCCAAACTGAACTATAGATGGCACATTAACTGGACTCCTCACCAATGGTCATATAGGTTCAAATCTTTGTGGGTCTATCCTGACAGCAACAAACATTCTTTTCTTAAATGGTTGATTATGCATCAAGGGCTATGGGTGGGCCCCAGAGTTAGGAAAATCTTTGTTGATGGAGGAACTTGTTCATTTTATGGTAGGGTGGAATATGTTACCCACTTATTCTTTGAATGTGCTCATGCTAAGAGATTCCGACATTCCATTTCTTTGATCTACCATGTATAGAAAATTGTTTCCTCGATCTTCGTCTCTAGCAGACTTATCTATTTTTTGTTCTGTTGCAATATCTTGCAATATCTATGAGGGACTGTGCAAGGATCCTGTAGTGACTTTCTGTGGTCATATATTCTGTTGGCCATGCATGATGTGGGGGATGGGATTATTCCCATATACAGTTGTGGCAAATCATTTCTACTAATATTTCAAGACCTTTTCAATTCTACTAATATTTCTCTGTCTTGTATGTTGGTATTGTTACAACATAAAGTTTTGCAAGAGAATAAATTGAAGTACTGCACATGGAAAGACCTGCAACTCCACAAAGTGGAAGAATTCAATTTTAGGAAGTTCAAAAGAAACAGAGGTTCTGTTGCTCAAATTTCCTCCAAACTGAACTATAGATGGCACATTAACTGGACTCCTCACCAATGGTCCTATAGGTTCAAATCTTTGTGGGTCTATCCTGACAGCAACAAACATTCTTTTCTTAAATGGTTGATTATGCATCAAGGGCTGTGGGTGGGCCCCAGAGTTAGGAAAATCTTTGTTGATGGAGGAACTTGTTCATTTTATGGTAGGGTGGAATATGTTACCCACTTATTATTTGAATGTGCTCATGCTAAGAGATTCCGACATTCCATTTCTTTGATCTACCATGTATAGAAAATTGTTTCCTCGATCTTCGTCTCTAGCAGACTTATCTATTTTTTGTTCTGTTGCAATATCTTGCAATATCTATGAGGGACTGTGCAAGGATCATGTAGTGACTTTCTGTGGTCATATATTCTGTTGGCCATGCATGATGTGGGGGATGGGATTATTCCCATATACAGTTGTGGCAAATCATTTGATTCTTAGTTTTTTGCTGAGAAGTTTTGAGGCATACAGATCCCTTGTCGTCCCTTGTCACCCCCATTAACCCGTGGGTCCGATGCTTTGTTTCAATGCCCCGGTTTATAATGTGGAACTAGAAATGCACACAGATCTTTGCGCACTGTAAGAGAGGATTCCGCAAGAAATGAAATCATTAATCCAGGACACTCAGACATAGTCATTCTCTAGCTCTCAGCCTGTTCATGGCATTGCTCCCTACTAATGTTAGGAATGCCATCTGTCGATATACTTTAATATCGTTTCCATTACAAAGAAGATACATTGAACATTGCTCCCTACTAATGTTAGGAATGCCAATCGGTCGATATACTTTAATATCGTTTCCATTACAAAGAAGATACATTAACGAGAAGGAGTTTGTTATGCACTGGGGATTCATTTGCTTTGGCATGATACATTAACGAGAAAATGCACTGGGGATTCATTTGCTTTGGCATGCTTGCTACTATTGGATTCTTAATATGATGACGGCCTTGTGAAATTGTTGAGACATTGTCATCTCCAAGAACAGGCTCTGACTGCACAAAGTTATAAGGGCAGAAAATGCCGCACATAGTAAAAATGCACGTCTCGAAGCCAATCTGCATTATAAGCACTCTCTTTGCAAACATGATATGGGTTTCGTTCTCATTATAAGCACCCCAAAAGGCTGCTACTTAGCGAGCACGAGTGAACTCCCTTTTCCGGGGCTGATTATGCTGGATTTTTGTTTCGGAGTGGGATTTCTTCAAGATAATCTATCCACGAAAAATTATGGAAACATACATTGCTATATTGCTAAGCGCCTTAGAATAATCAAATGAAGTCTAAAGTTAGAATATTTTGGGTGCAAATGTAGTCTAAGTCAATCTTCTAGTCTATGTATAGAGAATTTTAATTTAAATATTAATCCATTAATAGGGGAAAAATGAATCCTACAAGAGCATTTTTTATTAAGGAGCAATTAGAGATCGACCAATTAAAAGAGCGTGGTAACCATAGTCTATAACCTATAAAATAATATCCTACAGGAGAAAAAGGGGACAAGGATTCCCCCCGATTCAGGTTAGCCCAAAATGGATTTTTTTCGGAAAAAAGTTATAAACTCATCATAATTCAATGACCCTCCCACCAACTTTATGAACAAAAAGTGCTCTTTTTGACCCTAAATTCAAAATACACCATGGTTTCGGTTGAAAAAAGTGACTTTTCCCAAAAGTCACCCAAAAAAATATCCATTTTCATCATCCCATCTTCATATTCAAGTCCCAAAAAATGATGCTTTTCCACTAGAACTTGCAAGAAACTAACATTATGACCACCACCATGTGCTGGAGAGATGCCTCTCCTCCTAACCGTATGCCTCTATATAGATCTCATCTCCAGGGTACTTGGGCAAATGGATAATAACCATCCATGTGTCGGCCATGTAATTGCATGTGTGCCAAGTATCCCAGTTAACTCGAGTTAACTCAAGGATGCTTCTAGAAGGCTCTAGATCTCTTTGGGCAAAATACTCTCCCCATGTACCCCATGGGGATTGAATCCAAGACCTCCTCCTTCACACCCTTGAGACTTAACCACTAAGCTAAGTGGATCACTTGTTTACAGGAGCACATGACCTCCTAGTAAGTCTAGTCTCAAGATCTTTGGTCATACACATAGGTCACCAAACATTGTGCGATTTCAGATCCGTCTGAACCGATCGGACCCTTAGATCATAGAGCTACTTGGAAAAAATATTCTCATCCTAAAAAATAGAGCTATATATAAATCACAATCAGTAGCAATTAATAAAAAAGAAATCAATTTTTAAAAATCATGATACACAATGCTCAATGGATTTCATCCCCATAATGTACAAGTCCAAGTGGATTCTTCATCCTAGTGATATCTAGGCTCTCAATACCTAATTAAAACTGATTATAACCTTAATACAAGTTAGCCACTGAGTAAATCCAATGCCCAACACACACTATTAAAAATGCATCCACTATAGGTCTAGCTCCTACATTTCTAAAAGTGACTTTGTTCATAGGTTGCAAATACTAAATAAAACAAAGTTTCCCATTCAATTCTCGCACCGTGAACCATATTTTTGAATATGGTGCTCAAGATGGCTCTAATATTTGCCTGGATATATTTTTATGGAACAATCCTTTTAGATTAGAGAAATGAGCTTTTCAAACAATAGTGGGTTGTATATTCCATGGAATATGTGGCACTCTAGAAATAATCATGGATGGAACTTCTTTCGGATCTACACAACCTATTTTGTGTGGAAGAGGAGCAACTACTTTTTAATTTTTTTGTTGAATTCTATTCCGTTAGTAGATACCCTTTGTTTTTTAAGTGTGTTCATATGTGTTTATGAGTTTTTTAGGAATCTTCTTGAAATGTAAAATATTTAAAGCAGAAGATGGAAAATAAACAAAAACATTATCAAAATTATGTACAAACATTTGCGAGATATCGAACAAAAGTCCACCATCATCTCACTCAACAGTGATAGTTACTCGAAGGACCTATGGTTGCCAGGATGATTAATACAAATCATCATGAATTGAACAGATTTTAGGCTATTAAGAGAACAAATTCTAGCAAAAGCACTACCATCGTCAAGTACTTTACTTTCCATTCTCTATTCGAATGGATGTCCCAAAATAATTGGGTATGAGCAATCATCATGAACAATAAAGTTATGCTCTTCTTTAACATCTCCAATAGTGATTGGTACATTTGCACATGCACCAACTAAATAACCAGAAGCATTAAATAATAGAAGCATTAAATAAACAGAAGCATTATTAGCTGCCTTCATCTTTCAATCACGATCTCTATCTATAGGCCATTTTCCCTCATTGTATAACTCCTTAGAAACAACATTTATTTCAGATATGTATATATTAAAGCTATTAATTGTGGTTTATTATTATTTCTAATTTTAACAATGGCTTCGATAGTTCCTCTAGCCCAATGTTTTTGAGGAAAGTGACTATTTGGGGATCCATTTTCTTTTTTTGCATATCCAATCACTAGTCCCAAATAATTCTTATTCTCAAATGGATCACGATATTCAGATTTATTAACTTGAACAATACTAATTTTACGCTCACCACTTTCTTTTCTCTCTTCCATTTCTATATCCTCAGTTTTATATTCAATTTGTTCTCTTCGTCTTTTTATTATACTCATAAAGTCTCCTTTAACATCTGTGTGTGAAAAAGCTAACCATTCTTTTAATGTCATAGTCACTTCAGCTTTCATAATTTTCTCATCCATTACTTTCCGAATGTCTGTCTCTTGTTCTATTTGAGATATTGATCATAAAGTAGATGGTTTCTTTTTAGATATCTCTTCTTTAACAGCTTCCTCACATATAGGTTGATTTTCATTGGTTTTATCTTGACTTTTGTCTTCATTTGTTGCTTTCTTTTCAAGGTTTTCTACTACTTTCGTAACTTTTCCTTTGTTTGGAGGTTTCTTATCCTGCTCTTGAGTTTTAGTTTCTTGACTAGGCTCTGTTCTAGATGGCTCAGTAATTGATTCGTTAGACTCACCTACTTTCTAGCCTTAGTAGTACATTTGGATTGCCCCTCTTCATCACGCTTCCCCTTTTCATCTATATTTATCTTGTGAGCATAGACAGAGCATGTCATTTGGTTCATTCCAACCTGTTGACATCTCCTCTATCACCACAAGGGTGATTAATTGCTCAAAATAAAGAAGAGAGTCCCTTACATACACTGAAGTTGTGAATGCCCTCCATTTTTCATCATCCCTAAGTCCATTTAGAGTATGGCCAATAGAATCATCATCATCTAGGGCACAACTGATTGACCCTAGTGCATTTGCAAGCTCTTTAATCTTTAATATGTAATAATTAGCACCTTGAGAGGGGCCTTTCCTAAGATTATTTCAGTCATTCTTGAGATGAATTTTTCTAGCTTTTGTGGAGGTTGAGTACAATCTCTCCAAGCACTCCCACACCTTCTTCGATGTATCAAAATCTTGGATATGTCCTATCATGGAGTTTCTAATATGTTGAGATAAAATAAAAATGATTCTTTTGTCCTTTTCATCCCACTCTCTTACTGCTCTTCTCTGTTCATTGGTTGGATTTTCCTCATCTATATAGGGTTTTGGCTCTCCACCACTCACAAGTCCCCACAAACCCTTCCCCATCAAAAAATTGCTTATTCTAAATCGCCATGGTTGGTAGTTTCCCTTTTTGAGCTTCTCAATTTGAGCATTGAGATCAGCCATGATGGCTTCTAGCTCTTTTGAACCTTCCCCTCCATGCAATGAAGTTGGAAAAGATGGATTTTACCTTAAGAAAGTAGAGCTACTACTCTTGAAGAGGTTTGATCTTTGATTCGATGACCTGTTTGCTTCTCCTTGTTGTTGATGTGCCCGTTCTTTGCTTCCTTCCTTAAAACTTTGATGAATTCTTTACTTCAATTCTATAGCTCCTTCTTCTCTCTTTGATAATCCAATTATAGCTCTTACACCACTAGTGGAGGATAAACATTGCTATGTGCACAAGAAAAGCAAATGAACCCCCCTAGGATCTTGAAATTTTTTTGACATAGGCTCTGTACTTTCTGTGTTTCTTTGAGTACATGAGAAGAATGAGAACCTAAATTTCAAAACTAAGACTAGATTTAGAGAGCTTTCAAATGAGAGTAAATTCGCTCCCTTTGGATACGGGATGATGCCTCAACTAGCTGCAAAAAAACAGATAACTTGATCCCTTCACAGAGTATTAGCTAACTATAGAAACACTATTCTAGACATTTCTCTACACATGTGGAGGCACTAAACTCTAGACTTATATCACTAAATAGAGAACTTATAAGCTTTCCAACAAGACATAAATCATTGCAAATGAATATGGTAAAAAGGAGATACAACAATTACAAGACCGAGGGGTCTACCAAAATCATCTAGATAGATAGTATGTAAAAGTGAAAATTTTGCAAAATATGCAGAGAATAGCTAGTAGGGGCTGTGCTTAAGCAAGAGGGCAGATTCGACACGTATTTCCATGACCCTAGGTCATAATAGAACTCATTAGAGGCTTTAAACGTCACATACCAACCTCTTTAATCAATCAAAAGCATATACATGTCAAAAGTGAGGTCCAATCACATCAAGAGGTGAACTAAATATTCTCTAATCAGTTTCTTTCCATTATAGGCATGTTGATGCCTCCAACTTGTGGAAATCAGCCTTCTTTGATAGTGGATGATGTGGACGGTTCAATTTGGGGCATGTTCCCACACTCTTGAGCTTGAAATACAAAATTTTCAACAATTACCATATGCCATGATATTGTTTTAGCTTTGTAGTGTTGCCAAGATTTTAAAGATGCACAATGATCATAAATATCCAACAATTTTCAAACTAAGTGAGCAAAAAGAAATTGGTTATATGCAAATACATGTGCCCTTTCAAAAAGCCACTACATCATGTGCATAGAGATTAATTGCCAATGTAGTAAGGTTCTTGGAGCACACATTTTATAGTCATGATTTAGATCTATCTTATTATCCAAATGCATGGGTCCTTTTGGTGAGAAGAAGAGCAATTCATAATGTCATGAAGGATATTTTTTGTCCATATGGTCCACGGACAACTCCACCACCTCTAGCACCTCCACCACCTTAACTACTAGCAGATAAGAAGACACAAGATAAGAAGAAAGTGTTGGGAGTGGGATGGGCCTCAATAACAATTAATCACAAGTTTGCAAGAGCTTCCAACACATGAACCTTAGCATATACACCTTAATACTAAAAAAGAAGATGAGTGAGAGATAGAGAGAAAACAGACAGGTTTTCAAAGTGTATGGTAAGCTAGAATGCTCACCTACCCTATCTTATATTCAAATGGCAAATTACAATTTGTGAATATGATACATACTCACAAGATCTGAATCTAGGCAAAAATAGGAACCAGATACACGAAATCGTGTGCAAAGTTCCTAAGAGGCATGAAGAGTGTGTGTGTGTGAGAGAGAGAATATGGAGAATATAAACATTTTAGAATTGTTTGACAAAAAACTCAAATTCTGATTATCTCTAAATCAGAAACTAGTGAAGAGATGATGTAGACTTTTTATCAAAATCTATTGGCTAACACAAACTCCTCTAGATGTCTCCAGATGTGGAGCACAACTACTCCAAGAGTTTGAGAACTCCTCCTCTAGTTTTGATCATCTCCAAAATCATATCAATCTTGCATTAAGTCCTTGAGTTGATGTTTACACAATGAGCTAAGGTCTTTCTATATACCTATGAGGCTCCCTGAAACTACAAAAAAAACGTTACAAAAAAGCTTTACAATAATTGGCACCAACTTTTGCGATGCCAATTTTTGCTTTTTACTAAAAATTACATGCGATCTATTGTGCCGTGTAGGATTGTAGCTCATGCTTCCTGCTTGAGATTCATATATTCTACCCATGATGCCAATGTGATTTTCTTGTGGAAACTTTACTACAGAAGCCATTTATGCTAAGATAAATTGATGATTTTGGACCATTTTGATTTGTTTCCAACAATGCCTCTTCAATATCATGATGGTATAATGTTTAATAACTTGCAAAACTTTTGCGTTTTTGATCCTTGAAAATATTCCTCTAAACTTATTTCCTTTGAATCTTGAATTCATTGTGGATGAACTTGGATACTTGAGAAACTACAAACTAAATGTCTCAACATGTATTACATAGATATATCAAGCAACCAACTGCTTGAGTATATAATCTAGCATCAAATGATTCTAAATCTGCTTCCCATTGTAATGACACATTCACATCCATAGGTGTCTTCATAGGCTTGGAATCTATCATCTCAAAACTTTCCAGTAACTTCTCAATGTATTTTCGCTCTGTCATGTAGATACACTCATCTCTATACTTGAATTACATCTGAAAATAATAATCCAAAACATGTAAATCTTAAGTTGATATTTAAAGTACTATAGGTGTGAGAACTTTCATGATCATATCCATCAACATATACGATGATAATAGTCAACACATCTTTCTCAACTTTAACATAAAGAGTGGGAGCTACATCTGATTTTTCAAAACCTTTTGGTAACTCACAAAGTTTCCATTTGGAGTCTTCACATTACCTATCTTCTCAGATGAATGCCTTATGCCATCACCTTTTTTTGTCTCTTAATTGAAAGGAAATTAGGGCACATGTATATAAGTCACTTGTGACTCTTTTCCAAAGATGTTTGGCCATAATCAAGAGCTAACTTATGAATTTTTGAGTTTTCTTCTTCTTGCTTATGTACCTTGTTCTTCATGAGCTTTTTGGTGTGCTTGAGGCATGGAATGTGTGTCTAGAGGTGTTTTCTATGCCCTCCCCATCTCTTTTTGTTGTTCCTATGTGTGTGAAGCATAGTAGGTCTTAAAGCGAGAGTAGGTGATTCTCTCTACTCTATTTTTGGGCCATTTCTTGAAGCAAAGAGAACTGATCAGGCTGAAAATACCACCATTCAATGCGTCTTCTCGAGCTTTGAAATGAGCCTACTATTGACAATATTTCGGTAGCAAACCTAGGAGGTATCACATGGTTCGTGTCATGTGAGGTGTATGTTCCCTTTTGCATGCATTACTTGTCTCTTTCCCACATTAACTAGCATCCACACACTCGTTTCCATTGCTTGAACATGTCAAGATCTCCATTTGATAGTTTAATATTGCATGTATCCAACCACCAGTATATGCATTTTCTTGATGATTGAGGTATAGTCTCTTTCGTTGCAAACCCCTAAGACCTTGTGAGTCTAGGTACACTCATTTTTGGTACCTAGGTGATATGGGCCTATGCCAAGGTGTCTAGGTGATAGTTAAAGTGTCTTTCTGAAGGTTCTGATCGTGAGGAAGTAAAAGCACTTGGCCTGACAAGTCACAATTCTCTTAAACTTGCTACTTCATAAACCTAGTGTGTGTGTGTGTGTGAAAAGTTTTTAGAATTAGGTTAGGAGTAGAGAAGGTAGGGATAGGAGGTAGATAAGAGATTTTGGAATTAGGATAGATCCATCACATATCAAAAATGAATGTTTTTTCAACTTTTTCTTCGATCATAGATCCTCACCAGAGACTAAAAACCAAATAAAATCATGACATTTTACTTCACTTGTGTATATAATTATCATGGAGCACTCTGGGTTACCTATTTTGCAGATTATGTATCACTTGGAATGCCAATCTTAGCAAGATTCTAGTGCTAAAATTAAAGGACAATACTCTTTGAGGTGAGTACTTCATTGTAAGCATAACAATGTCTTCCTTGATCACTCACACAAGGTAACACGACACACACCGAGTATTATGAGGCATTTATAAGGTGTATTTGGAAGATATTTTTAGCTACATGCATACAAAGCTAACAAAGAGAGCACAAAGAAAACACTAGCACATAAATTTTTTAGTTTGGGCTTTTTAAAGTTCAAGTATCATGACTACTTGAGTTTGGTATCAGGATAACAAGTTCTTGTGTGTAATCAATACTTGGCAAGTATATTCTATTCTGAATACCTTACTCGTAACATGTATCATAACACTTTGGTATCCTGTGTGGCCTAGTTGAATATCATTACTCCAAGTATCGTGTTGTGGCAAATCATTACCATATACAGTTGTGGCAAATCATTCGATTCTCAGTTTTTTGCTGAGAAGTTTTGAGGCATACAGATCCCTTGTCGTCCCTTGTCACCCCCATTAACCCGTGGGTCCGATGCTTTGTTTCAATGCCCCAGTTTATACTGTGGAACTAGAAATGCACACAGATCTTTGCGCACTGTAAGAGAGGGTTCTGCAAGAAATGAAATCATTAATCCAGGACACTCAGACATAGTCATTCTCTAGCTCTCAGCCTATTCATGGCATTGCTCCCTACTAATGTTAGGAATGCCATCGATCGATATACTTTAATATCGTTTCCATTACAAAGAAGATACATTGAACATTGCTCCCTACTAATGTTAGGAATGCCATCGGTCGATATACTTTAATATTGTTTCCATTACAAAGAAGATACATTAACGAGAAGGAGTTTCTTATGCACTGGGGATTCATTTGCTTTGGCATGCTTGCTACTGTTGGATTCTTAATATGCCGACGGCCTTGTGAAATTGTTGAGACATTGTCATATCCAAGAACAGGCTTTGACTGCACAAAGTTATAAGGGCAGAAAACGCTGCACATCGTAAAAATGCACGTCTCGAAGCCAATCTGCATTATAAGCACTCTCTTTGCAAACATGATATGGGTTTCGTTCTCATCTGCTCGATGTTCATTTCCTCTATACCCCAAAAGGCTGCTACTTAACGAGCACGAGTGGGATTTTTGTTTCGGAGTGGGATTTCTTCAAGATACTCTTGAAAAAACATACTTTTATTTTTTCGAAGTTTGGCTGAAGTCTAATCTCGCTTAGAATTTGATTGAAATAACAAGTGTACAAATAAAGGGGCATATCCGAAGTCAACACTTTGAATGGAAAAGACTGCACAACGTAATCTGTGAGGTAAAAGACCAATCAGACAATCTACGACAATTCATACATTGATTCTTCTGCTGAAGGAAAGTCAAAATTGTCATGCCGTAGGAAGGGACCTTGCCTGCACCTCAAAGGGAAAAGAACCTACCAAAAATGTTTTATTAAAAAGATAATAATAATAAGTTGTATAATTTTGCCAAGTTACGAGCTCATGAGTTCTTCATAGTCATAAATTGCCTTCGCATGATTCTGCGTAGTTAGAGACACAAGTGTCCTTCACATGGAACCCTCCATAGGAAAACTTCTCTCACATGGAATCCTGCATAGATACAGATTACCGTCATATCACGTCAATCCGATGATTATGCAATATAATGATGTGATGAAATCTTTGTACATGTCTTACTATCCACGAAAAATTATGGAAACATACATTGCTATATTGCTAAGCGCCTTAGAATAATCAAATGAAGTCTAAAGTTAGAATATTTTGGGTGCAAATGTAGTGTAAGTCAATCTTCTAGTCTATGTATAGAGAATTTTAATTTAAATATTAATCCATTAATAGGGGAAAAATGAATCCTACAAGAGCATTTTTTATTAAGGAGCAATTAGAGATCGACCAATTAAAAGAGCGTGGTAACCATAGTCTATAACCTATAAAATAGTATCCTAAAGGAGAAAAAGGGGACAAGGATTCCCCCCGATTCAGGTTAGCCCAAAATGGATTTTTTTCGGAAAAAAGTTATAAACTCATCATAAAATAATTCAATGACCCTCCCACCAACTTTATGAACAAAAAGTGCTCTTTTTGACCCTAAATTCAAAATACACCATGGTTTCGGTTGAAAAAAGTGACTTTTCCCAAAATTCACCCAAAAAAATATCCATTTTCATCCTCCCATCTTCATATTCAAGTCCCAAAAAATGATGCTTTTCCACTAGAACCTGCAAGAAACTAACATTATGACCACCACCATGTGCTGGAGAGATGCCTCTCCTCCTAACGGTATGCCTCTATATATAGATCTCATCTCCAGGGTACTTGGGCAAATGGATAATAACCATCCATGTGTCGGCCATGTAATTGCATGTGCGCCAAGTATCCCAGTTAACTCGAGTTAACTCAAGGATGCTTCTAGAAGGCTCTAGATCTCTTTGGGCAAAATACTCTCCCCATGTACCCCATGGGGATTGAATCCAAGACCTCCTCCTTCACACCCTTGAGACTTAACCACTAAGCTAAGTGGATCACTTGTTTACAGGAGCACATGACGTCTGAACATTGTGCGATTTCAGATCCGTCTGAACCGATCGGACCCTTAGATCATAGAGCTACTTGGAAAAAATATTTTCATCCTAAAAAATAGAGCTATATATAAATCACAATCAGTAGCAATTAATAAAAAAGAAATCAATTTTTAATAATCATGATACACAATTCTCAATGGATTTCATCCCCATAATGTACAAGTCCAAGTGGATTCTTCATCCTAGTGATATCTAGGCTCTCAATACCTAATTAAAACTGATTATAACCTTAATACAAGTTAGCCACTGAGTAAATCCAATGCCCAACACACACTATTAAAAACGCATCCACTATAGGTCTAGTTCCTACATTTCTAAAAGTGACTTTGTTCATAGGTTGCAAATACTAAATAAAACAAAGTTTCCCATTCAATTCTCGCACCGTGAACCATATTTTGGAATATGGTGCTCAAGATGGCTCTAATATTTGCGTGGATATATTTTTATGGAACAATCCTTTTAGATTAGAAAAATGAGCTTTTCAAACAATAGGAGGTTGTATATTCCATGGAATATGTGGCACTCTAGAAATAATCATGGATGGAACTTCTTTCGGATCTACACAACCTATTTTGTGTGGAAGAGGAGCAAATAGTTTTAAATGTTTTTTGTTGAATTCAATTTATTTTTATGTTTATATCTCTATAAGAAGTGCTTTCTCACCAATTTTAATATGCCTAACTATCTCATCAGTAAAATGATGCCCTATGAGCTTTAGTTTCGTTAGCATAGGGTCATCATACACTCTTTTATACTTCTCATAACTATCTTTTGGTAGTGGTTGAACTATCACTTTGATCTTTTCATAAAAAATATTGTATTTAGTGTCAACTCTCACATCATGTTCTTGTAGAAAATTAGCAGTTAAACCATATTGTTAGTAGAATCAAGCTTAAAAATTTTAGGTCTTTCCTCATCTTAGAGAACTCACTCTAGATCTTATAGTATAGTGGGACTTCTTTCGAGTTCAATCATACTTTCGATTTCCACATCAAGTAACATTAGTCCTATATTTTTCCAATGCTTTTCATATATTTTTGAAAATTAGGTTGGTCTAATTTTGTTTTGAAAATATCACGATCTGAATGTAGAGGATTAGACATCAGACTACCTTCCATTGTTGTCTTCCTCAACAATGGGTCCTAACATAAATGTTGATGAAAATGTGCCCCATATTATCTCACTAGCATGGATTCATTGCAATCTCATTCGTAAGAGGTTATGGGGTACTTTCTTAATTCTTTTTCTATTTCTTGTATGATTTGGATAAATTTTCATGACGTGCAAGGATTCCAAACCTCACTTTCAATGGATTCTTGCATAGGTGGATCCATCATCCATCCCTTTAGCCTCTATTCTCATCCTTGGTATAAATGGTTGCCCATGAATAGCTTTGTAATAACTGATGTCCTTGATAAAGAAGTGAAACTCTTTTGTTACTCCACCAATTATCACACGTACGTTTGGAAATGCCCATAATCAAATTCCATAGTCATTGTCTGCTATTCTCCTATAGGAGCCATGATCCTTGTCAATAGGCCACCTGAATTGATCATAAAACTCTGTGGAGATCACATTTATCTCTAATCCAAAATCAAGGAAGGCTAGGGTTCTGATTCTCATTCATCTCGTAACAATATTTTTTACTTCTGACATTCCTCTTGCATATAAAGTTTTATTATACTGACTTTCTGATTCCCTTGCTTCTTCATTAGGTATAATAGGACGAAGAAAATTAATGTTTACTTCACCTATTGCAAGTTCATCCTCATCATTTTTAGAAGAGGCACTCATGGTAATGATCTCATTCATTACTTGAGTAACCCCAAGTGATTCTTCCATTTCAATATCCTTAGGCAAAGAGATTTGCTTTTGATTAACTTAATAAAATTGTTTTTAAATCTAAGCTTCATAATTGAGAACACCTATTCCAAATACACTATAACTTGTCTTTCAATAGTATTTCATTCAAAATATCCTTGGAGTTGATTTTCTTCTCTAAATCAAAAATGGATATGGCCTTAGGAGATTTCTTTTTCCTCTTTTGATTCTCATCTTATTGAGCATTCTCAAATTTTTTCAGTAACTTCAAGTTTCTTTTCAAGTTGTTGTTTCACTTTCTGTTGAATTTGTATAGGTTTTGAACTTGGTTTTCTTTCCTTGCTCTTTTCCCTTCTCTAGTCTCTATTTTATTAAATTCATGTTGAGAAGTGGAATTAACGATGATGATCTTCAATTTCTTGATCATGTTGTGGTTCCTATTGCACCTAGTCTAAATATCTAGTTTGTTTTATTTCAATCCTATGAAAGAAATTCATTACAAAATTGTTCTTTGGATTTTAGCTTTTGTATTTTTATGAATTTTTTTACTTTTTAATGTTTTTTTATTTTTATAGTTGTTCTTTTTTATGGTCTATTTTTCTCTTATTTTTATATACATTAGTTATTTCTATTTTTCCTTTATTACATACATACATTATAATCATAATAATACTAATTATTATTATTATTATATAAATTTTTAGAACTTTTGTTTACTTTTTATGAAGAGAGTAGGACATAGAGATGGATCGTCTCTCCCTCTCTCTCTCTATCTTTCTCTCTATTGTGCCCTATAACCATGGGTAGAGAGGGAAGGAAGGAAGACAGATGGTATTCTCTCTCTCTCTCAGAATTTGTAGAGGAAATGGTACCTACAAGATGAATTAGAAAGGAAAAATATTCATAAAAAACCATACATATACATATATTTGCACGTACCTATTTACAACCTTTCTATTTAATAAACCCATCCTTATTTTACATGTATCTCTATACATATAGATAGGCTCCATTCTATTCTAGATAATTATTCATTTACTTTTCACTTTTTAATTTTCATTCATTTCCCATTAGAATAAGGTTTAAACAATTACTTTTATATTTACATACACACACACAAAATTGAACACATAAATTTACACTTACATTCATTCACACATACACACAAAAGGGTTAGACACACACATAAGGGGTTTCAGAGTTCACACACATTTAGGTTAAGGTACGTAAATTACATGGGTTGACACAAAAAAAAGGGTTTTCACATAAGGTTTTCTATATTCACATCAATGTTTTCGGGGTTTAGGGTTCGTAGAAATAAGTTTCACATACATATGGGGTCTACGGCTCCACATTTAGGGTTCAAGACATAGGGTTTTCTAGCCAATTAGGGTTTTTACACATGCACACACAAAAATTCAAAAGGTTAACTTAGGGTTTTTATATAAACACTTGTAGGGTCTATAGTCACACACATTTTGGGTTTAGGCAATTAGGGTTTACAAGCATGGGGTTTTAAACAGGGTTGGAAATTATGGTTTTTTCACATGCGCAAAAACCTTGAAAGGGTTCAATTAGGGTTTATATAAAGATAATAGTAGGGGTTTATAGACACATACAATTAGGATTGTAGGAAATTATGGTTTTCAAGCATGGGATTTTAGACATAGCATCTTCATATAAATCAAGGTTCCTACACATGCACAGATAAACACTCAAAGGGTTCACTTAAGGTTTATTTTTACAAACTATTAGGTTTTATAGAAACATATATTTAGGGTTTTAAGAACTTACAATTTACAAGCATGGGGTTTTATACAAAGGGTTGTGAGCCCAATTAGGGATTTTACACATTCACACATATGGGTTTCATATAGTCTCTTGCATATGGGAGTTACACATATGGGTTTTGAGGTTTACACACACATAGGTTTCACATTTAGTGTTTACACATTCAAATGGGGTGCACACTTAGGTTTTACACATTCACATGGGGTGCACACTTAGGGTTTACACATTCATAGGGGGTGCACACTTAGGGTTTATACATACACGTGTTTATATAGATAGCTTTAAACACAAAAAGGTTTAGGGTTTTAAAGGCTCACAAACATTTAGGTTTCACATACATATGCACAATTGAGATTTCTCATCACTCACTCACTCACAAATGTTCAGGCATCATACATATCTATACAAGTAACTTAATGATTTTCGGTTCTTCTTCTGCCTTGCCTGTAGGTACTCAACCATAACAATCATAAGTAGAGTATCAAATCAATATGGATAGAAATGAGCAAAAATAATTTGAATTTGAATCTCCATGATCTTGTAGCCACAAGGGATAAAATCCCAATTACGCGGTCAAAATGCGTACACTTATTCATGTAAATCACCATTTAGAAACGTAGTTTTAATGTCTATTTGATGCACATTCCAATTATGATGAGCAACGAGTTCAAAAATGCTACAAACAATGGTCATTAGACATGTGAGAGGAAACTTCTCATTAAATTCAATGCATTTTTCTTGAGCATAACCTTTGGCAATAGAGCTACCCTTATTACTATCAACTATTCCATAATTATTACCTTTACCATCTATAGCCATTTGGTGATGATGGCCTTTTTTTTGGAGGCAAATGACATGAAGACCAAGTACCATTCTTCATAATAGCATTATATTATGATTTTCTATCAACCATCCAATTTTTTGAATTTGGTGCTTCATCAAAAGAAACATGCCCACTCTCATCATAAAGAGTATAGACAAGCGTTGCATAAAAATGTGATCATGAATAAATGCATCGTGTAAAGATACATCAAAAATAAAATAATCAACATTGTCATTTGAAAGCTTTAAAGGGTGAGAAACTAAATTAAGAAGTTGACTTTCCATTTGTATAAGGACGAAGCGAAGTGTCATACACATCCTTTGAGCTAGGAGATGTCTCCTTGGTACATGAAATTCAGGGTTAAATTGCATCTTCAAAAAACAAAACAACATCATAGCTAATGAAACTCCAATTAGTACATGGATGATACAAACAATAGCCTTTATATTTAGAATTATATCCAACAAAATACATTTCACAACATTATCATCCAAGTTTCTACATTGTTGATCAAGAATTAATGCATATGCCATACATCCAATAAATGCAAAATAGATTTCTTGCAGCTATTCCAAGCCCCATATGGAGTTATATTATACAATTTACTTGTGGGACACCTCTTAAGTACATATGTTCCATACATAACAAACGTAAGCTAGATATTATTTGTTAAAAGATAACTTTTGACCATACACCTTGCCATGATCATGAGCGATCCATTCTTTCTCTTACCACATCCATTTTTTCTCGTGTATGTGCCACTCTACTAAATGTTTTATCCCATGCACAACAAAAAATACATTAAGGTAAGACATATACTCACCCCTCAATCAAGAAAGAGGGTGCGCATTTTACATGCTAATATATTTTTATCCATAACTATGAACTTTTTTAAGCACATAAACATTTTTAACTTTTTTGCTAGTTTATAAATCCATGCATTCCTTGAAATTTCATCATTGAAATTCATGAAATATAGGTAACTCACACATTAAGGTGTCTACATAGGACCACAAACATCACTTTGAATAAGTGGAAATTTATCCACATTTCAAAGTGAACTATCTTTTGGGAAGGAAGAATGCTGCATTTTACCAAAATATAGCCTTCATAGGCATGTTTAGAGAGTGCCTCAACTTTGGGGAGAGAGAACACTATTTGAGATTTTTGTAGGGGATCCAAACTAGCGAAATTGAGATTACCCGCATGTGCATGCAAAAGCTTTGCATCTGAAATAGCTTGAGAATCATTAACTCTACTTGTTGAATCATTGTGTAGTTTTTCATTATCTTTGACTATATACATCCCACAACATAAAAGATAGAAGAAATGATAACATTAACATTGAAGAGATCATGACTTGTATATTTGTCACAACACATTTGACAAACCAAGCCATTCTTGGCTAGTATTAAAACTAATCAAAGGTTAGTCTTGATCGCTACCATATTTAAGGCATCTCGGAATGTGAAAGAACTACCATCATTAGTAGGTAGAATGATCTTAATCCTTTCCTCATCTTCCTTAGTTTTCCTTCTAGTTATGTGTCTTTCAAGATCCTTTTCTTCTTGCATTTAATCTCTCTTTTTCTTTTCCTCAATATTGGAAATACGTGAGTAACTTGGGAATTTATCAACAAGAGACTTCCAAGAACTCGTCTGCATGATTCCATCTCGGGATCTCACTAAGGCTTGAATTGAGTAAGTCTTTTGTGATCGAGGTTTTTCTATTTCATCCTTAGTTGCCTCTATCTGCTCCAAGTACTTGTTGATGTGCTTGCATTAGTATTTGAAAGATTTTTATATAGCTTCTTCATCCCTCCCTTCCCCAAATTTATAGGTAGGGAAAGCCAAGTTCAAAAATCAATAATTTGTTTATCTATATTTACAAATATTAGGTGTTCTTTTGCTAGCTTTAATTCTTCACATGCATAGAATAAATGCTCCTATGCATTGCACTAGTCACACCTTCTTCCTCCAATATTTCATTTATACATGGGTTGCATTAGAGGCATATGATGGTGTTGGCCAAACGGTTTTATTGGTGGGGTAGCTTGGGGCATCATGTAAGTTTGGGAAGTATTTGGCATAGGCATAGGATATCCTTGTATTGGATTTGCATTACTTGTACTTGGCTAAGAAGAATGACGGCCTTGATATCCCATTGAGTACAACTTATTATGAATCCTAGACATCTCTTTTGATCGAGATGCTTCCATCAACATAATGTAATCCATGTGCTTACTCATAAATACAAGTTGGAGTTCCAATGAGGTCTGTAATGTATAGGTAATATTGGTTGTAGCCTCTGTTCTAGATATATTTGGTTCCATTGGTACAAGTGTTTATTTGGGTTGAAATTAATATGATTGTGCTAAACTTCCATAGAGGATAGAGTTTCATTTCTTCATTTGACAAACTACCTCAACTTCTTGAGAAAGTTCATTTGGAGATTTAGGTTAAGGGGATCTCGATTAGCTTGAGAGATTTGAGAAAATATTCTTAGAAAAATCATTTAAAAAGTGTTTTCAGGAAGTTAGACATTTAGGGGAACGAATCCATTTAAAAAAAATCCTTTGTGACTATGTTGGGTAAAATCCTAGAAATAGAATATCTTATGAAGCTCTTTCTTGAAGTCATCCCGATTCTTATTCATATGTAAATGGATTGAATCAACGATTTTCCTAGAAATTACTCACTCAAAGTGATGCATAAACATTTCTTGATCTAGTCCTTGGATCTAATATTTCTCTTCAAATATATCTAGATGCTGGATTACATTTAGTTTAGTGAGTTTCCCTTTACTCTTAAGAATAGCTTGCATCACTCTTGCCCCGTATTTCTTTATCATAAGTCCCTGGAAAACATTCTCCACTTTTGTTCTCTATATTGTTCTCAAATGTAGAACAATATCAAAAGTAATTGGTTCAATGGTTTCCCTTAACAAAGAATAGAGCTCTCAAAAAATTCCATTTGTACTTTGAGTGAAGGAAAGAAAGTAGGGTTTCATAGACCTTCTCACCTTTCTAAGTCACTTCCCTAGTTTTAGATCTTGAATCTTACTTTATTTCCAAGGAATTTCAATGAAGACTCTTGAACGACTTCTTGGGTTTTTAATAAATTCAAGTTAAGGTTTTTATTGAAGTTTGGATAAGTTTTGATTTCTTATGATCACTTGCACTTTCTTTGGAATTCTAGACTACTATAGTTTTCACTGGATAATGGATAGAGCCTTTGAAGTTTATTCTAGTATTTAGGTCTAAAGTCACTCCACTCTCTAGATTTTTAGGTCTAGGGTTCTGATTCATAATGCTAGAACTAAATTCTTACCCTAGATCTAGGTTTAGAACTAGAATTTGCACTCTAGGGTTTTCCTGTTCTTCTCTAGTTTATGTCTAGAGTTGGTTTTCTTCTATACATTTATATTTAAAGTTGATTCTTTCTCTAGGCTTTTAAGACTAGCAATTGAATTTAAATTTAGAGTTTAGTTATTTGAGCCAAAATCTACTTCTAGGGTTTGAATTCTTTGATATACTCTCGATAGTCTAGTCTTTTCAATCCTTGCCAAGATTAAGCTATGTCTTGAGTTTTTCTACTTTATTCTAAGTTAATTTCTTGACTTGAACTTTGATTTCATAACTTTCAAATCTTGCTTGGATCTTTGGTTCTTTGCATATATTTTTCCCTTAGTTGGTTTTCCTATTTATGAATGTCCTTGAACATTCATTTTTTAATTTTTAGTTTCTCCTTTCTAGTCTAAATATTTAGTTTGTTTTATTTCAGTCCTATGAAAGAAATTCATTACAAAATTGTCCTTGGGATTTTAGCTTTTTTATTTTTATGATTTTTTTAACTTCTTTAATGTCTTTTTATTTATATGGTTGTTCTTTTTTATGGTTTTTATTTTTCGTCTCTTTTATGTTTTTATGTATTTTTATGAAAATTATATAATCTAAAACAATTGTAGAGTTAGTTTAGATTCTAAATACAAAAGAGACTAGGTGCACCATGTCTTTTGCTACTTTGAAGATATGGGTGACATGAACAACATCTACAATGCAATCACCAGGTAGCCAAGTTGCTTCACATCGAGGTCACTCTATTAGGAACAAGAAGGGGATGTGCGATGTGATGATTGGGTAGATCAATCAAGATGCTAGTCCCTTTCGCACGACAATACACATTGGGTGCATTTTAGGGATAGTCAGAACTACCTCTCCTCCACTTAATGGGGAGCAGAGAGTTCTACAGGTTTGGCAAGAGGAACTCATGGATGAAAGAAACATTTATATCATTTTTAATTAGAATAGATATAGAAGGTGGAGAAAGTGAAAGTCTTCTAGAAGAAAGAGAATCAGTGGTAAAAGATAAATGATCATAATCCATCAGTGATACAATAAAAAATTTATGAGATATACAATGAAATGGGTATGAACCTTTAGCAATAATGAATGCTAATACTAGGTATTGATGAAAAGGTAAAATAGAAAAACCCTAGTAGTTCAAGATCTTTCTCCCATCACGAGTCAATCTAGGCCTTTTCTTGAACCACTATAGGCAAAGTGAGTCTTCAATACTCCGGGTTCAGGTACACTGCTAGAGGTAAGGACAAACGCTTTCACTCTCACTTCCATATGACTACAACATTAATTAGAAAGAAAATAAATTTATAGGTGCATTTATTAATGATGAAAATATACTCACATATGAATCAATCATGCCCTTTTTATTCATTTCTTCATTTTTATTTTTCCATCATTTTTCTTTTCTTTTATTTCCTTTTTTATATTATATACATATATGCTATTTTATTATGTTTTTCATTTTATTATCTACTGAAGTTCTTTATTTCTCATTTTCTCTTTTTTGGTTAAATAGTTTCTTTTTATTTCTTATGTTTCTAATATATGCACATATTTCTTTTTATTTCTATTTTCTTTTTATTTCTCTATTTCTTTTTTATTCTTAAGTTCTTTTCATTTCTATTTTTCTCTTATTATTATATACATTCGTTATTTCTATTTTTCCTTTATTTACTTACATACATGATAATCATAATGGTACTAATTATTATTATTATTATATAATTTTTTAGAACTTTTGTTTACATTTTATGAAGAGAGTAGGACATAGAGATGGATCGTCTCTCCCTCTCTCTCTCTCTATCTTTCTCTCTCTTGTGCCCGACAACCATGGATGGAAAGGGAAGGAGGGAAGAGAGATGGTATATTCTCTCTCTCTCTCAGAATTTGTAGAGGAAATGGTACCTACAAGATGACTTAGAAAGGAAAAATATTCATAAAAAACCATACATATACATATATTTGCACGTACCTATTTTCAACCTTCCTATTTAATAAACCCATCCTTATTTTACATGTATCTCTATATATATGTAGATAGGCTCCATTCTATTCTAGATAATTATTCATTTACTTTTCACTTTTTATTTTTCATTCATTTTCCGTTAGAATAAGGTTTGAACAGTTACTTTTATATTTACATAGACACACACGCACACACAGAAAATTGAACACATAAATTTACACTTACATCAATTCACACATACACACAAAAGGGTTAGACACACACATAAGGCGTTTCAGAGTTCACACACATTTAGGTTAAGGTATGTACATTACATGAGTTGACACAGAAAAAGGGTTTTCACTTAAGGTTTTCTATATTCATATCAAGATTTTTGGGCTTTAGGGTTCATAGAAATAAGTTTCACATACATATGGGGTCTACGGTTCCACATTTAGGGTTCAAGACATAGAGTTTTCTAGCCAATTAGGGATTTTACACATGCACACACAAAAATTCAAAAGGTTCAGTTAGGGTATTTATATACACACTTGTAGGGTCTATAGTCACACACCTTTTGGGTTTAGGCAATTAGGGTTTATAAGCATGGGGTTTTACACAGGGTTGGCAACTATGGTTTTTTCACATGCAAAAAAATCTTGAAAGGGTTCAATTAGGGTTTATATAAAGATACTAATAGGGTTTATAGACACACACAATTACGACTTTAGGCATTTCTGGTTTAAAAGCATGGGATTTTAAACATAGCATTTTCATATCAGTTAAGGTTTCTACATGCACACATAAATACTCAAAGGGTTCACTTAGGGTTTATTTTTACAAACTATTAGGTTTTATAGAAACATATATTTAGGGTTTTAAGAACTTACAATTTACAGGCATGGGGTTTTATACAAAGGGTTGTGAGCCCAATTACGGATTTTACACATTCACACATATGGGTTTCATATAGTCACTTACATATGGGAGTTACACATATGGGTTTTGAGGTTTACGGACACATAGGTTTCACATTTAGGGTTTACACATTCAAATGGGGTGCACACTTAGGGTTTACACATTCACATGTAGTTCACACTTAGGGTTTACACATTCATAGGGGGTGCACACTTAGGGTTTGCACATACACATATTTATATAGATAACGTTAAACACAAAAAGGTTTAGGGTCTTTAGGGCTCACAAACATTTAGGTTTCACATACATATGCACAATTGAGATTTCTCATCACTCACTCACTCACACATGTTCAAGCATCATACATATCTATACAAGTAACTTAATGTTTTAAGTTCTTCTTCTGCCTGTAGGTATTCAACCATAACAATCATAAGTAGAGTATCAAATCAATATGGATAGAAATAAGCAAAAATAATTTTAATTCTAATCTCCATGATCTTCTAGCCACAAGGGATAAAATCCCTAAGAACACTGTCAAAATACGTACACTTATTGATGTAAATCACCATTTAGAAATGTAGTTTTAATGTCTAATTGATGCACATTCCAATTATGATGAGCGACAAGTTCAAAAATGCTACAAATAATGGTCATTGGACATGTGAGAGGAAAAGTCTCATTAAAATAAATGCATTTTTCTTGAGCATAACCTTT
The DNA here is from genome assembly GCA_020310875.1 of Ceratopteris richardii. Taxonomy (NCBI): domain Eukaryota; kingdom Viridiplantae; phylum Streptophyta; class Polypodiopsida; order Polypodiales; family Pteridaceae; genus Ceratopteris; species Ceratopteris richardii. The sequence goes on from CM035423.1 coordinate 107,672,152, forward strand.
GACAATAGAGCTACCCTTATTCCTATCAACTATTCCATAATTAGTACGTTTAACATGTATATCCATTTGGTTGTGATGGCCATTTTTTTTTGGAGGTAAATGACATGAAGACCAAGTAACAATCTTCATAATAACATTATATTTTGATTGTATGTCAACCATCCATTTTTTTGAATCTTGTGCTTCATCAAAAGAAACAGGCTCACTCTCATCATAAAGAGTATAGACAAGCATTGCATAAAAATGTGATGCAAAGAATGCACTAAAAGATCTTGAATGAGTATGATATGACAAAGGTGCATTGAATTTTCTATCTTTCAAATACTTAAGGAGCGATTTAAGGATATTTTTTTCCTTTTCTATGTAAAACCTCTCATGGATAAGTGCATCATGTAAATCTACATAAAAAATAAAATGATCAACATTGTCATTTGAAACCTCTAAATGGTGAGAAACTAAATTTAGAAGTGAAGTTGAGTCTCCATTTGTATAAAGACGAAGCAAAGTGCCATACACATCCTTTGAGCTAGGAGATGTCTCCTTGGTACATGAAATTCGGGGTTGAATTGCATCTTCCAAAAACAAAACAACATCATAGTTAATGAGACTGCAATTAGGACATGGATGATACAAACAATAGCCTTTATATTTAGAATTATATCCAAAAAAATACATTTCACAACAGTATCATCCAAGTTTCTACATTGTTGATAAGGAACTAATGCATATGCCATACATCCAATAAATGCGAAATAGATGTCATGTAGCTATTCCAAGCCCCATATGGAGTTATATTATACAATATACTTGTGGGACACCTCTTAAGTACATATGTTCCATACATAACAAACTCAAGATAGATATTATGTGTTAAAAGATAACGTTTGATCATACACCTTGCCATGATCATGGGAAATCTATTCTTTCTCTCATCCCATCCATTTTATCTCGTGTATGTGACACTCTACTAGATGTTTTATCCCATGCACAACAAAAAATACATTAAGGTAAGACATATACTCACTACTCAATCAAGAAAGAGGGTGCACATTTTACATGCTAATAGACTTTTACCCATAACTATGAATCTTTTTAAATCACATAAACATTTTTAACTTTTTTGTTAGTTTCTAAATCCATGCATTCCTTGAAGCGTCATCAATGAAATTCATGAAATATAGGTAATTCACATATTAAGGTGTCTACATAGGACCACAAACATCACTTTGAATAAGCAAAATTTATGCACATCTCAAAGTGAACTATCTTTTGGGAAGGAAGAATGTTACATTTTACCAAAATATAGCCAGTATAGGCACGTTTAGAGAGTGCCTAAACTTTGGGGAGAGAGGACACTATTTGAGATTTTTGTAGGTGATCCAAACTAGCAAAATTGAGATTACTAGCGCGTGCATGTAAAAGCTTTCCATCTGAAATAGCTTGAGAATCATTAACTCTGCTTGTTGAATCATTGTGTAGTTTTTCAGTATCTTTGAGTGTAAACATCCCACAACATAAAAGATATAAGAAATGATAACATCAACATTCAAGAGATCATGAATTGTATATTTGTCACATCAAATTTGACAAACCAAGCCATTCTTGGCTAGTACTAAAACTAATCAAAGGTTTGTCTTGATCCCTAGCATATTTAAGGCATCTCTTAATGTGAAAGAACTACCATCATTAGTAGCTAGAATAATCTTTTTAGCTCCCATGATAAGATAAGAGGATTGTCAAGTACCACTTAAGTAGTGAAAGATGTGCTTAGTTGGGTGTGAATGCATGAAACTTGGGAAATATGTAAACCTTCTGATCTAAGAGACAACAAAATGAATATCACACCATATGCATGGCAATAGGTTTGGAAACTTCTAGGCCAATATTCTACAATAGTGTGTCAATAAAGTTTTTTTGACACAAATCTATTCCGCCATCAAATTGCATAAGATGAATGCCCAAATGATGATGGAAATGACCCAAAACCCAAGATCTCAAAAGGGGATTGCAAATTATCCTTGAATTCAGCAATATGTTTCTCATTAGGACTAGTGAGTAGCATGTCATCAAGATACACAACAACGATCAGAAGCACATCATTTGCAAGCTTAATATATAAGGTTCTCTTACTTGGATTGTTCTCAAAACCATGTTCAATCAAGCAGACATGTATCTTTTCACACCAAGCATGTGAAAAGATACATATAATGCATCTTTCAACGTCCTTCACACTTTGTTTTTGTGCCTTTTTTCATAAAACCATAGGGATTAAATACATACACTTCTTCATGTAAGTCACCATTCAAAAATGCACTTTTAATGTCCACGTGATGTACATTCCAACTAGATGCTTCGAACAGTGATCATTCCGCATGTGGATGCAAAGGTATCATCAAAATCAAAACATCTCTCTTGAGAATAACCTTTTGTATCAATTATAGAATTAAAGATGTCAAATGTTCCCTCAAACTTATGTTTCAGCTTGTATACCCATTTAGTCCCAATGGCCTTTGTGTAAGGAGGAAAATCACATAGAGACCAATTACCATTCTTCATAATAACATCATCTTCGGATTGCATAGCAGCCATTCAATTTTTTGAATTTTGTTCTTTATCAAAATAATTAGGCTTATTTTCATCACAAAGACTAGAGGCATCCGTTACACAAAAAGTTGATTCAAAAGAAGTACTATGAGAGCCTAAAGGAGTATGATATGATAGTTGTGCATCTAGTTTGCTATCTCTCAAAGTTTGCCTCAATCATTTTGGCATAGTGTTTTCCTCCTTTATATTAGCCCCTTCCCAAACAAGTGCATCATGTAAATCTACACCACAAATGGAACGATCTGCATCATCATGTTAAACATGTAAAGGCGGCAAAATTGCGTAATTTCGACTAGCACTTCACTATCCACTCATAAAAAGAGGCAACAAATTTCCATACACATCTTTGGAGCTAAGTAATGTCTCCTTAGTACATGAAAGTAATAGCTGAATTTCATCTTCCACAAAAACAATGTCATGACTAACCAAAATGCATTTATTTTGTGGATAATACAGATGATGGTCTTTGCTTTCAAAATTGTACCCAACAAAAATACATTTTACTACTTTATAGTCTAATTTCTTACATTGTTGTTCAGACATTAATGTGTTATCGTTAGTGCCCATGTGAAAGGCCAAATGGCCATTGGACTCTTTTGTATATGTTCTTTAATAAAACATATAGTGGCTTGGTGAGCCACAGACTATATGTTCGACCCCATTTGTAACTCCTAAGAAGTTTGTGTTCGTGCTCTTTGTGTACTATGTAGCCTCCATGTGGAGTACCATGTGCAACACTTGGAGCTTAGTTTTCTACTCTGAAGATATTTTCCTCGAGCTCTTGAGAAGGAGAGCGCATTGTGGTGCATGGTCATCAAAATACTTCAATGGTATCAAAGCATTTTGATGCAGAAGCTTTGTTGGTTTTGTGCAAGCAAAGTGAGCATCCACCCACTCACCCACCAAAGGCTTTCTCCAAGGCTTATGAATAAGGTGGAAAACAATGCATAGACCTTGGCATACCTTGTCATCTGAGTCCCCAAAGTCACCATTGGCAGCATTGGCTGCACGGAGGACTTCAACGATCAAGGAGGACAAAGGTTCCTTGCACTTCCTGGGAGGTTATGCATCCCAATATTGTTCCCCCCAGTGTCGGAAGTATACCGACCCTCGGTTGGTGGATCAAACCAACTGCCAATCTAACAGTTCATGCAAGGTGATTTCTAGCAACTCAAATAACTCATGATAACAGAGAGAAAATATTAGTAGCACAATCATAAAATCACTTATCATAAATTTAAGTGATTTAGAAACAACTGATTCATCACTCTTTGTTCATAGAGTGTACCATTCATTCTCCCAAGGGAAACTTTGATCTTGTTGGGAAAGACAGATGGACACTCCACAAAATGAGTAGGTACTACAAATTCCTGCTTTGTAACAGCCCTCTTCAACCTCAGAGTTGAGTTGTAGCCCTCTTAGATATCCAATGACACTAAAAAAGTGCCTATGTACTTTGGAAATGATGTAAGTAATGATTAATTCAAAACAGACTACTTCCCACTTCACAATCCAATGAAAACCTTCTATTTTGGTTCACATATCTGCTGCTTGTTAAGCTCAATGTTTCCAGTACAATATGAATTGAAAATATTCCTTTTGGAGATATTAAATTAGCCTAAAGTGCAAATGATTCCAAGTGGAATCACTTAAAATGATTGACTATACACAAAGCAATCAATTTAGCAAGTGTAGCTTTATCGCCGATTTTTTAGGACCTCTACAGAGAATGACCAGTGACTACTTCGACGAGCTTTTCTTCCAATCCACTGACTGGAATGTCTTCAAACTTTGTCAACATGTAGTAGACTTAGAGATGATTCCAGAAAGCGATAGGACATTGGAAATGGTGGAGAAAGGACTGAGATGTGAGCAATACAACATGACTATTCTGAGTGACTATGATAGAGAGATCAACAGATGTAGGCAATGATATTTTGTATTATTTGACAACGTTGTACATGATCATTGGCTTGATAATAAATGCACAATGATGGTGAGAAGTGTAGGCTATGAAGTGAGCCTCAGTCTCTTACAACATGATCAACTAAAGGCTTGGAATTGGAGTGATGTATCCGCAACATTTTACAGTCATCTTTTATAGATGCTTCATTCAAAAATTGAATTTGAATTCAACTTTGGCTCTCACTAAAAATTGATCCACTAATCTAGGAGATATTCTCTCTAAGAAACTCGTATCTTTCCTATCCATCTAACTCCATGAGTTTAATGGCTTTTACAAATATTCCTTCAAGTCAAATAGACTTTTACAAATGGTAAAAGGTAAAGAATCCATAGCAATGGCTCTCATTGGTCTTCAATCAATTTCATATGAAGTCTTCTTATGCCTAGCCAAGTGTGTAGGCTTACCTGCAACAATAGCTCCCCCTTAAGCCAAACATCTTGGCTTGATCTTCTTCATCAATCTTCTTGTATGTCTTGCAATCCAATCATAGATTTAAACCTACAAAGTTTAGTACCATCAAGTGCTTTGGTCAATAAGTTTGCACATTTCATATTAGTTGGTACATATGCCAACTGAATTTCCTTGCTCAATAGCTTCTCTCTCACATAATGATACTGGACCTCTATATGCTTGATCCTAGTATTATAAATAGGATTTGTTGCAAGATGTAAGGAACTTGTATTGTCTCCAAAAATCATTGGAGCTATAGTATGCAATCCTAAATCTGAATATAGCAATATGATCCATATTGTCTCTTGAGTGGCATTGGCCAATCCTCTATATTTTGCCTCTGTTGAAGATAAAGCAATAGTAGGTTGCTTCTTGGAAGACCATGATATAGGCTTGTCACCTACAAAGAATAGATAAACTGAGGTACTCCTTCTATCATCTTTGCAACCTGCCCAATCTGCATCTGAGTATATCTTGATGTCCAAATCTGAAGTATAAGGAAAGTATTATCCTTGATTTTGGGTGCCCTTAAGGTACTTCAAAATCCTCTTGGCAACTTCCAAGTGAGGTGCTCTAGGTTTCTGCACAAATTGGCTTAATACACTTACTCCATAAGCAATATCAATCCTTGTTAATGTAGCATAATTTAAGCTTCCCACTATGCTTTGATATCCTGCAATATTTTCAAGCACATCACCTTCATGAGCACTTAATTTTTGGTTTACCTCCATAGAAGTGCTTGCTACCTTGGCATCCTGCAATTGAAATTTCTTCAACATATCCTGTACATACTTTCTTTGAGTAATGTAGATGCCAGAGTTAGTATAGACAAACTCAAGTCCAAGAAAATACTTTAGTGACCCTAGATCACTGATTTTGAATTCTTGCATCATTTGATTCTTTATTTACTTGATGCCATTGACATTATTACTTGTAATTATGATATCATCAACATACACACATAGGTATATTACCTTTGAATTACTTCTCTTGAGAAACAGAGAAGTATCTGCTTTACTCATGATGAATCCTTGATCCTGAAGATATGTAGTCAACCTATGGTTCCATGTGCTAGGTGCCTTCTTTAATCCATAAAGAGCTCTCTTCAGTGTACACAAATATGTTACCTTGCTTGAATCCTCATAGCCAGGAGGTTGAGACATGTACACCTCCTCTGAAATCGAGCCATTTAGAAATGCATTTTTTACATCCAATTGATACATGTTCCAATTTTTTGATGCATCCACACTTACCAATACCCTGATGTTTGGCATTTTGGCCACAGGTGAGTAGGCTTCTTCATAATCAACTCCTTGGGTTTGTGCAAAACCCTTAGCCACAAGTCTAGCCTTGTACCTACTTATTGATCCATTAGAATTTCTCTTGATCTTGTAAATCCATCTAGAACCAATTACCTTCATAGACTCCTTCTTTGGGATTAGCTCCCAAGTATCATTCTCCTTGAGTGCTTTGATTTCTTCATCCATAGCTTCCTTCCATTCTGTCTTGGTCTTTGCCTCATCATATGATGATGGCTCTTCAAGTGACAAATCATTTGCAAGCAGAAATATCAAGCTTCATATGTTAAACTCTTTTGATGAAATATCAGTCAATAGTAAAGCATATGGGTGGATGAATAGTCAGCTAGAACCAAAGTAGATGCCACCTTGTATACCATAGGCGTGGGAAAGAATCTGTGCGCTAAAATCATGAGATATGGGTCTGTGTGCAAGGAAGAGGACGACATAATAGCAATGATAGGAAAATCGGGGTGTCAAAGGGAAAGGTTCCTTGATCTACAAGATGTGGAAAGAAAAAGAGTTTCTCTGCGCAGGAAAGAACCTTCTCTATTATAGCTTGATCTTTCTCTTTTGCCCATCCAACAGTTCGCACATCGGTCTTCCCAGCAGATCATAAGTGTTCTCCGTTGGTCCTTTGCATGAAATACAAACATTCGTTCTTTTTCCTCCTTTTAACGTGGATTGCCGATCTAATCGTGTATTGGCCTTCTTGTGCACGTCCCCCCCTTCCCATATATGCCTCTCCTTTTATATTTCCCTTTGCTTTGAGAAAAAGCTATCCGTTTCTCTCAATGTGTGCTCTGCCATCCTTATCATTGTTTCATAGAAGTAAGAGTGTATCACAATTATTTTTCTAGATTACTGTTGATCTTCAATTGATCATACACCTTGAAGAATGTTGCGCATATATCACCAGATCTATCTGTAGCAATTAGTATGTTCTTTTTCTACCCATAGGATGCAGGTTAATCCATTATCTTCTTCAAAATATTCATCGAAATGGCAACCAGAAAAATGTGAAACACCACCAATAGAATTCATCCATGAAAAAAAACAAAGTGACAATTGCACTGCTCTCTCTTGTATTAATAATAGTGTAAGAAAACACACAAGATGGCAAACAACTTTCTCTGTAGCTATGCGGAATAAAAACAGGAATAAAAGCTCTCAGAAACATAGCATGGTAGCTTGAATGCTAGCCTTCCATATTCTAGTCCCATGAAGAGAGGGCCAAACTTTCTATTGCTCTGTCTTATCTTTGAAGATTCCACAATCATAGAATCCACCCCCGTTGCTGCACCATGCCTTCAATATTGCTATCCATTAGTTCCACACAATTCATATGTAAATATAAAGGAATGGAATATACACGTAGGGAAGAGAATCTCTCGGACATTCACCCCACCAATTCTGCACATCGTCCTCGATGGGCCAAACGTATTCAGTGTCTTTTATCAAAATAAATTTTGGTTTTTATTTTTTATTCTTTTAGCTTTTGTACTGCTTCATCTAATTTTTTATTTCCTTGTTCTAATTGTTTGAATCTTATACTTAACAGTTCCTCTCTCGTCATATTAGCATTCCAAGGAAGTGATGTCCAAGTCAAGATTTGAGAATGAATTGGAAAAATAGGCTTTTGGCAATACATTAAGTCCGCAGGCATGTAACCTGTGGTCTGTGTACATGTCATCCTATCCACCCAAAGTGCAAACAATAAGTATCTAGGACATTGTTTAATATCCCCGTTACATGCTTTTGCTAAAGCTTTAATAATAGATGGATGTCCTCTCTCTATTTTACCATTAGCTTCAGGATTGTATGCAGTAGTCAAGGAGAAACGTATACCATGATGTTCAAAAAACTCTTTAGCTTCTTTAGCATTTGACTCTCCACAATCAACAACTACTTTCTTTGTCTACCCGAATTGACTTATAACAACTTCTAACAAAAACCTACAAACATTATATGTATTCTTAGAGCATCGTGTACGCCCTTCTACATGATTGGTTAAATCTTCTCTAGCAAGCACAATATAACGCATTTTATCAATTCCGTTAGGCATGGTTACAGAAGGTCTACTGCCCACTTGTAATGTATACAAGGTGGATATATTGGATGTAAAGAATCCCTATGTTTAACTGAAGAATGAAGTTGACAAACAGAACATGTCAATACATAACTATTAATATCAACATACATTCTAGGCCAAAAATAGGTACATCTAATTTTCTCATACATTCCATAAGATCCTTTATGTCCAGCCCATAATGACTCATGCATTGTTTTCATTACTTGTAATTAAAGATCTCTTGTCCCTAGAACTCATTGTGGATTTTTAACCTTACCTTTAGCGTGTCTCCAAACATAATCATCTCCTAAGAAGAAATTATAAGCTCGTTTTCTAATATTATAGAATCTTTGGGTAGACCAACTTGGTAATGGTTTCAATGTGCTTAGATACTTGCCTATATCTTTCCATTCACCATCATATTCTAACTCATGAAATTGCTCATACACATAAACCTTTGGATCATAATTACATAAATTCATATTTTCTATTAGTTCATCTTCAAGATTATTTTCATATCTAGCTCTAGATAGCATATCAGCTACTACATTTGATTTTTTTGAAATATGAACTAATTGTGGATTAATATACTTTATATATAAAATCCACCTAAGCATAGCTATATCTAGGGATGAACAATTTGCTATGACTCCTATGAGAGGTAAGCAGTCAGTTTCAGCTTTAACCTTGGCACCTATAAAGTACGCTTTATCAGTCTTTAAAGCCATTACCATACCCCACAGTTCCCTTTTTATTTGAGGATATTTACGTTGAGTTTCATGTAAAATTTTTGCCCCAAACCTAGTCGCATATCTATTTCCTTCACTATCTTCCTGACTTATGACCCAACCTATACCAATAGGGCTAGTATCAACAGTCAATATGATAGGCTTATTCTCAGTATAATCTATACGTTTGAGAATGGGAGCTTCTTGCAACAACTTCTTTAACTTACGCATCACATGAGTATGTTTTTCAGTCCAAAAAAATTTCCTTTTCTTTCTTAATAAGTCATAGAGACAATCAGCCACATGTGCAAAATGTGGTATCCAAATCACATAAAAGATGCAAGCACCTAAGAATCTAGGAATCTCACTCACATTTTGACATGTCTATGAAATCTTTTTTTTTGCACATATGGCTTCCCTCCATAGTGTCCATAAAGATGCCCAACGATAAGAACCTCATTAATACCAAAAATAGATTTCTCTATAGACAAGGTTAAGCCTACTTTAATAAACTGTTGAATAATCTTTTGGTAATCAAGGATATGAGCTTTCACAAATCTACGACATCCATCATCATCCAAAGTGCAATCTTTCACTACTTCCAAGCAAACCTTAATGGGAATATCATCTATAAAGGGCATAGTAATGTGGGGAATAAAGTCTAGCAAAAGTAAATTCATTGCACTCATTATGTGAGCTACAGAATTGGACACACCTTGAGGTAACATACACATCCTAACCAATCCAAGCGGTGTTTTCATTATAGTAATATATCTACTTTCCATTGCCAATTAGACTTGGTCATAACCAGAATAGAGATCTCCCATTGAATAAATAGAATTGCCTGGCTTCCGCAAATTCATCCACAATTGGTCTTGTACCCACATTTCTAATGGTCACTTTATTAACTGGCTGAAGATCTTGGATAATCTGAAGTTTTTCATTCTTCTTGGGCATACTAAACCAACGGTTTGAATAGGGAGCTGTAGAAGATTCAAGAATATGCATATTGTTTTATCTTTAAGCAATCTAAGCAACTCTAGAAGATGAGCTTTAAGTATGGGAATAGGATGCAAATTCCAAGGAATATGAGGAATAGTAAAAATAATCAATGGAGAAATAATCCTAAGATCTGCACATCCTATTTCTGTAGGCTTTAAAGAAAATGCTCTTCCATGTTGCTCAATAATCTATAAGAAATATTCTTTTTCTGCTCGAAGAAGGAAACCACTAGCATCTAACTTGATTTGTTTTAATGATTCCTTAGTAAATACATGTCCAATTTTTTTTGGATCTCTAAGGATTGGCTCATGACTTACATTCTTTATAATTTCATCGCTAAATTTAGGAAGTGGCTGTGCTACTCATTTTACCTTCTTACTCACAATTTTATATTTTGTTTCTACTAAAGCTTCATATTCTTTATCAATATTAGAAAGATATTCTTGGATTAATGCATACTCATCAAGTGAAGATAGGAGAATATAGGAATTAGAATTCTTTTGACAACATATTTCTAGTTCTTCAAGTGTTGAGAAACAATGAGACGTTTCAATAACATGCTCAATGTTCTCATCCGTTAGTAGATACCCTTTGTTTTTTAAGTGTTTTCATATGTTTTTATGAGTTTTTTAGGAATCTGCTTGAAATGTAAAATATTTAAAGCAAAAGATGGAAAATAAACAAAAACATTATCGAAATTATGTACAAACATTTGTGAGTTATCGAACCAAAGTCCACCATCATCTCACTCAACAGTGACATTTACTTGAAGAACCTATGGTTGCGAGGATGATTAATACAAATCATCATGAATTGAACAGATTTTAGGCTATCAAGAGAACAAATTCTAGCAAAAGCACTACCATCGTCAAGTACTTTACTTTCTATTCTCTATTTGAATGGATGTCCCAAAATAATTGGGTATGAGCAATCATCATGAACAATAAAGTTATGCTCTTCTTTAACATATCCAATAGTGATTGGTACATTTGCACATTCACCAACTAAATAACCAGAAGCATTAAATAACAGAAGCATTTAAATAACCAGAAGCATTATTAGCTGCTTTCATCTCTCAACCATGGTCTCTATCTATAGGCCATTTTCCCTCATTTTATAACTCCCTAGAAACAACATTTATTTCAGATATGAATATATTAAAGCTATTAATTGTGGTTTATTATTATTTCTAATTTTAACAATGGCTTTGATAGTTCCTCTAGCCCAATGTTTTTGAGGAAAGTGACTATTTGGGGATCCATTTTCTTTTTTTGCATATCCAATCACTAGTCCCAAATAATTCTTATTCTCAAATGGATCACGATATTCAGATTTATTTACTTGAACAATACTAACTTTAGGCTCATCACTTTCTTTTCTCTATTCCATTTCTATATCCTCAATTTTATATTCAATTGGTTCTCTCCATCTTTTTATTATACTCATAAAGTCTCCTTTAACATCTATGTGTGAAAAAGCTAACCATTCTTTTAATGTCATAGTCACTTCAGCTTTCATAATTTTCTCATCGATTACTTTCCGAATGTCTATCTCTTGTTCTATTTGAGATATGGATCATAAAGTAGGTGGTTTCTTTTTAGATATCTCTTCTTTAACACCTTCCTCACATATAGGTTGATTTTCATTAGTTTTATCTTGACTTTTATCTTCATTTGTTGCTTTCTTTTCAAGGCGTTCTACTACTTTTGTAACTTTCCCTTTGTTTGGAGGTTTCTTATCCTGCTCCTGCTTTTTAGTTTCTTGAGTATGCTCTGTTCTAGATGGCTCATTAATTGATTCGTTAGACTCACCCTCCTTTCTAGCCCTAGTAGTACGTTTAGATTTCCCCTCTTCATCGCGCTTCCCCTTTTCATCTATATTTATCTTGTGAGCATAGACAAAGAACATGTCATTTGGTTCATTCCAACCTGTTGACATCTCCTCTATCACCACAAGAGTGATTACTTGATCAAAATCAAGAAGAGAGTCCTTGACATACACTGAAGTTGTGAAGGCCCTCCATTTTTCATCATCCCTAAGTCCAGTTAGAGTATGGCCAATAGAATCATCGTCATCTAGGGCACAACCGATTGACCCTAGTGCATTTGCAAGCTCTTTAATCTTTAATATGTAATCATTAGCATTTTGAGAGGGGCCTTTCCTAAGATTATTTCACTCATTCTTGAGCTGAATTTTTCTAGATTTTTTGGAGGTTGAGTACAATCTCTCCAAGCACTCCCATAGCTTCTTCGATGTATCAAAATCTTGGATATGTCCTATCATGAAGTTGCTAATATGCTGAGATAAAATAAAAATGATTCTTTTTTCCTTTTCATCCCACTCTCTTACTGCTCTTCTCTGTTCATTGGTTGGGTTTTCCTCATCTATATAGGGTTTTGGCTCTCGACCACTCACAAGTCCCCACAAACCCTTCCCCATCAAAAAATTTCTTATTGTAAATCGCCATGGTTGGTAGTTTCCCTTTTTGAGCTTCTCAATTTGAGCATTGAGATCAGCCATGGTGCCTTCTAGCTCTTTTGAACCTCCATCTTCATGCAATGAAGTTGGAAAAGATGGATTTTACCTTAAGAAAGTAGAGCTACTCCTCTTGAAGAGGTTTGATCTTTGATACGATGACCTGTTTGCTTCTCCTTGTTGTTGATGTGCCCGTTCTTTGCTTTCTTCCTTAAAACTTTGATGAATTCTTTACTTCAATTCTATAGCTCCTTCTTCTCTCTTTGATAATCCAATTATAGCTCTTACACCACTACTGGAGGATAAACACTCCTATGTGCACAAGAAAATCAAATGAACCCCCCTAGGATCCTGAAATTTTTCTGACATAGGCTCTGTACTTTCTGTGTTTCTTTGAGTACATGAGAAGAATGAGAACATAAATTTGAAAACTAAGACTAGATTTAGAGAGCTTTCAAATGAGAGTAAAGTAGCTCCCTTTGGATACTGGATGATGCCTCAACTAGCTACAAAAAAACAGATAACTTGATCCCTTCACAAAGTATTAGCTAACTATAGAAACACTATTCTAGACATTTCTCTACACATGTGCAGACACTAAACTCTAGACTTACATCACTAAATGAGAACTTCTAAGATTTCCAACAAGACATAAATCATTGCAAATGAATATGGTAAAAAGGAGAAAACAACAATTACAAGACCGAGGGGTCTACCAAAATCATCTAGATAGATAGTGTGTAAAAGTGAAATTTTTGCAAAATATGCAGAGAATAGCTAGTAGGGGCTGTGCTTAAGCAAGAGGGCAGATTCGGCACGTATTTCCATGACCTTAGGTCATAATAGAACTCATTAGAGGCTTTAAAGGTCACATACCAATCTCTTTAATCAATCAAAAGCATATACATGTCAAAAGTGAGGTCCAATCACATCAAGAGGTGAGCTAAATATTCTCTAATCACCTTCTTTCCATTATAGGCATGATTTGATGCCTCCCACTTGTGGAAATCGGCCTTTTTTGATAGTGGATGATGTGGAAGGTTCAATTTGGGGCATGTTCCCACACTCTTGAGCTTGAAATACAAAATTTTCAACAATTACCATGTGCCATGATATTGTTTTAGCTTTGTAGTGTTGTCAAGCTTTTAAAGATGCACAAGGATCATAAATATCCAAGAATTTTCAAACTAAGTGAACAAAAAGAATTGGTCATATGCAAATACATGTGCCCTTACAAAAAGACACTACATCATGTGCATAGAGATTAATTGCCAATGTAGTAAGGTTCTTGGAGCACATATTTTATAGTCATGATTTAGATCTATGTTATTATCCAAATGCATGGGTCCTTTTGGTGAGAAGAAGAGCAATTCATAATGTCATGAAGGATATTTTTTGTCCATATGGTCCATGAACAACTCCACCACCTCTAGCACCTCCACCACCTTAACTACTAGCAGATAAGAAGACACAAGATAAGAAGAAAGTGTTGGGAGTGGGATGGGCCTCAATAACAATTAATCACAAGTTTGCAAGAGCTTCCAACACATGAACCTTAGCATATACACCTTAATACTAAAAAAGAAGATGAGTGAGAGATAGAGAGAAAATAGATAGGTTTTCAAAGTGTATGGTAAGCTAGACCTATCTTATATCAAATGGCAAATTACAATGTGTGAATATGATACATACTCACAAGATCTGAATCTAGGAAAAAATAGGAACCATATACACGAAATTGTGTGCAAAGTTCCTAAGAAAGAGTGTGTGTGTGAGAGAGAGAGAGAGAGAATATGGAGAATATAAACAATTTAGAATTGTTTGACAAAAAACTCAAATTCTGATTATCTCTAAATCAAAAACTAGTGAAGAGATGTAGACTTTTTATCAAAATCTATTGGCTAACACAAACTCCTCTAGATGTCTCCAGATGTAGAGCATAACTACTCCAAGAGTGTGAGAACTCCTCCTCTAGTTTTGATCATCTCCAAAATCATATCAATCTTGCATTAAGTCCTTGAGTTGATGTTTACACAATGAGCTAATGTCTTACTATATACCTATGAGGCTCCTTGAAACTACAAAAAAAACTTTACAAAAAAAGCTTTACAATAATTGGCACCAACTTTTGCGATGCCAATTTTTGCTTTTTACTAAAAATTACATGTGATCTATTGTGCCTTGTAGGATTGTAACTCATGCTTTCTACTTGAGATTCATATATTCTACCCATGATGCCAATGTGATTTTCTTGTGGAAACTTTACTACAGAAGCCATTTATTCTAAGCTAAATTGATGATTTTGGACCATTTTGACTTGTTTCCAACAATGCCTCTTCAATGTCATGATGGTATAATGTTTAATAACTTGCAAAAATTTTGCATTTTTGATCCTTGAAAATATTTCTCTACACTTATTTCCTTTGAATCTTGAATTGATTTTGCATGAACTTGGATACTTGAGAAACTACAAATTAAATGTCTCAACATGTATTACATAGATATATCAAGCAAGCAACTGCTTGAATATATAATCTAGCATCAAATGATTCTAAATCTGCTTCCCATTGTAATGACACATTCACATCCATAGGTGTCTTCATAGGCTTGGAATCTATCATCTCAAACCTTTCCAGTAACTTCTCAATGTATTTTCGCTCTTTCATGTAGATACACTCATCTCTATACTTGAATTATATCTCAAGATAATAATCCAAAACATGTAAATCTTAAGTTGATATTTAAAGTACTATAGGTGTGAGAACTTTCATGATCATATCATCAACATATACGATGATAATAGTCAACACATCTTTCTCAACTTTAACATAAAGAGTGGGAGCTACATCTGAGTTTTCAAAACATTTTGGTAACTCACAAAGTTTCCAGTTGGAGCCTTCACATTACCTATCTTCTCAGATGAATGCCTTATGCCATCACCTTTTTTTGTCTCTTAATTGAAAGGAAAAAAATTGGGGCACATGTATATAAGTCACTTGTGACTCTTTTCCAAAGACGTTTGGCCATAATCAATAGCTAACTTATGAATTTTTTAGTTTTCTTCTTCTTGCCTATGTACCTTCTTCTTCATGAGCTTTTTTGTGTGCTTGAGGCATGGAATGTGTGTCTAGAGGTGTTTTCTACGCCCTCCCCATCTCTTTTTGTTGTTCCTATGTGTGTGAAGCATAGTAGGTCTTAAAGCGAGAGTAGGTGATTCTCTCCACTCTATTTTTTGGCCATTACTTGAAGCAAAGAGATATGATCATGCTGAAAATACCACCATTCAATGCGTCTTCTCGAGCTTTGAAATGAGCCTACTATTGACAATATTTGGGTAGCAAACCTAGGAGGTATCACATGGTTCGTGTCATGTGAGGTGTATGTTCCCTTTTGCATGCATTACTTGTCTCTTTCCCACATTAACTAGCATCCACACACTCGTTTCCATTGCTTGACCAGGTCAAGCTCTCCATTTGATAGTTTAATGCATGTATCCAACAACCACTATATGCATTTGCTTGATGATTGAGGTATAATCTCTTTCGTTGCAAATCCCTAATACCTTGTGAGTCTAGGTACACTCATTTTTGGTACCTAGGTGATATGGGCCTATGCCAAGGTGTCTAGGTGATAGTTAAAGTGTCTTTCTGAAGGTTCTGATTGTGAGGAAGTAAAAGCACTTGGCCTGACAAGTCACAATTCTCTTAAACTTGCTACTTCATAAACCTAGTGTGTGTGAAAAGTTTTTAGAATTAGGTTAGGAGTAGAGAAGCTAGGGATAGGAGGTAGATAAGAGATTTTGGAACTAGGATAGATCCATCAGATTTCAAAAATGAATGTTTTTTTCCACTTTTTCTTCGATCATAGATCCTCACCAGAGACTAAAAACCAAATAAAATCATGACATTTTACTTCACTTGTGTATATAATTATCATGGAGCACTCTGGATTACCTATATTGCAGATTATGTATCACTTGGAATGCCGATCTTAGCAAGATTCTAGTGCTAAAATTAAAGGACAATACTCTTTGAGGTGAGTACTTCATTGTAAGCATAAAAATGTCTTCCTTGATCACTCACACAGGGTAACACGACACACATCGAGTATTACGAGGCATTTATAAGGTGTATTTGGAAGACATTTTTAGCTACATGCATACAAAGCTAACAAAGAGAGCACAAAGAAAACACTAGTACATAAATTTTTTAGTTTGGGCTTTTTAAAGTTCAAGTATCATGACTACTTGAGTTTGGTATCAGGATAACAAGTTATTGTGTGTAATCAATACTTTGCAAGTATATTCTATTCTGAATACCTTACTCGTAACATGTATCATAACACTTTGGTATCCTGTGTGGCCTAGTTGAATATCGTTACTCCAAGTATCGTGTATCAATAGTACCTCAAGTATCATGTGTTGTCGATCTTGGACGCGTATCGTCTATTACAAGGAGCAAGTATCATATGACCTCTTGCAAGTATCACATATCCGGCACCCCTAGTATCATGTATCATTGAGCAGCAAGTATCCTATCATGTCTTGAGTATCATGTTTCATCTAATCGGACATATCGTGTATCGTGAGGTGTCATGTATCATGTACCCCCGAGCCTCAGGTATCATATCATGGAGGTCTGGTATCGAGTATCATTAGATTCTAAGTAACAAGTATCAAGATATTCTTTAAGTGTCCCACTATTATATCGTCAAGATTTGGTATCATGTACCATGAGGACCGTGAGTATTATGTATCAGGAAATTAAGGAATAGAACCTTAATTGGCTTTGAATTGGAATTTTTGAGGAATTTTAGTACTCAAACACCAAGCAAAGCTATTCCAAAGTCTCGATAGAAAATCAAAAGGAAAGAAATATAGATTTACGGTTACGAAGACCAGATAAGACCCCTAGACTATGAATGAACCTACAATATGGAAATGTCCTAGTGAGGGGAAGAAGCGTGCACCTAATAACTTGAATAGGTCGTGTATCAAAAATCAATACTAATAGAGTCATATTCAACTATATCTGATGTCGACATCTATGAATGATGAGGAATAAAGGGATTGCATATGTAGCAAACCAAAGAACTCATTTAATGGAATGAATCTAGGATGATCGATTTGCAAGTGATTAGGCTCATCAAAAAGTTTTGGATGGGCCTAATCACTTGAATTGGTTGTGTCCTAAAGATGACCCATCATTTCAAGGGAAGTGATTTTGGACATACCTTGAATTCATCTTAATCTTCAATCAATTCTCTTGAAATTCACATATTCCAAGAAGGCAATAATCTTCTCTTAGCTTGAAGAGATCTTGTATGCGATACAAAGGAATAAATTCTTTCTCAAAGATAAAGTAATATGAAGGGTTTGGGAGAAGAAGTGATTTCTTTGAGATCTTTACAACTTTTGTTGGCTCTCTAATGGGTGTCTTTGCTCTGAAAGTTTCCTCCTCGAAATTCTTAACCTCTTCTAATTCTCCTTGAAGATTAATCTCTTTAGCAAACTTTTAACATCAATATCTCAACATCTCTCAAAGAAAAGCTCTAGAGATGTTTCTTTCCTTTATTAAGGTTCCTTTCTTCATTCTTGTCACTATACACATGATCAAGTCAAATCTTGGAGCCAATATTTTGTGGAAGTAACAACAACCATCTTCATGGTGTGGGCAAAATTCCATCCTCCGAGGCAAGGGGGAAGCCTTCCTAAACTTATTGTAGTTCTAGCCCTCTCCAAAGGATCCTTCCCAAAGATGCTTGGGTTAATATATTTCTTGCTGAGGATTATAACCTCCTATCCATTGACAATGCTCAAAAAACTATTCCACTCATTTATACGAAACTACTTACTTTTGTCTACAAGAGCTTATCAAAGGAGGGTTTTAACTTCTTTATTGCATCTAGAAGCTACTTAAGTCTCAATCTCTCTTGAACAATTAAAATCTAGTACTTTGTCAGATGTAGAGACATTGAGAATTGTATTCTTCTCTTCCATTTTGAGAGTCTCACCTCCCAGCCTATTTATAGCCCTTGCTTAGTCACCATCTAGAGTTCTGTCTAGGGCCCCTCTACTCATCTGGCCATCATGAGTAGGCACCTCGTATGAACTCTCTGGCTTTTGGCCTTGGCTATCCCCCGAGCAAGGAACTTCTCATTTCTCCAAGCATGTACATCTATGGATCAAAATATCTCTCATACAAAATAAATCCTAATCCACTCTCTGGAACTAAGTCCATCATGCCAAGTGAAGACGTTCTAAGAAAGTATAGCAACTAGTGGAACTACCACCGCCTTGTCAATAATAACATGCAAGATTTTCTAAGTGGATGAAACTTGCTTTATCCATGACCACCATCTGATCATCACTATGATCAAATCATTCCTAACTAGGAATGAGGTGTCTCAAGTAAACTACTGTAATAATCTGGCACTCCCAGATATAATGAGGACGATAATGTAAGTCCACTACATACTCTAAAAAATGGTAAGTAGATGTGTCACACTCATAGCCCACTAGGCTAAGCATCTAGCTCACCTCATACACACTATGTATGAACCATGGCCTATTCTCAGGCATATCAAATAAAGTAGTACATACTCTGTGAATTTATTTTTAATGCAATTGCCTATTCATAGTTCTTATTTGCAAACCTTGCCTTTCCGCTTCTAAGCTACTTACCTGCGGACTTGCCTTGTTTGCGATCACATACAGAGTGACTGTCTCAATTGCCCCTCTGTTGTCTAATAATAAGATGATACCAATCATATAAATGAGATCCAAATCATATAAAAAGATACAATCTTAGAGACTTCTCTCCCATACCATCTGTCCTACACCTAGGTAGAATACAAAGTTTGATGTCCCATACCACCAACTTTATACTCTACATAGATGCGTGCATGAGATTAAAGTCAAAAACTTCTCTCAAAAAGACAAGACTAAATCGTTGAATGAAAGGTTTTAAAGACAAAAATGCATGAATTCTGCAAGATTATATTGATGAGTCCAGGCCGCTGTCTTAGTGGTTGGGCCTGTTGCCTCTTGTGACGACGGCAAGGGTTCAACCCCTTGTGAGGGACATGTTAACTTGGAATGATGTATCATGTGGCTGATGTGCCACCGCCTATTCTACCCCACAGTAATTGTGACCATTGTTTAACCCAGCTCTGTAAATCTCTGTTCTTGTGGGATAAGGGAGGTTCCATGGGTACTATGCCCTTCCTTGTACAGTTACAATTTCAAAGTTGAAGCCTTGGAGAGTAGGCCTCGGCCAAACCTCCGTTAAAAAAAAAAAATATTATCTTGATGAAAACTGTGTGCAAAGCAAAACTTGAGCATCAGCAGACCCGGACAAGGAAAGTCGTTCGTTGTCGCTGAGTACGAGCCTTTCCCGATATAGGGAAAACGAACATCGAACAGATAAGAAACATATTGAAATCAGTTCCACCAGCAACGCCGTAGAATGCAGATTGGCTTCGGCACGCGCATTTTCAGTCTGTGTGGCGTTCTGTTCTCATCATAACTTTCTGTAATGCAAAGCATGTGGTTGGAGACGACAATATCTCGACAAATTCACACTCTCGTAAGCATAGTAAGAATCCATCTGTGCGAAGAATTCCAAAGCATATGAAGCCCCAATGCAGAACAGACTGTTGCTCGTTGATGTATCTTCTTCGTATTGCAAACGATACTAAAGTATATCGACCCATGGCATTGCTAACTCTAGTAGGCAGAAGTGCCATGAACAGGCTGAGAAGCACATACAAAATAACTACTGCATTCGAGTGTGCTGGATTAATGATTTCAGTTCTCGCAGAACCAGCTCTTACGATATGCAAAGCTGTGTAAGTTTCTGCTGACATTGTATAAGGCGGGGCCTTGAGCCAAGGCACCTGGCGAGCATGCTAGCGAGGGAGTTCCGGTACGAGAGGGGATCTGTGTCCCTGGAAAATTCTCAGCAAGAAACGGAATATTGGAGGACTTAGCGCAACTGTATATGGGAATAGTCCTATCACCCGCATTCTTCTTGTAGACTGGACAAAGCTGTATATTCTTAAAAGGAAAGGCATGCGTCGAGGCGGACACAAAAAGACATGGCCAACAGAATATGTGACCGCAAAAAGTCACTACAGGATCGTAACACAGTTCCTGGCAGATATTGCAACAGAAGATAGATAACTCCGAACAGGAAACGACCGTCTGAACATGGATGCCAAAGTGAAAGCGTCATGCATGATGCAGTGCGATCCAAGAAGCCGGAAGTTGAGAACGAATGTCTCGAATGAACACGGAAAATATGCAGAATGTCAGCTACCGGATATTGCGGCCAGTAGGAAGCCATCTGAGAGTTTGGGTCCACAACTATCATGGAAAATGCATTCTAGAAACGACAAATTCGAATTTGAAAACTTTTTTTCAAAATGGAGGTTCGGCCGAGGCTTACTCCCCTAGGTTTAACTTCGAAATTGCATCTCTACAAAGAAAGGCATAGTACCCATAGGACCCCTTATCCCACAAAGAGAAGGGTTTATATAGTTGGGTTAAATGGCGATCACAACTACCGCGAGGTAGAATAAGTGGTGGCACATTAGCCACATGATACATCATTCCAAGTTAACATCTCCCTCACAAATGCTGTCAACGGAGGTTAAATCTTCGCCCCTGCCTCAAAAGATGAGAGGCCCAACCACCCGGACAGCGGCCTGAGACTCAAAACAAGTGAACGGCAAAGACGTTCGCATGTGGTGCATGCCGTACGTCGCAAGTGGGAATGGGGAAATTGTGACATCGTCGAATCATACTTCTAGAACAATCTTCCACGGCATAGTTTCTTTTTTGGAAGTTGTCTCAGCGGGGGGAGATGGTTGAAGCACACTTTAAGACGCAGGATTAAGAACTAACCTTCCACCATGGCTTTTGAGGCCATTTTGATACATTAGCATAGATTCCTTGCTTCTAGTCTCTCCTTATACATTGACCTTTTATGCCATTATTTTCTCCAAAGCATGTATTAATTATTCACCAAAGCTCTACGAAAATTTCATCACTTGTGAATCGTGGAATAACAAATGTTACCAATCCTTCATTTACATAAAGAGCTGAATCTCTACTATTTATTATCAAGGCCCATTGATGGCAATTGAGCCAACTCTTTTTTCCAAACATAAACATGAGAAGCTTAAGATGATTGCAAAAGTCAAAACGATAGACATCGCCCAAAAAGGTATTTAGTGGAGCTTGTTGGTAGGTCCTACTCTTAAGGTGTGATTGAACCATCTTCTACCTATCATTTCTTCATTCTAACATTCTCTTTCCCTTCTAGAAAGGGTACTTAAAATTAGACTGAAGAACATTTCATAGAGACACTTTTGTTCTCTTTTGCATGCTCTACCTTTCTCTCATAAACATTTCTCTTAATTCTTTCGTCTTCAGATTCAATTTTCAACGAGAAAACATGATGCAGATAAGATCTAGAGAGAGAATATAAAACAATTCATCTCTAAATTTTTCCTACATACATAAAATAAATTAGTTATTCAATCTAAAAATTATCCCCACAATGTAATTTAAAAAAAATCAAAATAATTTATTTCACTATCGAAAGGCCTATTAAAACGTACACTCTAGTTCTAAACGTTCGAGTGCAGTACATTCTAGGCTCTCATGTTTTACCATGACATCCCGCATCATCTGCACTCTATTTCTGAGCCTTGGACTTACATCACGGATCCTCTGCACAGTTTTATTATGTCATATACACTAAACTTTGAGTGACAAATTTGTTTTTTCTTTAGAGTTTGAACATTTGAGGGTCTTGGCGATATTAGTAACTGTCCGGGGCTCCAGGGCTCAAAACAATTTAAACGTTGGATTAAAGCTCCAGGGCTCAATTTAATGTTATCCTCCAAAACATAGGGAATAAAGGAGACTCCTGCATGAATAAGTTACTCTCTGAGAATTAAAACACTCCCATGCCTTTCAATCATCTTTGGCTAACTTTTTCATTGCATGGTTTTTGTACTTTGTAGTGGAAATGTTCTGATCTATGAAAGAACATATTAGCTATTCAGTTCATTGTTAATGATCGGTAAAGAAAACAAATGAGATATTTATTTCATGGTTAATGAGGAACGATCATTATCATACTTCACTAAATGATTATATGAATTCACTTTTGATGCTGCCTTTTATATTTTAAGTTCGCTGTTTGTGGTAAAAATAACCTTCTTACACGAGTAGGACTGCTCTAAGTACTTATTAAGGGTTTGATGTTCTAGAAAAGTTCCCATTTCTACAAAACTAGTCCCTTATATTCTTTAGGATCGCAAAATAGATATATCTCAAAAAACCATACATCAAGAAACTATACAAAACGCAAATGATTTTTATTTTAATCTCTCTAGCTGTTCTTCATGCTTCATTTCTTCATTGTCCATTTTCTGGTCGAAAATTTCCATAGTCATTATATTTGCATCTTGCATGTAGAAATGGCCCCCGTCTTTCACGTTTTCATCCTCAATAGACACGGGCACTATTCTTAACACTCGTGAAGCAATAAGAATGTGCTAAGCCTACTTTATTTACATTTGCTTTTGACTCATTTTGACGATGACCATACAGTGATTCTACTCTCCTTGTGATATATTTCAAACGAGACCAAGCTAGACAGTTTCATTTCATAGCTCCTCTCAAGGATGCATGTTTTAAATGTCTCCTCAAAGGTCTAACTATACCACTGACTTGGTAGGTACTTAAGTTGTTCAAAATATGAAATTAATATCTATATATCAAGAGATTCTTCTATATCAAATAAAAATTGTCCACTCCAAATTTGAGATCCGTTTAGTTTGGGAAATGGTGTTAGAATGCTAGAAAATGTGGACTTTGATATTTCTTAAGCATATTTGGAAAGCTAATGTGGAATCATTTCTATAGATATCCACTGGAATTGAAATAGATATGGCACATATTGTGGGGAGGGTTTAGAACCATTAGATGGGCTTTCATGGAATGCTTTCACCATGTGAGAGATGCCAATGCAATCTCCACCCAACGTTCTCTCATGTAGGTCTTGGCTAGAAGGCGAGGACTTTCGTTTTCTCAAGTTGACATGTAAGTTCTGAAGTACAATCCACCAAGTATCTCAATCCTTATCTATGTATATATATATATATATATATATATATATATATATATATATATATATATATATATATATATATATATATATATATATATATATATATATATATATATATATATATATATATATATATATATATATATATATATATATGTATGTATATATGTGTAATAAAGAAATTAAGCAAGACTACAACTTCTCGTTGGAAAAGAAGTAAATCATTCTACAAGCCCACAAGAGGTGAGAGATGCACGTGTCCACCAAACAAAAGCCGCCCATATATATACCTATAGGCCCAGGCCGAGAATGTCGAGAGTGCTTGCCGAGTCTCTCTCTCTCTCTCTCTCCCCCCCCCAAAGAAAAAAAAAACATGGATACTAATCCAAGGTCTTATAACCTTAAAAATCAGATGGAATCACATGGCCTTCGAATGAATTTTAAAAGAAGATCTTTCAAGCTTGTACATGCAAGTCCAGAGGCTTGAATGGATTCCCTAAAGGCTAAATACTATACCATAAGGAAAATCAATCCTAACGATCAAATCCCTGTAATTAGAAATACACAAATCCAAGGGTACAACTAGAAGCAAGGGGTTATTTCCAACAGCTCTGAACCTTATCATTCATATGTTTAGGTTTGCCAATCCATATTTTTTATACAACGTTGCTTCCCCCTCAAAACATTCTAGAATAAAACCGAAAATTATTTTCTAACCAAGTTTCGTATTGAAAACTTGTTATCGTGACATGTGTGACTATAAAAAAACTAGGACTACTAGTAAAGGTCGACCAGTTCTTTTCCCTTTTCGTTTTATGTAGAATTTGACAATTCGGATTCAGGACCCTCTAAGAAATATGTTCTAGCATATGTACATAACTCATTCTATGTAGCTTTCAAAAACGTGCTCTATCGTTTGACTATGAACGAGTAAGAAATTTCACTACCATTCTCGGTAGCTTAACCCATATGTCTCAGTGAATCAAGCCTCAAACTGCATCCGTTTCATTTAATGAACCCTCGACCCCATGCAATATCTGCTAGGAAGTCCCTTCATGTCCGACGTGGTTTCGTGTGCATCGCGACTGACGAGCCGCGTGTCCATCAGGAATAGTTCTCTGTCCATTGTGGCCCGCGGGGAACACCCGTCTCTTCTGTGATCTGCCGTTCGCGCGCGGCCCGAGGTGGTGGCAGGGACGTTCATTTTTGCTCCGTGCGGCGGCTGTGGCTCCTCATTGATTGTTGTGGCACCCTTTTTTTTTTAATATAAAGGAAGTTCGGCTTAAGCCTACTCTCCTGGACTTGAATTAAATAAAGAAAGAAAAGTACAAGAGAAGGGGACCAGTGCCCACGGGACCCCCCAAATCCCACAAAGCAGGGGAAGCTTTAACAAAGCTTAGATGGCGTTACAAAGAAGGTTAATCACCCTCTCGTGACCCTCATGTGGGGCCCACTTGGGTTTAAGCTTGTTATTGATCAAAAGGAGAACTTGATGATGCCTGAAGGGGGGGGATTTCTTGCAGTTGACAATCCCTTTGCCAAGGAGGAAAAATGATTTCTCAATTGACCACTCCTTGGGGGAGTCACCGAAGTTGAGAGCACATCTTTCCCGCCAGATTTTCCATAGGACCTCCCCTCTGATGGCATTCCAGAGGGTCGCAGAGCAGCCGATCGCTTCTCCCAGCAGGGCTTGCTGCCAACTGAGATGTTTCTGAACTCTAATTTTCATTCCAACCGTCTGCCAGAGTCTGTTGGAGCTGGGGCAGGTATAGAAGATGTGTGGGACATCTTCGATAGACCGGTAGCAGCGTTTGCACCAAGGAGAAATCCCACAAAGTTTGCTAGCCTTAAGGTTGGTCCAGATTCCATGATGAAGAATTTGCCATAAGAGGACAAACTTTTTGATTTCTATGAGGGGGTGCCAGATAGCCATGAACTTCATGTCCCACCGAAGCCGCGTCCAAGACAGGCACCACTTCTTGTTGAGGTTAATCTGATAGTCAATCGTTTCTTTGATGTTCGGGATTTTTGATAGGCTGTTCCCGTTGTGCCATTTTAGACCAAGCGAGCTTGATGTGTCATGTCCCATGAGAAGGCGAGTTTTGTGTCGATTCCAGGCGAGACATCTGCTTTGCAAAGTGTTCCATTCTTCGTACGAAATGTTGACATGAGGGTCAATATCCTCGAAGTTGATCCAGCGGTTGGTGTCATGTTTCACAGAGATGTTTCCGTTTTTTGAAGCCTTTGTTCCATAATTTCTTGGCATTTTGAATGTTCCAAGGTTCCACGCTCCAGATGCCATGGATCGGAAACTAGATAGAGTCGTTTTGTCTAATACCGGCTGCCCACTTCCAATCTTCACTAATTCTTGTGTAGCTTTTGACTTTATTCCAACTCTTCCAAAGGGAGCATATGAGATTAGAGCCTTTTGGGAAGACGGGGACTGGGGAAAACAGTAGGGTCAAGATGTCGAGATTCTTCCAGTTTGGGAAACCCATGAGAGCCAACTCGTTCTTGTTTCTGAAGATCAACTTGGCCCACGAGGCCTCCCCATTGCTCCAAGCCTTAATCATCCATTTGGCTGCCAGTTTGTTAGCCATGCACCCAATGTCCAGGATACCAAGTCCCCCACTATCTCTAGGGCTAGTGCAGATGGACCATTTGACTTTAGGCACCCCCCTTCTATTGTGATCGCCCGTCCAAAGGAAGTTTCTACAAATACTATCCAGTTTGGACAAAACTTGCTCTTTCGGTCTCCAACAAGAAAGGAAGTAAATGGTAGAAGAAAGGAGGAACGTGTTGATAACCATCGCACGACCAGCAAGATTGATTTGCATACCTCTCCAATAGTTAAGCTTCTTTTCGAGTTTGGCCAGCACCCAGTTCCACCGCTGTTCCATAGAGACGCCAAATCCCAAAGGGATCCCAAGAAGCCGAAAAATTTGGCCCTGCGGAATGATTTGACAGCCATGATCAATGTGAAGGCCGGGCTCAGACCCCACAATGGCTCTAAAGGCGGTCTTAGAGTGGTTGATTATGGATCCAGAGGCTTCACAAAAGGTAGCAAGACACCTCCAGAACGTCTCAAGGCTGGCACTATCATTGTGAACAAACGCGTTCATATCATCGGCAAAAAGTCTCATGGTGATCTGACTGTGGTCGTGAGGCAAACGGAGGCCTTTGATAGTACCAGCATCCACTTGGTGCGCCACAAGTCTACTAAGCCCCTCCGTGGCGATGGCAAAGAGAAGGGGAGCCAATGGGCACCCTTGTCTGATAGATCTTCTAAGTTTGATCACCTTCGAAAGTTTGCCATTGATGTTAATTTGGGTCGATGCGTTTCCGAGAAGGGTCGCGATCATCTTGGTGAATTTATGACTACATCCAAGATCTTGGAGCGACTGCAGAATATAGTCCTATTCAAGCCTGTCATAGGCTTTATCAAAGTCAATCTTGAGGAAGACCACATCTTGTTTAGACTCATTTGCAAATTCAAGTCCTTCCCAAATATCAATAATGGTTTCCAAAATTGACCTGCCTTTGATGAAATCTTTTTGGTCCTCGCTTAGCCACGCCCTCAAGTGGCAAGAGATTCTATTGGCAATGACTTTGGCGATGATCTTGTATCCTGTTTGGAGCATCGTAATAGGACGCCAGTTCTCTATTCTATTCGTTTCCCCTTTTTTGTGAATTAACTTGATAATACCATTGTTGAGACAAGAAGGAAGTGCGCCGAACCTGAGCGCCTCCTGTCAAACCAGACGAAGAGGGGTGGCAACCACCAACTTGAAGGATTTAAAGGACTTGTTAGTGAGCCCGTCCGGTCCCGGGCTTTTACCAAGAGGGAGCGCATCAATGACCTCAATGATTTCAGCTTCAGAGATAGGGGCATGTAGCAGGGAGCAAAGGTTGGGTGGTATCCTGCAGGGGAAACCCTAGATATGGCGCCCTTGAATTTTCATGTTTGGAGCAGTTTAAGAAGAAAGGCAAAGTTAACGATAATAAAGGGGAAGTGTTCGCGCAAGAGTTTTATTTCAAAGAGGAGGAGGTTGCAACTTTCGTGTTCAAAAAGAGTTTAAAAGAGAGAAAAGAAAGAAAGAGGCGCCTGCCTTGCGACAGAGCTTCGAAGCTCTGGGCCTCCCCATCGTGATGCAGTTTCGAATTGTGTGGCGGGTTTTAAGGCTAAACGCTTTTGTTTTTCAATTAAATCATTTTGGTCAGGTTCTTTCGCGTGCATTAGTACTTTAGTTAGGTAGTTAAGGCTTGAAGAATAAAGAACTTAAGGCTCCCGTTAACCCAAAACTCGCTGCTTCGAAAAAGTTGGTGGAATAATAGAAGTAGAACAAGGGGAAGGTTGTTGATCCTCCTTCTAATGGCAACACTTTTTCCATCGTTGGTTATGAGCAATGTGGCTCCCTCTTCCTCTCAGTGCCCCCCCAAGGAGGATTCAGTCCCATCTGATGTCGCACCTCTAGTGGTTTCTTTGTGCAAAGAGACTATTGCGGCACAGCAAGAGGAATTAAAAAAAACTTGTTTGATTGGTCAATTATTCGGCCCCAGGCCTCCCCTCGAGAATATTAGAATGTGGTTGCGCAAGGAGTGGTTCCCGCGTGGTTTAATTATGTCCAAATGTCAATTTCTCCCTGCTAACCATTTGATTTTAGTGTTTGAGAATGAGGAGATGGCTTTCCAAGCCTTGCAAGTTGGCTCCTGGCAAGTAGGACATTCCACCTTATGTCTATTCAAGTGGTCCCCAGACTTCGTTCCAAACAAGTCAAAACCGCTTCGTTACCCACTTTGGGTAGATCTTCCCAACCTACCGTACTTCCTATATGGATTTCTTCAAGAAATCGTTTCACCAATCGGTCACCCGATGGGCTCTAGAGAGGATGTTGGGGGGTTAATCTATGATGGAACTCGATATTCTTTCAACGCACGATGGCACCCACAAATCTGCGTTGAAATGGACTTGAACCAGGTCCTTCCCTCGAAGATCTCCATAAACTCTGGAGATGGTAAAATTTGGGTACAGGAGGTTACTTACAAGAATTTACCCAATGCGTGCTTCCGTTGTGGGCAACAAGGTCATACGATCAAAGATTGCCCTTTGAAGCAAAGTACCAATAAAAACAAGCTTAAATCAGATGGGGCCCCAGATCCTCTCCCTCATGTTGGCACTCGGGGTCTCCCCCCTCCGACGAAGGAAGAAGAGGGCGCTCGTGTAGCAGAGACAGATTCAGAAGGTTTCACTGAAGTGAGACGTAGGAGGAAAGTTAGCCCTCGAAGATCAGCAGCAAAGAATATTTCGACCATTGCTCCTTCAATTAACATGTACTGCAACCTAGAAAAGGAGATTAATGAGGTCGACTTCCCAGGGGATAATCATTATGAAGAAGGCCGTGTTAACAATGCCCCTGGGTGCTCTAATAGCAAAGAAGACAACCAGGAAGGCTACACCACGAGTAAAGAGGAGGGCTTCACTACTAGCAATGAAGACAATCCAGACAGTGAAAGCTCCTTCCGTGGTCCTTCTCTTCCAGTTTGCATAGCAAGCTTACCGCAACAAAAGTCAAAGCTTAAAGGGAAACAACCGTCGGGCTTGCCGTGGAAGAGCCCCCTAAAGAGTAGGATCCTAAGTCAAGAAGCTGGGAGGAAAAAAGAAGATCACAAGAAAAAAAAAGATCGGGTCCCTCCCCTCAAAGAGGGCAACCATCAATAATGAAAATCACATCGCTAAACGTGAGGGGTTTGTCTGACCCCTCAAGAGCGGCGATTCTGGGTCAATGGTTCAAAGACAAGTGCCTCAACCCCGACTTTATCT
This sequence comes from Ceratopteris richardii, assembly GCA_020310875.1. Classification (NCBI taxonomy): domain Eukaryota; kingdom Viridiplantae; phylum Streptophyta; class Polypodiopsida; order Polypodiales; family Pteridaceae; genus Ceratopteris; species Ceratopteris richardii. The sequence goes on from CM035423.1 coordinate 107,701,711, forward strand.
GCTTACAAGAGATTAAAATCAACGCAGAGGATCTCCAGAAGCGACTTAAATGCATTTCCCCAAACCACCTTTGGTTCTCCACTTCGCACCCTAGGGGGGCGGGAGGCGCTGCGATTGGTATTGGCCTTTCCTGCTTTGGCAAATTGACCTCGACTTGTGAAGATCGGAATCATCGTTGGATTGCTGCCTCTATCGGATTCCCTAACTAGTTCACTATGGTCACAATTTATGCCCCTAATGGAGAGGCAGAAAGAATCGATACTTGGGCTTCCCTTGACTCCCTCTCTCACAATGTTCTGATTTGCGGGGACTTCAACATGGTTGAGTTTCCTGAAGACCGATGGAATAACAAGGGGAATATTATTGACGGTTGGGAGAAAGAGATATGGGATAAAATCAAGCTCCATGTCGACCTGGTTGAGGTAAAAGACATGAAAGGGTTCTCATGGTCTAATCTCCAATTGGGGGACTCTCTGAGGAAAGCAAGGCTTGATAGATGTTACATCGACCAAAACACCATCCTCGAGTGGGGTAGTCCTTCGATTTTCCAACACACGGACCTGACCATCTCGGACCACTACCCGATTACTCTTTCTTTCAAACTTGTTCCCATGCTCCTTAAAGCTCCTTGGTTTCATGCTTGTCCGACATCATTTTCCTTCCCCTCAGTCCACCAAGAAATTTCCGGAGTGTGGGTGGAGGCCTTTGCCTACTGTAATGAACCGGCTAAGTGTTGGAGAAGCGTGGTGGAAAGGACTCGACAAATTCTAATAAGGACTCATAAGGCTATAAGAGATATCCGAAAAAAAAAGAAGAGAAATGATATACAGGAGGCTCTCAAGGCTTGAAGAAGAAGTGAACAAAGGTAACTTACAATGCCAACAAGGTCTACTGAAAGTCAGGGGAAGACTAAGATTCGAGGAGGAGATTCAAAGAAAAAATCTTCAAATATTCTTCAAAGATTGGTGGGCGGGGAAGGCCAAAAAACCATCGAAAGAGATGTGTAACATCCTCAAAAGGAAGCAATCTAGGGAATCCATCCCCTTCTTGGTCGACAACAATGGGATCGAATGTAGCACGGAAGTTGAGAACAGATCTATCATCGTCGAGCACTTTACCTGTCTTCTCGGGGTCTCGACTCCTCTTTCCCCATAGAGGCGTGACTTCATGGCAACCATCTCAAGGGTTGCTCAATCTAGAATCCCACAAAACATGAATCATCTGCTAGATGCTAACATTTCTGAGAACGAAATTATCGAGGTTATTAATGCTCTTCCCAATGGAAAAAGTCCAGGTCCTAATGGCCTCACCAATGAGTTTTTCAAGTCCTTCAAGCATGTAGTGGCCACCCCGCTGCGTCTGGTATGGCAAGAGGCTCTCTCTTTTGGTGCCCTCCCAAGTGCCTTAATAATGGTGTTATCAAGCTAATTCACAAAAGGGGGGATAAGAACAAAATTGAAAACTGGCGGCCGATTACCATGCTCCAAACTGGATACAAGATAATTGCCAAAGTTATCGCCAACAGAATCTCATGTCATCTAAAATCATGGCTTCATGAGGATCAGAAAGTTTTTATCAAAGGTAGATCTATACTTGAAGCAATTGTCGATATTTGGGAAGGCATTGCATTTGCTGAGGAGTCTGCACAAGATATGGTATTCATTAAGATCGACTTTGACAAAGCGTATGACAGATTGGAATGGGACTTTATTCTTCAATCAATGAAAGACCTTGGATGCAGCCAAAAGTTCACGAAGATGGTTTCCACTCTTCTCAGAAATGCTTCAACAAGAATAAATATCAATGGTAAGCTCTCTGAGCCCATATGTTTAAAAAGATCGATCAGGCAAGGCTGGCCACTGGCTCCTTTACTCTTCGCTATCGCCTCAAATGGCCTCAATTGCCTTTTAAAGCATCACTTGGATGTTGGCAATCTCAAGGGTCTTTCCCTACCTCTTGATCACGGGCAAATGATTGCGAGACTCTTTGCCGATGACATGAATGCCTTTGTACATAACGATAGGAACAACATTGAGGTGTTCTGGAGTTGCCTCGACACTTTTTGTATGGCGTCAGGTTCCAAAATCAACCATGCTAAAACTGCTTTCAGAGCAATACATGGGCCTCCACCCCAATTGCTGTTAGATCAGGGGTGTCAAGCTATACCTAGCGGTCAAGTCTTCCGTCTCCTTGGTATTCCGATGGGCTTCGACATCTCAATGGACCAATGGTGGAAGTGGGTGCTATCCAAACTGGATAGCAAACTAAATCATTGGAAAGGGATGCAAGTTAACTTGGCGGGGCGGGCAATGGTGGTTAATACATTTAGGCTCTCCACGACTATTTACTTTATCTCGTGCTGAAGACCGAAGGAGAAAGAGTTGGCCAAAGTAGAAAGAATTTGTAGAAACTTCCTTTGGACTGGCGACCCCAATAGGAGGGGGATTCCCAAAATAAAATGGAAAATTTGCATTAGCCCGAAAGACTCGGGGGGCTTAGGTATTTTGGATATCGCTGGGTTGGCTGACAAGTTGGCAGCAAAGTGGTTTATCAAGGCTTGGAGCAATAGTGAGTCCTCCTGGGCTAAATTGATCTTCAGAAACATGAAAGACCTTACCCTAGTTGGCCATCCTGGTTGGAAGGACTTAGGGATCCTCACGTTGTTGTTCTCCCCCCACCGGGTGTCCCCTAAGGGCTCTAGCCTTGTTTGTTCCTTATGGAAGAGTTGGAACAAGGCCAAAAAATTCATCAGAATCAGTGATGAGTGGAAGTGGGCAGCTGGGATGAGACAAAATGACTCTATCTGGTTCCCGATCATCGGCATTAGGGGGGTGGAATCTTGGAGCCTCCAAACTGCTAAGCGGCTTTGGAACAAGGGGTTCAGACAGTGGAAACAACTCTGGAATCAAGATACCGACCAGTGGATCAGATTCGAAGACTTAGACCTGAGACATAGAGTTACCCGCGATGAATGAACTCTTCTTGAAGAGAGGTGTTTAGCGTGGGACTGCACAACTACCCGCCTTCTCTACGGACATGATCTTCCTTGTCTGGAGGGCCTCAAATGGAGCAACGGTAAGAAACTATCCAGAATCCCCAACTTCAAAGTGAACTCAGACGTTCATCACACCCTTAACAGGAAGTGGTGCCTTTCTTGGTCCAAACTTCGATGGGAACTAAAGTTCATGTCAATTTGGCACCCCCTCATTGAGATCAAAAAGTCCGTTCTCATGTGGCAGATCCTGCATAAGGGTATCTGGTCCAATGCTAAGGCCAACAAAATTTGTGGTGTGCCCCCATAGTGCAAGCATTGCCATCGATGCATCGAAGATCTAGTCCACCTCTTCTTCGATTGCCCAAAGTCCCGTGTTATCTGGCGTCACGTGACACGGGTATTGAGAATCACGAACCAAATCAACTGGCAACAGGCGCTGTTGGGTGAGGCAATTGGCTGCTCAGCAAGACTGTGGAATGCCATCAGGGGCGAGACTCTTTGGAAGATTTGGAGGGAGCGATGTGCTGTCAATTTTGGCCAAACTCCAAAGGAATGGTCGATTGAGAAATCCTTGTTTTCTCTAGGGAAATGAATCTCCCGAGATAAGAGATCTCCACCATTTAGACATCACTATATTTATGTCCTTGAAAATAACAAGTTGAAACCCAAATGGGTCCCACATGAGGGAGATGATAGATTTTTCCGCCTCATTTGTAATGCCTTCTAGCTTGCTGTACTCTTCCCTTGCATTGTGGGATTTGGGGGTCCCATGGGCGCTAGTCCCAATCACTTGTAACTTTTCTTATTTTTTTAATTAAAGTCCAGGAAAATAGGCCATGGCCGAACTTCCTTTTGTTAAAAAAAAATATCTGCTAGGAACTCACAACTTGGAAAAACAGATCATCTGGAGTCCACCTCTCGAATCAAAATGTATTTAAAGAAGTCCATCGCCGACGTTGCCGTAATGTAATGATGTTGATAATATTGTATGAGGGTTTCGGGGCTTTCAAGTTGTTGATAGTCAAATTTACATGCTGCTATGTATTCTCAATGCACTTATTTACATGAGCTATATCTATACATCTGACATGAGATAAAATCTTCTATCAGATTTCCGTGTGACGCTATGTCTATACAGCATCTCACGTGAGATAACATTTTTCTATCAGAGTTCCATGTGAAGTGCACCTGTTTCCACGCCTATACAGAATGATACGAACTCATTAGCTCGGCACCTACAGAACATATGAAGAATTTTGAATGAAAGGTTTTAAAGACAAAAATGCATGAATGCTGCAAGATTATCTTGATGAAAACCCTCTGCAAACAAAAATCGAGCATAACCAGCCTCGGACAAGGAAATTCACTCGTCCTCGCTGAGTACGAGCCTTTTCGGATATAGGGGAAACTCACATCGAACAGATGAGAAACATACGTAAATCAGCTCTGCAAGTGACCTCTTAGAATGTATATTGGTTTCGGGACGCGCATTTTCAGCTTATGTGGCGCTTTGTGCTCCGCATAACTTTATGTAGTGCAGAGGCAGTGGTTGGAGACGACAAAGTTTTGACAGTTTCACATGCTCGTCAGCATATTAAGAATCCAACAGTAGCGAAGATTCCAAAGCATATGAAGCCCCAATGCAGAACAAACTGTTTCTCGTTGATGTATCTTCTTTGTATCGGAAACGATATTAAAGTATATCGTCCGATGGCATTCCTAACACTACTAGGGAGAAATGACATGAACAAGCTGAGAAGCAGATACAGAATAACTACTGCTTTCGAGTGTCCTGGATTAATGATTCCACTTCTCGCAGAACCAGTTGTTACGATATGCAAAGGTCTGTGTGAGTTTCTGCTTACATTGTATAAGGCGGGGCCTTGAGACAAAGCACCGGGCAAGCGTTCTAACGAGGGAGTTGAGGGGCGAGAGGGGATATGTGTCCCTGGAAATTTCTCAGCAAGAAACTGAATATCGGACGACTTACCGCAACTGTATATGGGAACAATCCCATCACTCACATTGTTTTTGCAGACTGGACAATGTTGTATATTCTCAAATGGAATGGAATGCGTCGAGGCGGATACATAAAGACATGGCCAACCGTATATATGGCCACAGAAAGTCACTACAGGATCGTGACACAGGTCCTGACAGATATTGCAACAGAAAATAGATAAGTCCAGAGGAGACCCAGATGGAGGAAACGGTTGTCCGCACATGGATGCTACTGTGAAAGAGTGATGCAGTGGATCAAAGAAGGCGAAGGAGAGAACGACTGTCTCGAATGAACACGAAAAATATGCATAACGGTAATGCGATTGGTTGCTTTTATCGCGGACACAAACGTCAATGTGGCTTGAGTAATAAGCCACGTAAGCAGCTCCAGAGAGAGTATGCAAAATCGGTTCTAGAAACGAGAAATTCGAGTTGAAAGTTGAAAGTTCGCCCGTTAGCGGAGATGCCGTACGTCGTGTGGGAAATACAACTGCGTTGCAAAGTCATCACAATACAATCTTGTCGATCAGTTGCGTGTTCGAATTATACTTCCAGAACCTCCATAGTTTCCTTTTTGGAAGTTCTATCGTTGAAGTACTTTCCTTTTTGGAAGTTCTATCGTTGAAGTACTGCTAAACTCATGTTTGGGCAATTCAAATGAATAACAATGACTCGGTATATGCGCTGGACGTGGTTATGCCGGTGAGCTATTCGTAAGATGAATTTCCGTTGATGTGGTTACATCATATTAAATGTATTGGGTGCGTAGCTTAGCAGTAAACAATTATTTAGCAGATAAATTTGACATTACCCTCCCAATCAAATGCCTCTATATATAGCTCTCTCCATAGGACTGCCTTCTTCGGCGGGTGGATACTAGCCAACCATGTGTTGGCCATGTAACTGCATGTCGCCAAGTGTTTCCAGTCAACTTGAGTTAACTCAAGTGGATGCTTCTAGAAGGCTCTAGATCTCTTTGGGCAAAATACTCTCCCTATGTTCCCCATGGGGATTGAACCCATGACCTCCTCCTTCACATCCTTGAGACTTAACCACTAAGATAAGTGTATCACTTGTTGACAAGAGCACAAGACCTCCTAGTAAGTCTAAACTCGAGATCTTTGGTCATACACACGGATGAAGAAACGATGTCTAATTTTAGATCCCTCTGAACTAGCCTGATCCCTAGGTCATAAACTTACTTTATTACATTCTTCCCCCCTTGGAAAATATTTTTGTCCTCGAAAATAGAGCTATATATCTACTGTAGGCAACCCCCGAGCCTCATGTTCTAAAACTTGAAGAACCTTGTCATGTTCTAAAATTGGAAGAACATGTCTCATCTCTTTGGTGGTGTCCCTGCCCAAATGATTCAAAACATTGTGTCATTTTGCACTTTGATGAACTGGACAAAGTACAAACTAGTGAAAGAATAATAAGGGTGGATCTAAACAAATCCCTGGCCAATTCACAGTTTTTGGATGTGCGATCTAGGCACAAACATGTGAACTAAGTGGATTCAAATTACTAGTCCATTTCTAGGCATAACTGGTGCATGGTCTTAGTAATGAAGGTGGATTCTTATCTCTGACAAGACTTTGAGAACTCTTGATTCACTTGAATTTGACTTGGAGCACTTAAAGTTTAGTTGTCCCAATCATCTAACTTGGATGTTTGTACAATGGTCTACGCCTATCAAATAGTTACTTGATTTTTTCACCCGACTAAAGGACTACTTTATCCTAATGAGTTTAAAAATCCTATGTAAATTGTAGGAGAAAGTTTATCATTTTCTTTGAGTCAACCATACTATAAGCTGACCAGTTCAAATTCAAATGAAATTTGTCCAACGTAAGACACTTTTCGCAAAGAATTGAGCTAAAAGTTCTTGGGAATTGTCAATCTGCTGAGAAATTCCTAACTTCTCTATTCTAGAGTATACTGGACTCTAGGAAATCATTTATGCTATAACTTGAAGCAAACCCTAATGAATAAGTCAATCTTGAACTTAACATTTTTCGACGTTTTGAAAAGGTTCTTGTACATAACATCTATCTAGGATGTTAATTTAGTTACCTATATGCGACTAACACTTGACTTTTTTAAAAAGAATCAGATACCATATCTGAGTCAAATCCAAAAGATTCAGAAAGTGGAAAAGAAATAACTAAAACTGTATTCAACCAATTTCAAACTTCGAAGTTACGTAAACTTGCTATGATTCAATGTCTAGATGACTTAAGACTTTAACTTCTTAAAGATCTGTTTCAACTTATCTTTAAGAGAAATAAGCTAGATTCTCAAAAAAGATTAAAAAAAAATTGAAAACATCATCAACCACAAGATACTAGTGTGGTCTCTAACATGAGTGTGTCGATCCACTGAAGTTCTATTGATGAGTTTTGTATTCAAACAATGCTTCACTTGACAGGTCACATTCAGTCTTTTTGAGTCCTTATTGAGAATGCAATTCTTGTGCATTTCTTTGAGTCGAAAGAGTGAATTTACCAAGTTACACTAGGAACTTGGTGCTTGACTTAGTCAATCAAATCCTTGGTTGAAAAGATTAACTCAAAATCAAAGTCCAACTTTTTTCAGAAATTTATCAAATATTTATGATTGATAACACTTAAGCTTGAAGTGTTCTAAGAAGATCTTGGAAGTTACTTACTTCATATCTTCAATTTCCTTGATGTTAAAGTTATCTTGAAGTATCTTGAGATACTACTTTTATCCTTCTTGAATAAAACTCCTTCTTAAAAGTCTTAATTCTCTTGAGGATCAAACTTAACTTCAAGATCCAAAGTAGGACTAAAAGATAATTATCATCCCACGGTCCAATGTCCCATACCATCTTTCCTACATCAATCTTAGTATAAAATCTGGTGTCCCATACCACCCTACTTTATATTCACATTAATATGTGGGTGATACTTATCCTAAAGTCAAAACATCTCTTGATAGAGTACCTTCTTGCTTCAATTCTTTACAAAAATTTTGAAGTTTGAGGTATTATCTCTAACTAGATATTCTAGGTATTGATTCCTTCACATGATCGTCTCACAATCATGTGCTTTGCCTTGGAAACTTGAAAACCTCTTGACAAAATATCAATTCTTCTTTGCTAGGGTTTTCAAATGAAAACCAATCAAAATTCCAAGTACTTGAATTTTCACAAATTCAAGTTCAATTGGTTTATCCTTGACCAATTTGTAGTGACAAGAGCTTTTAACTTCTTATCCTTAGATTCCTTTCTTTACTGATGCATTAGGTACATATCCCAGGGACTTTATATAGGAATCTCTCTACTGCCTAAGGCTTAAGCATCCGTTCATGCTTTTTGGATTTGTACCAAAATCCCTTTAAGGATAGGAAAACATTATGTTTTACCTTCCACATACTTAAGTATCCTCTTCATGGTTGCAGACTACGTTCTTGGAATTTCTTCGCTCTGTTTAATCTTTGCTTACTTGCAAAGATTTTAGAGATCTTTTCCTAAACTTCAATCCAAGCATATACTGATGCTTCTCAGATTCCGAAGCTAAGAATCTTTGATACACCTTTAGGTTATATCACTATTTGGACTTGAGTACGAATACTTGTGGTTTTAATAATTACTTGGAACTACTTATAATAAACTTTTCTTGAAAGTTTCTAGTCTCACATCTAGGGAGATTTTGTCTTTCAAGAACTTTAAATTCCTGCCAAGGAATCAAGTAATACTAAGCCAATGATTCATCTTGGAATCTTTTGCTTTACTAGAATAATATGTCTAAAAGAAATCTTGACTATTGAACAAGAAGAAGACTTAAGGTTTTATTGCTTGTCCAAAAGATATTTCTTTTTAACCAAGAAAATACTTAACCAGACTATTTTATTTGTTGGCTTATCTTTATGAAGTAGCTTAATTCCTAAAGATTACTTTGATATATATTTTAGGAAAATATCTTGATTCCTAAAGATTACTTGGGTTTTTTTCTTTAAGATCTAATTATCTGAAACAAAACCAAGTATACTTTTTTATACCAATGCAAGAGAACGAGGATTACTACCCCCACATGCTAGAGAGATGACTCTCCTCCCAACCAAATGCCTCTATATATAGCTCTCTCTAGAGGACTGCCTTCTTGGGCAGGTGGATACTAGCCAACCATGTGTCGGCCATGTAACTGCATGTGTGCCAAGTGTCCCAGTCAACTCGAGTTAACTCAAGTGGATGCTTCTAGAAGGCTCTAGATCTCTTTGGGCAAAATACTCTTCCCATGTTCCCCATGGGATTTAATCCAAGACATCCTCATTCACATCCTTGAGACTTAACCACTAAGCTAAGTGGATCACTTGTTCACAAGAGCACAAGACCTCCTAGTAAGTCTAAACTTGAGATCTTTGCTCATACACACGGATGACGAAATGATGTCCGATTTCAGATCTGTCTGAACCAGCCTGATCCCAAGATCATAAACATACTTTATTACATACTATAACATATCAGGAATATATTGAGGCCTCCATCAAGGCAAATGCACGAGCATCATTTTTCCTTGATGTGAGTGTAAACTTTGACATATACATTGGTACAAAACCATTGGTATATGCATTGGTATGAGTGCCAATATGAGCATCCGTATGAGTGTCGGTATGAGTGTCGATATGGTTTTCGGTATAACCATTGGTATCAACGCCCGTAATCCGTTGGGCATAAACACCGGTATTGAGCTCAATATTTGGCTGGGTATACTGATGTGCCTATTGGCACCTATACTAGTAACCATATGTGAATTTCTTTTTGGGTAGAGTGTTTTCTCTTACTGCAACAACATTTACCATGATGTTGTGTAGCAAAAGACAATACACTCTTCCCAGAAAAAAACCGAGTACATGTGACATGTACTATAATGGCAATCAAAACATGATTTGATAAAGCAAAATAGTTTTGGACACAAAAGAGATGAACAAAATGAACCATGTACAAAAGAGATATATATTCCATAAATGAAGCATGTACAAAAGTGTATCAAACCACTTCCATATATGACCCAAATACAAAATGTGCCAAAGCACTCCCATATAGGAACCAAATACAAAATTCTGACTCACCGCTACCATATATGAGCCAAATATAAAAGTGTGGCACACCACTACCATACACATGCTGAGAGGGATCAACACATCTATATCTTCAGTTCTGCAACAGACATTCATGAAATGAGACAAATTGACATGATATTTTCGAAAAACAATTAAAAACACCAAATCAAGTCTACAAGCTCACCTCATTATAGATAAAGCACTACATCCTTCCAAGTCATCCAAATATGCAACCAATCCATGATGATATCCGTAAACCTCCTCAGTTTGTGTTGGAGGACGATCCACTATAAAATCCTACAACAAATATGCAAAACATTAGATGAACATACATGACGTGCTTAACATAAAAAAATTCAAAAATCAAAATGACACTTACAAACTCCTGATGCATAGTGTCATATCTGCCACTTCCTAAATGTGACGGTTTGACCATATCTAAATGTGTGACTATGGCATCTCACTGCTCGTGATATCGATCTCAAGTTTGTTGTTGCTCATCGTGAATCATATCCCACTCCTTAGCATCTAACCATACAAGCTTAGAAAGTCTAGTGGATTGATTCTAATTAAAAACACAGAGAAACGCTTGTCTCAATTTCTATGGATGGGAATGTTACATAGTGGTGTAAAAAAACGGCATGAATGATGAATCAGCTAAACCTAGAGATTCCTTGGTCTCCAGAATGATGTGAATTCAGAAGTGTATGAGTCACCATTTGAAAATGCATGTGGAGCAATGGCACAACTCCTTGTTTGCTTCTTCTTACATTTTTTGGAAGTAGCACAATCTCGGCTCACTTTATTTTTCAAGGTTACCAGACTCTTAAGGACTGCAAGACCACCAATGATCTAGTTTTCAAGATTAGGCAATAGAAGGAGGATCTCAAGGAGAAGGTAACTTGACAATAGAATCCTGTCAAGAAAGCAATGATAAGGGACAATGTGTGTTAGACAAGTCACACTAGGTGGTAGTATTCCATAGAGAGATGTTTCCAGAGAGCCGTCCACTCTACCTATATAGATGCCAATGCCTTCTATCATAGCATTCACTCTCTCTTTCACTTATGAGGCGGCCTACACCATCTAGGTCAAAGTTTATTGACTGCCCATCTCTAATACCTCTTGAAGCTATACAGGAAGCTTGAAGATTATGGGCACTGAGTGCCATGTAACACAGCAAACATGCTCAGACGTATGAGAAAGTGCATCTGAATTTCCATGAAAAAGAGTGGATATATAAACTAGTAAAAAAGGATTTGGGCATTGAACCTTGTCAAGATTTGTTGGTGGAGAACATAAAATGTAGTCTTATCTTGATACACATAAGCATGACAATCTTTGATGCTTTTTGAAAGTAGTTACAAACAAGGCATTCATTTCAACCAGGAGTTTCTGCACATCAGGATCCTCTCCATGTCTTATGTATTATATCCTCAAGTATCATTTTGAGGAATAGATCTTTTCCATCTAGCACATGGAACTCATTTGACAAGCCTCCTCCATGGATGACATCAATGCTTCTTCCATCACCACTCTTTTTCATGTTCAAATTTTATGTAAGTGAATTCTCGTGATGCATGCAAATTTAATAACCCATGATATAGCTTTGATGCTTTTTTAGTTTCTTATTTTCACATTCAAAACGCTTCACATTCGGAAAGGTTTTGCTTTCCATAGAATTTAAAAATAGTGAAGTGTTTTATATCATTTTTGTATACGAATTAAATCTTGACGAGAATTCCATTGTTTAATATGGTATTATGCCAATGGAAGCAGAGGGTTCTTATGCTTAAAGTATGAATGTTTATTGCTCAACTACATATGATGCATGCTTTGACGATGTTTCTAATGGCAATTCAATAAAATTGAGTTGTTATGTGTCAAATTACCTTTAATGGGAAAGATCTTGATAGTTATTCCATGAGAAGTTGAACTGTGTTTCTTCATTCTGAAAATGAATTTTGTACATCGCTAATTTTATTTCCAAAGGACATGAGAAGTTATCTAGTTTTTGTAAATTCATCTAATCAGACTTTTTGAGTTTCAATATCAATCAAGAGTTGTTGGAAGCACCCTACGTGTGCCTACATTAGTGACAGTTGATGTGAAACTTTACGGCCTTTGGCGATTTAAGTGATTGCTTTAAGTTCACTTTGAAGTTGAGCTTGAGATGACCTTTAGATAGTGAGAGACTTGAGCATGGGAATCTGAAGTTTGAGTGTTGATTTGTTCAACAAGTGTGTTATTTAGGGAAATGATGGGATCTAATTTGTCGTTCGCTAGGAAATGATTATGTTTTCTCCCTCCTTTCCATGATCAATGCGACATACCTGGTGAAGTTGACATGAAAGGAGGCGTTGAATAAATTGCAAAGTCGATGATGCAAGGATTAGCAGATTAGCATGGAGGATCTTTTATATCAGTTTCTATGCTTTCAGCAAGAGCATAGGCATCAAAAAGCCATCCAGTTGCTTCATGAGCATCTAGTTAACTGGTGTGGATTTTTGAATGGGAGAAATGTATCTAATTTTTGTAAAGAATATGAACTCAAATCGAAATAATTAGGTGTGGGTTTGACTTGATGATGGATCTAGAGCTATGGGAAAACTTAGTCTATGTTTCTGAATTCGACATGCATGATCAAGTCATATGAATAAACTAGGCGACATGGTCACAATACAAAGCAGTGTTCCTCAAGTGGTTCATGAGAGGGGACATAGATAAAGTGACTCATAAGTCTTTCTTGAGGTGGTTTCATATACCCAAAGACAAGTCAATCCTAGAAATTAAAAGAGGTTAAGGAACAATTTGAAGATATGACTTTGCATGATAACTGATGTTTGATGCATGAAAGAGTGTTTTTGTTTCTACAAGCAATAGATGCTAAAGCCTGAGAGGAATTAATTACACTCCTGCAAGACATGGATTTCGAATTGGGACTCAGAGAGGATTGGACACTCGTTCATGATGTTGTAAGAAGATATGTTAAGAAATAACAAACAATTCAAAAATTTCTAAATGATTTGAGAGTCAATCTTCATACAAATGAAAATCACTACAACAGATCGATGGTATACCGAGGTTTTTACCGAGGAAAATGAACGCGGCTTTATTTGCCGCGACACCGGTGTAAAGGTCGGTTTCCGCATCGGTACCAAAGAGTCGGTATAGGCATCAGTATATGCATCGGTATGGGTGTCGGTATATGCGTCGGTAATAGTGGCGTACATACCGAGGCTTCTGCTGGAAGTATCGTCGCCTATACCGTCGCCTTCTGGGTGTACCGACGGTTATTCCGATGACACTATTGGGAGTACCGTCGCGTATACCGACGACCATACCTGCAAAATGTTTTTTGGGCAGAGTGTTTTGTCTTTTGCTACAACAACATTACCATGATGTTGCTTAACAAAATACAATAGACTCTGCCCAAAAAAAACCGAGTACATATGATGTGTACTCTAATGACAACCAAAATATGATTTCATGAAACAGAGTATTATTGTACACAAAAGAGATAATCAGGATGAACAACGAACCATGTACAAAAGAAGTTATATATTTCAATAATGAAGCATGTACAAGAGTGTGGCAAACAACTGTCATATATGACGCTTTTACAAAATGTGGCAAAGCAATGCATTGCCATATGAAAATCAAATACAAAATATTGGACTTCCACTGCCATACACATGCAAAGAATGTTCCATATCAACAGTCCTGCAACAAAGAACATTAATGGAATGAGATAAACTCACATGAAAATTACAAACAACAAGTAAAAACCAAGTTTATAAATTAATTACCTCATCGCAAATGCTCCCATGAAACTACCGCACCGCGTCCCTCCAAGTCCTGCAATAGTGCAGTCAACCCATGACTATATCCCTAAGACTCCTCCGTTCGTGTTGGAGGACGACCCATTGCCAGCTCCTAAAACAAATATAAAAAGATTAGAGAAACATATATGAGAAATTTAACACAAATAAATTCAATAAATGAAATGGTACTTATAAACTCATGACGTATCGTGTCATATCCGCCGCTGCCCAAATGTGACGGTCCAATCGTGTCCTCTGAACTGACAATCGACTGTCCATCGGCTGGTCGGAACTCCTGGTAAATCGTCTGTGTGATATAATTCTTCCGATCTTTGTCCTGTTCACTCCATTTCAGCATGATGGAGTGTCCAAATTGGATGGAGCAAAGCTATCCTATGCGTGCACGCATTGCTTTGCCAGCCACATCCATCACCGGAGCTCCATCTCGGATACTATACACCTTGGAGTCATCATGGTCATGAGCACCCCAAGGTGTACGTGGTGTACTGCGTGGTATACTGCGTGGTGTACCTACATCTGAGGTACTCGTCCTAGGAGTAGAAGCGGGCGACACAACGTCCGTCGCACTGCCTCCACAATAACCGCCTCCTCCGCCTCCAAACCTACCTGTAGATCCACTCCTAGAACCTCCTGCTCCAGATCGTGACCTCCATCTATGAGACGGGCCAGACCTTGTATCGCGGTGAGGTATCGAACGCACATGTCTACTAGTAGACCCAGTAGGAGATGGCTGCAAAGATGGTCATGGTGGAGTCACAAAGCTAGGAGACATACCTCCTATGGGAGTAGCACCACCCGCAGGAGTGACGTCGACAGGAGTGACACCGGCGGGAGTGACACCGGTGGGAGTGAGGCCAGCGGGAGTGAGGCCGGCAAGAGCCACCAGGAGTGAGGCCGGGAGGAGTGCTACCATGAGCGATCCAATAGTGTGATTCCGCGGCCATATACGCAGGAGGAACCTGAGAGATGAACTCCAAAAACTGCTCCTCTATCATGGAACGTGGAGTGACTGGAGGACTGTCTCCCATCGTGCTCTGTAATAAAAGAACTCAAATAATTAGCATGCGATAAGAAAAATAATATAGGGAATAAACAAAAAAAAAAACCAAAAATTAGTACGTACAAGTGTTTTATTCAAAAGTCCTCTATTCTAGTATCCTCTTGAAGATCCGATGCACCGAGAATATCTATCTCTATATTGATGGCTTCTAAATCGCTTGCTATGCTGGTTTGCTCCTGGTCATCATCTATTGCTTCGTCTTCTCGAACAATGACCTCTTCTTCAATGACCTCTTCTTCTCGAACAATGATCTCTTCCTCCTCAACTATCGAATGAATCTCTGAGCCCACTAGAGATGGACTTTCTTCTACATCTATGTTTTCAAAAATTTATCTACTACGTGGAGCGACCTGTAAAACAAATAGCCACTCTGGGTCTTTTGAATCTGGTATAAAAACAACTTTCTCACAATGTTCGGGAAGTACAAATGTATCCCTTTCATCTGTACATAATCTTGTGGAGTCGACTTGAAGCAAACCGCTCTTATCCCGTCTCACTGTTGCGTTTCTTCCAAAGGTGACTACTTTGAACCATTTCACGTCAAAAACAAAGTAATCAAACTTTCTGAAAGATAGTTTCAAGATTTCTTGAATCACACCACAATAATCTAACTCGGCTTCTAGAGCATTATTATCTCTTGCACTCGCTCTACTTTTTTGGCAAAAAATTCGCCATCACTCCACTATCAAAAGTAGACCTATTTTGATCGATTTGTGCGATTCGAAAGTGTCATCCATGAGACCATAGTGCACCGTATTTAATATACTCCCAATCACATCCTTTTGCGAGTTCTTCTTCTTCTTCATAGACATCTTCACCCGCTGCCTTTGCTTGTCAAACCACTGCATCTAGCCATCTGCCCGTTGGAAAAGGTGGGAGAGGTCGAAGATTTTCTGGAAGAGGCAAAAATCGAGTGGAACGATTTCTTCGAAACTGAGCTCTTTCCTTTGCGTTAG
This sequence comes from Ceratopteris richardii, assembly GCA_020310875.1. NCBI lineage: Eukaryota > Viridiplantae > Streptophyta > Polypodiopsida > Polypodiales > Pteridaceae > Ceratopteris > Ceratopteris richardii. The sequence continues at coordinate 107,717,656 of CM035423.1, forward strand.
TTTCCTTGGCAAGTTCATACCTTTCTAACCACTTTTGCATAGGATCAGAGTTAACTATGCAAAAATTCATTGCCTTCTCTCTGAAAGCTGCATCCATTTTTCTTTGCAATCCTTTACCTTGTGATTCATCGCCTACGAGACGAACATCTTCATCATCGCTCCATAAGCGAGGCATTTCGGGATCGGATATACGTAGAAACTCAGTTATGAATACAAGAGATTCTTGTACAAGCCATCCCTCTGTCGTGCTACCCTCTGGACGTGCTCTGCGTCGAACAAACCCTGTTAATGTCTTCATAAAGCGCTCTAAGAAGAACATCCATCGACTATGGACAGTTCCTGCTATTGCAACTTCATCTACTACATGAACCAGTAAATGAAGTTGAATAGAGAGAATACTTGTGGGAAAGTATTTCTCTACCATACAAACAACCTCGATAGCATTGAGTTTTGCACTCTCTATGCTATCTCTATTTATCTCTTTAGAAGATATCCACCGTACTAAAGAACTAATTTTATAAATGGTTTTTCGTACATCCTCTGAAAGACAATCTTTTAGGGCTACAAGGAGCGCAAACTGTAAAAACTTGTGCCAATCATGAGACTTGAGTCCTGCAAGATCGTCGTTTCGTGTGAAAGTAGTCTTTAGACATCTCATGCATCCAGTAGGTGTACAAAACTCTGAAATTGTTTTCTTCACTTGTTTCTCTTCCATCCTGCAAAGCACCGGAGGAGCTCTTGGTAACGATTCTGTTCCGTTGGGCTTAGTAATTGCCAACAACTCTCGCATATGACCTCGCTCTTCTAAGTGGTCCCTTTGTGCTTTGCTTTCTTTATTTCCGATCAAAATTTTCCAAAGAATATCTCCCACATTCTTGAAAATATGCATCGGGTCTACCAAATGATTGATCACCAATTCACTCCAATAAGGGAGATCAGGAAAAATGGACAACCGTTTCATGCCAGCAACTGGATTTTTTGAATCCCATAGTTGTTTCCAATCGCTAGCTTTCATTTGGTGTTGCGCTTGTCGACCAATTTATCCACGTAAAACATGCCCATCAGGCAATATCTATGATGTCCTTCATAGACAGTTTTACGTAGTGCTTTGGAATAGCGTGCTTCAAGTCGTGGTCCGCATAAAGGACAAGCATGGTAACCCGAAATCGATAAACCTGAACATTCACCATAACCAGGCCAATCATGCATTGTCCACATAAGTATGCCTTGCACTCGCACGTCTCGTCTTCTTATAGGTTGAGGCATGTCACGCACAGTGATCCCATCCCATAAAATGCGTAGTTCTTCCACAAGTGGTGCAAGATATACATCCATGTTTTTTACCTTGTACTTACCTGGTATAATAAGAGCTATATAATAAATGACCTTTCTTTGTGGCCAACCATGGTGGGATATTATAATTGACCAAACATACAGGCCTTGTGCTCCATGAAGAACTGCGTAATCCAAATGGATTCACTCCATCCATAGCTAGGCCTAGACGTATGGACCGAGGCTCACTAGCAAATTCTGGCCACTTACTATCTATGTGCTTCCAAGCATCAGAGTCAGCTGGCACTCGCATTACATTATCTGTAGACCTGCTCTTTGTATGCCATGACATTAACTGAGCTATAGATTTGCATCTAAACATGTTCTTAATTCGTGGAATGATAAGAAAGTGGCGAAGAACCTTTGCGGGGATTGCTTCGCCTATAACGTCTTCTCTAAATCTATTTGCTCCACACTTTGGACATACGTGGAGATGCTCATACTCATTCCGAAAGAGAATGCAATCATTCGGACAAGCACTAGTTCTTTTTATATTTATTTATGTATATAATTATCTTATTATATATATATATATATATATATATTCAGATTTTTTTCCTTACGTAATCCTATTTTTATATATTTAATTTTATATATTTAATTATAAATATTTAATTAAATTATTTAAAACACTAGTTCTTTTTATATTTATATATGTATATAATTATCTTATTATATATATATATATTTATTTATATATTCAGATTTTTTTCCTTACGTAATCCTATTTTTATATATTTAATTTTATATATTTAATTATATATATTTAATTAAAACCCTAATCTTAAAATTCTAGATCTGAAATACTAAACCCTAAAACCCTAATCTTAAATATCTAGAGCTAAAATATGTATATTTCTGTATACATGTGTATATACATGTATATATGTATTATATGTGCATGTGTATGTGTGCATATATGTTATGTAGGTGTTAAAACCCTAAAACCCTAATCTTAAAGATTCAAATCTAAAATATGTATATTTTTGTATGCATGTGTATCTACATGTATGTATGTATTATATGTATATGTGTGTTTGTGTATATATGTTATCTACGTATTAAAACCCTAAAACCCTAATCAGAAAGACTTAGACTTAAATCTGAAATACTAATCCCTAAAACCCTAATCTTAAATATCTAGACCTAAAATACGCATATTTCTGTATACATGTGTATATGCATGTATATATGTATTATATGTGCATGTGTATGTGTGCATATATGTTATGTAGGTGTTAAAACCCTAAAACCCTAATCTTAAAGATTTAAATCTAAAATATGTATATTTTTATATGCATGTGTATCTACATGTAAGTATGTATCATATGTATATGTGTGTTTGTGTATATATGTTATCTAGGTATTAAAACCCTAAAACCCTAATCAGAAAGACTTAGACTTAACTCTGAAATACTAAACCCTAAAATCCTAATCTTAAATATCTAGAGCTAAAATATGTATATTTCTATATACATGTGTATATACATGTATATATGTATTATATGTGCATGTGTATGTGTGCATATATGTTATGTAGGTGTTAAAACCCTAAAACCCTAATCTTAAAGATTTAAGTCTAAAATATGTATATTTTTGTATGCATGTGTATCTACATGTATGTATGTATTATATGTATATGTGTGTTTGTGTATATATGTTATCTACGTATTAAAACCCTAAAACCCTAATCAGAAAGACTTAGAGTTAAATCTGAAATACTAAACCCTAAAACCCTAATCTTAATTATCTAGACCTAAAATACGTATATTTCTGTATACATGTGTATATGCATCTATATATGTATGATATGTGCATGTGTATGTGTACATATATGTTATGTAGTTGTTAAAACCCTAAAACCCTAATCTTAAAGATTTAAATCTAAAATATGTATATTTTTGTATGCATGTATATCTACATGTATGTATGTATTATATGTATATGTGTGTTTGTGTATATATGTTATCTACGTATTAAAACCCTAAAACCCTAATAAGAAAGACTTAGACTTAAATATGAAATACTAAACCCTAAAACCCTACTCTTAAATATCTATACCTGAAATATGTATATTTCTGTATACATGTGTATATACATGTATATATATATATTATGTGTATGTGTATGTATGTGTGAATAGCGTAAAAACCCTAATCCTATTTTTATATATTTGATGTAAAAAAAAACTTCAAAATAAAAATAGGATTATATGTGTGTATGTATGCATGTGTGTATATATGTGTGTGTATGTATGCATGTGTACATGTGTATGTGTGTGTATGTATGCATGTGTATACATGTGTGTATATGTGTATGTATGTGTATGTAGGCATGCATGTGTGTGCATGTGTGTGTACATGTGTCTATGTATGCATGCATGTATGTGTATGTGTGTGTATGTGTATGCATGTGTATACATGTGTGTGTATGTATACATGCATGTGTGTATATGTGTGTATGTATGCATGTGTGTATATATGTGTGTATGCATGCATGTGTGTATATGTGTGTGTATGTATGCATGCATGTGTGTATATGTGTGTATATATGCGTGTGTGTATGTATGTGTGTATATGTGTGCGTGTATGTGTATGTATGCATATGTGTATATACGTGTGTGTATGTATGTGTGTATGCATGTGTGTGTATGTATGCATGTGTGTAAATTTATGTGTGTGTGTGTGTATGCATGCATGTGTGTATATGTGTGTGTATGTAAGCATGCATGTGTGTATAGGTGTGTGTATGTAAGCATGCATGTGTGTACATGTATGTGTGTATGTATGCATGTGTGTACATGTATGTGTGTATGTATGCATGTGTAAATGTGTAAATGTGTGTGTGTATGTATGCTCTATTTTCCTATCTCTATCTTCCTTTCTCTTCTCTCTATCTTCCTTTCTCTTCTCTCTCTCTTTCTTTCTCTCTCTCTCTCTTTCTTTCTCTCTCTCTCTCTCTCTCTCTCTCTCTCTTTCTCTCTCTCTCTCTATCAATAGAGAATAAAAGAATCAATTACAAGTATGTTCCTCTTTTGAATCGTTGTCGCCAAAGCGTAATGTAGGTCATCTATCGTCCAATTCCAAACAATCGACGCCAAAGAACTTCTGCAAAATCAAAGAAAAGAGATATTACAAACCCTAAAGCATAGAGAAACAAAAATGCTAACAGTACACGTAGCACTTACGAAGATGTGAGATCTAAGCCGAGAGAGAGTGTGTGTGTGTAGAGAGAGAGATCTGTGTGTGTGTCAGCACAAAACAATGCAGGTCCCAATTCGGTTCGCGCATGCAAGTTCGACAGAAGACTAGCAGTACTCAAACACGTGCAAAAATGTGAAGTTTTGCTCTCGGGTTCGCGGTATGTTTAAAACTCACCGCCGGTATAGGCGCCGGTATGGGCGTCGGTATATGCGCCGGTAGCTGCCAGTAAATTACCGACGCTTATACCGACGCTCATACCGACGCCTATACCGACGCATATACCGACGCGCATACCGGCGGCTGCGGGCCACATCGACGATCAGTTTAAAACGGTCATAACGACGGTCACTTGACCGTCGGTATCTCTTAGTGAGATTTTCCGAGGCCTATACCGACGCCGACTGTGACCGTCGGTATATGAAGTGTCATTATGCCCCTCATATGTTGTAGTGAATGATACTCAGAATGCAAGTATTTTAACAATGGTGGATAATGTGCAAGCCCGTATAGTTTTAGAGACCCCATTTGTGCATGAAGCAGATATGCATGGGCTTGACATACATATTGATGATGAGAGCTATCAAGAAAATTTTGAAAGTGTGATTGATATAACCTCTAAGGTTATAAGGTGCCAAGAGCCTGCAGATTTCTTTATAATGATTACATCTTTACGTGTCATACATGGAAAAAGCCAAAAGATGAGAGGATCAATGGAGCAAGGGGAAGCTAATCAAAATCAAACCAAACAAACAACAAAGATAAAACAAAACAAAAATCCATAAAACCCAACATGAAATCAAGATGAGTCTTTGTCTACTCCAATAAACCCCTCACATTGGATAGAGGATAATAATAAAAATCAAGAAATATCTCAAAGAACAAATAAAGAGTTAGAGAAATCTAGAAGGCTTAAAGGTGACCCAATGGGGATAAAAGATGAAGAAAAAAAGATAATCTAATAGATCTATCTAAAGATCAAGTTTGAGATGCATCCTTATGTGATGACATTGGAGCACGTTTAGAGAATGATTTCATGTTAGGTGGTAGTGATGCATCTATGAAATTACATATAATATATGAATTGATGACTAAACTACCTAAAGAGATTGCAAGTGGGCATGAAGGTATGTCCAAGGACATCTCAATAAATAATCCTTTGATGAATGAAATGGATGTGAATAGTGCCACATTTTGTACGCATGTGTTGAAGAGTTTCAACATGAGAGAATGAATGCAACATTCGTTGATGTGTATTAAGAATATGATATGGGTACATTACCTAAAAACATCAAAAAGAAAAGATTAAATTAAATGGTTGGATTGATGAAGCTCGATGTGAATACTATGAGATAAATGAAGATCCAATTGATTTGAATGTATTTGTTGGCATTCTCTCACATGATGATGTATTTGAGCAAAAGTCAATCACTGAAGAAATGTATGAAGAATGTGGTCTAAGTACATCCTCTGAAGAGAATAAACACGCATCGATGGAGAGAGAGAAGTTCTGAGTCAGATTCTTCATCATATGACAGGTCATCATCTGAAGATGATAGATGGTGCCAATCTCTAGATACTTCTGACGCCATTGTTCTTGGAGGCATGTCAATCTTGTGACATCAGGTTGCACTCTCTTCTATGATGATTCTTTGTTAACGTGTGGTGCATCTCTCTTTTATGCAATATCTAGCGCTATGAACAATAGATGAATCAGATTTTGATTAGCAATTGAGATTCTAATTTCTGAAGTATTCGATCTCATCCGACATATGCTCTAACAATCCTCTGACTATTCTAATCACATCCATTTATTTTTGTTTCTGCCCAATAGGAACATCAATTGAATTGACTATCTTAGTGAACTTAAGTCTGTCGGACATCTATACTCTAAAAACAGCCTTCGAATCCCTCTAACTCCACGTATTTTTTCCTGCTTTATCCATTAACGATGACCAATCATCTCCATTTACTGTGATAATTATATCCATTCTATGTTTGCTATTCGATACCATCCATGCTGATCTTCATCAATTAGTGTGCTAACTATTATGTCTGCGCCGCATGTTCAACAACAATTCTAGATTATAAATTCTCTCTACTCCTTCTGAAATCGGAATCCGACTTCATGTTACTCTATTGCTTCCTCCATAGGTTTTCATCTTGATACCTGGAGAACTACTCCGACCTCAATTTTCTCTGCTTATGGAAGTGATTTGTGCAGCGTTCTAATCTATTGTTCCATTAAACGGTTTCCTCCGAGAGATTCTAGTACTTTTGATGCATTCTTTTTGATATGGAAATTGTAGTCACTTGCAATATATCATTTTTTCTTAATTTACCCATCATAGTTACTTTGGTTACTAGTGTGCTGATTGCGTTTGACGTAGTGTATTCAATGTTTATATATCTGGTGAAAACAGGATAACAGGTGATTCTAAGCTCATAAGGTTATGAGTTCTAAGTCTACAACTTGTAAAAATTTTATTTTTTATTTTCTGTCCTCACTGTATTGAAATTTATATGATAAAGTTCATGAACAAGCATAGACTGTAATATCACATATGGTCTGAGATACGAAATTGTACGTCCAATCTAGTTTAAGATACAAATTTTCATTGTTGAAGAAGGTTAGATACTCTTCATCAATTAAGTTTTTGAAAAGTTTCATTCCAAGGATGACTTGCAAATGATTTGATCAATAAAACAATGGATGTGAACATGTTTTCAATTGTTAATTCTGGGTTTTAGGGTTTAGTATTTCAGATTTAACTCTAAGTCTTTCTGATTAGGGTTTTAGGGTTTTAATACGTAGATAACATATATACACAAACACACATATACATATAATACATACATACATGTAGATACACATGCATACAAAAGTACACATATTTTAGACTTAAATCTTTAAGATTAGGGTTTTAGGGTTTTAACACCTACATAACATATATGCACACATACACATGCACATATAATACATATATACATGTATATACACATGTATATAGAAATATACATATTTTAGCTCTAGATATTTAAGATTAGGATTTTAGGGTTTAGTATTTCAGAGTTAAGTCTAAGTCTTTCTGATTAGGGTTTTAGGGTTTTAATACCTAGATAACATATATACACAAACACACATATACATATAATACATACTTACATGTAGATACACATGCATACAAAAATATACATATTTTAGATTTAAATCTTTAAGATTAGGGTTTTAGGGTTTTAACACCTACATAACATATATGCACACATACACATGCACATATAATACATATATACATGCATATACACATGTATACATAAATATGCGTATTTTAGGTCTAGATATTTAAGATTAGGGTTTTAGGGATTAGTATTTCAGATTTAAGTCTAAGTCTTTCTGATTAGGGTTTTAGGGTTTTAATACGTAGATAACATATATACACAAACACACATATACATATAATACATACATACATGTAGATACACATGCATACAAAAATATACATATTTTAGATTTAAATCTTTAAGATTAGGGTTTTAGGGTTTTAACACCTACATAACATATATGCACACATACACATGCACATATAATACATATATACATGTATATACACATGTATACAGAAATTTACATATTTTAGCTCTAGATATTTAAGATTAGGGTTTTAGGGTTTAGTATTTCAGATCTAGAATTTTAAGATTAGGGTTTTAATTAAATATATAAAATTAAATATATAAAATTAAATATATAAAAATAGGATTACATTAGGAAAAAAAATCTGAATATATAAATAAATATATATATATATAATAAGATAATTATATACATAAATAAATATAAAAAGAACTAGTGTTTTAAATAATTTAATTAAATATTTATAATTAAATATATAAAAATAGGATTACGTAAGGAAAAAAAATCTGAATATATATATATATATATATATATATATATATATATATATATATATATATATATATATATATATATATATATATATATATATATATATATATATATATATATATATATATATATATATATATAATAAGATAATTATATACATAAATAAATATAAAAAGAACTAGTGCTTGTCCGAATGATTGCATTCTCTTTTGGAATGAGTATGTGCATCTCCACGTATGTCCAAAGTGTGGAGCAAATAGATTTAGAGAAGACGTTATAGGCGAAGCAATCCCCGCAAAGATTCTTCGCCACTTTCTTATCATTCCACGAATTAAGAACATGTTTAGATGCAAATCTATAGCTCAGTTAATGTCATGGCATACAAAGAGCAGGTCTACAGATAATGTAATGCGAGTGCAAGCTGACTCTGATGCTTGGAAGCACATAGATAGTAAGTGGCCAGAGTTTGCTAGTGAGCCTCGGTCCATACGTCTAGGCCTAGCTATGGATGGAGTGAATCCATTTGGATTACGCAGTTCTTCATGGAGCACATGGCCTGTATGTTTGGTCAATTATAATATCCCACCATGGTTGGCCACAAAGAAAGGTCATTTATTATTAGCTCTTATTGTACCAGGTAAGTATAAGGTAAAAAACATGGATGTATATCTTGCACCACTTGTGGAAGAACTACGCATTTTATGGGATGGGATCACTATGCGTGACATGCCTCAACCTATAAGAAGACAAGACGTGCGAGTGCAAGGCATACTTATGTGGACAATGCATGATTGGCCTGGTTATGGTGAATGTTCAGGTTTATCGATTTCGGGTTACCATGCTTGTCCTTTATGCGGACCACGACTTGAAGCACGCTATTCCAAAGCACTACGTAAAACATTCTATGAAGGACATCATAGATATTGCCTGATGGGCATGTTTTACGTGGATAAATTGGTCGACAAGCGCAACACCAAATGAAAGCTAGCGATTGGAAACAACTATGGGATTCTGAAAATCCAGTTGGTGGCATGAAACGGTTGTCCATTTTTCATGAACTCCCTTATTGGAGTGAATTGGTGATCAATCATTTGGTAGACCCGATGCATATTTTCAAGAATGTGGGAGATATTCTTTGGAAAATTTTGATCGGAAATAAAGAAAGCAAAGCACAAAGGGACGACTTAGAAGAGCGAGGTCATATTCGAGAGTTGTTGGCAATTACTAAGCCCAACGGAACAGTATCGTTACCAAGAGCTCCTCCGGTGCTTTGTAGGATGGAAGAGCAACAAGTGAAGAAAACAATTTCAGAGTTTTGTACACCTACTGGATGCATGAGATGTCTAAAGACTACTTTCACACGAAACGACGATCTTGCAGGACTCAAGTCTCATGATTGGCACAAGTTTTTACATTTTGTGCTCTTTGTAGCCCTAAAAGATTGTCTTTCAGAGGATGTACCAAAAACCATTTATAAAATTAGTTCTTTAGTACGGTGGATATCTTTTAAAGAGATAAATAGAGATAGCATAGAGAGTGCAAAACTCAATGCTATCGAGGTTGTTTGTATGGTAGAGAAATACTTTCCCACAATTATTCTCTCTATTCAACTTCATTTACTGGTTCATGTAGTAGATGAAGTTGCAATAGCAGGAACTGTCCATAGTCGATGGATGTTCTTCTTAGAGCGCTTTATGAAGACATTAAAAGGGTTTGTTCGATGCAAAGCACGTCTAGAGGGTAGCACGGCAGAGGGATGGCTTGTACAAGAATCTCTTGTATTCATAACTGAGTTTCTACGTATATCCGATCCCGAAATGCCTCGCTTATGGAGCGATGATGAAGATGTTCGTCTCGTAGGCGATGAACCACAAGGTAAAGGATTGCAAAGAAAAATGGATGCAGCTTTCAGAGAGAAGGCAATGAATTTTTGCATAGTTAACTCTGATCCTATGCAAAAGTGGTTAGAAAGGTATGAACTTGCCAAGGAAACTAACGCAAAGGAGAGAGCTCAGTTTCGAAGAAATCGTTCCACTCGATTTTTGCCTCTTCCAGAAAATCTTCGACCTCTCCCACCTTTTCCAACGAGCAGATGGCTAGATGCAATGGTTTGACAAGCAAAGGCAGCGGGTGAAGATGTCTCTGAAGAAGAAGAAGAACTCGCAAAAGGATGTGATTGGGAGTATATTAAATACGGTGCACTATGGTCTCATGGATGACACTTTCGAATCGCACGAATCGATCAAAATAGGTCTACTTTTGATAGTGGAGTGATGGCAAATTTTTTGCCAAAAAAGTGGAGCGAGTGCAAGAGATAATAATGCTCTAGAAGGCGAGTTAGATTATTGTGGTGTGATTCAAGAAATCTTGAAACTATCTTTCAGAAAGTTTGATTACTTTGTTTTTGACGTGAAATGGTTCAAAGTAGTCACCTTTGGAAGAAACGTAATAGTGAGACGGGATAAGAGCGGTTTGCTTCAAGTCGACTCCACAAGATTATGTACAGATGAAAGGGATACATTTGTACTTCCCGAACATTGTGAGAAAGTTGTTTTTATACCAGATTCAAAAGACCCAGAGTGGCTATTTGTTTTACAAGTCGCTCCACGTAGTAGATAAATTTTTGAAAACATAGATGTAGAAGAAAGTCCATCTCTAGTGGGCTCAGAGATTCATTTGATAGTTGAGGAGGAAGAGATCATTGTTCGAGAAGAAGAGGTCATTGAAGAAGAGTTCATTGTTCGAGAAGACGAAGCAATAGATGATGATCAGGAGCAAACCAGCATAGCAAGCAATTTAGAAGCCATCAATATAGAGATATATATTCTCGGTGCATCGGATCTTCAAGAGGATACTAGAATAGAGGACTTTTGAATAAAACACTTGTACGTACTAATTTTTGGTTTTTTTTTTGTTTATTCCCTATATTATTTTTCTTATCGCATGCTAGTTATTTGAGTTCTTTTATTACAGAGCACGATGGGAGACAGTCCTCCAGTCACTCCACATTCCATGATAGAGGAGTAGTTTTTGGAGTTCATCTCTCAGGTTCCTCCTGCGTATATGGCCGCAGCATCACACTATTGGATCGCTCATGGTAGCACTCCTCCCGGCCTCACTCCTGGTGGCTCTTGCCGGCCTCACTCCCGCTGGCCTCACTCCCGCTGGTGTCACTCCCGCCGGTGTCACTCCTGCGGGTGGTGCTACTCCCATAGGAGGTATGTCTCCTAGCTTTGTGACTCCACCATGACCATCTTTGCAGCCATCTCCTACTGGGTCTACTAGTAGATATGTGCGTTCGATACCTCACCGCGATCCACGGTCTGGTCCGTCTCATAGATGGAGGTCACGCTCTGGAGCAGGAGGTTCTAAGAGTGGATCTACAGGTAGGTTTGGAGGCGGAGGAGGCGGTTATTGTGGAGGCAGTGCGACGGACGTTGTGTCGCCCGCTTCTACTCCTAGGACGAGTACCTCAGATGTAGGTACACCACGCAGTATACCACGCAGTACACCACGTACACCTTGGGGTGCTCATGACCATGATGACTCCAAGGTGTATAGTATCCGAGATGGAGCTCCGGTGATGGATGCGGCTGGCAAAGCAATGCGTGCACGCATACGATAGCTTTGCTCCATCCAATTTGGACACTCCATCATGCTGAAATGGAGTGAACAGGATAAAGATCGGAACAATTATATCATACGGACGATTTACCAGGAGTTCCGACCAGCCGATGGACAATCGATTGTCAGTTCAGAGTGGCTTCTGCACACCGCACGTGAGGTCATGTCGCATCGACGATCCGAGGCTCGTGATGCATTCAGAGAAGGCTTACCAAAGCCTGTATGGTTAGATGCTGAGGAGTGGGACATGATTCGTGACGAGCAGTAGTAGACTCCTGATCGATATCGCCAGCAGCGAAATGGTGCTGCCACACGTCTAGACACGATTGGACCGTCACATTTGGGCAGCGGCAGATATGACACGATACGTCATGAGTTTATAAGTACCATTTCATTTATTGAATTTATTTGTGTTAAATTTCTCATATATGTTTCTCTAATCTTTTTATATTTGTTTTAGGAGCTGGCAATGGGTCGTCCTCCAACACGAACGGAGGAGTCTTAGGGATATAGTCATGGGTTGACTGCACTATTGCAGGACTTGGAGGGACGCGGTGCGGTAGTTTCATGGGAGCATTTGCGATGAGGTAATTAATTTATAAACTTGGTTTTTACTTGTTGTTTGTAATTTTCATGTGAATTTATCTCTTTCCATTAATGTTCTTTGTTGCAGGACTGTTGATATGGAACATTCTTTGCATGTGTATGGCAGTGGAAGTCCAATATTTTGTATTTGATTTTCATATGGCAATGCATTGCTTTGCCACATTTTGTAAAAGCGTCATATATGACAGTGGTTTGCCACACTCTTGTACATGCTTCATTATTGAAATATATAACTTCTTTTGTACATGGTTCGTTGTTCATTCTGATTATCTCTTTTGTGTACAATAATACTCTGTTTCATGAAATCATATTTCGTTTGTTATTAGAGTACACATCATACGTACTCGGTTTTTTTTGGGCAGAGTCTATTGTATTTTGTTAAGCAACATCATGGTAATGTTGCTGTAGCAAAAGACAAAACACTCTGCCCAAAAAAAATTTTGCAGGTATGGTCGTCGGTATACGCGACGGTACTCCCAATAGTGTCATCGGAATAACTGTCGGTACACCCAGAAGGGGACGGTATAGGCGACGATACTTCCAGCAGAAGCCTCGGTATGTACGCCACTATTACCGACGCATATACCGACACCCATACCGACGCATATACTGATGCCTATACCGACTCTTTGGTACCGATGCGAAAACCGACCTTTACACCGGTGTCGCGGCAAATAAAGCCGCGTTCATTTTCCTAGGTAAAAACCTCGGTATACCATCGATCTGTTGTAGTGATTTTCATTTGTATGAAGATCGACTCTCAAATCATTTAGAAATTTTTGAATTGTTTGTTATTTCTTAACATATCTTCTTACAACATCATGAACGAGTGTCCAATCCTCTCTGAGTCCCAATTCGGAATCCATGTCTTGCAGGAGTGGAATTAATTCCTCTCAGGCTTTAGCATCTATTGCTTGTAGAAACAAAAACACTCTTTCATGCATCAAACATTAGTTATCATGCAAAGACATATCTTCAAATTGTTCCTTAACCTCTTTTAATTTCTAGGATCGACTTGTCTTTGGGCATATGAAACCACCTCAAGAAAGACTTATGAGTCACTTTATCTATGTCCCCTCTCATGAACCACTTGAGGAACACTGCTTTGTATTGCAACCATGTCGCCTAGTTTATTCATATGACTTGATCATGCATGTCGAATTCAGAAACATAGACTAAGTTTTCCCATAGCTCTAGATCCATCATCAAGTCAAACCCACACCTAAGTATTTCGATTTGAGTTCATATTCTTTACAAAAATTAGATACATTTCTCCCATTCAAAAATCCACACCAGTTAACTAGATGCTCATGAAGCAACTGGATGGCTTTTTGATGCCTATGCTCTTGCTGAAAGCATAGAAACTGATATAAAAGATCCTCCATGCTAATCTGCTAATCCTTGCATCATCCACTTTGCAATTTATTCAACGCCTCCTTTCATGTCAACTTCACCAGGTATGTCGCATTGATCATGGAAAGGAGGGAGAAAACATAATCATTTCCTAGCGAACGACAAATTAGATCCCATCATTTCCCTAAATAACACACTTGTTGAACAAATCAACACTCAAACTTCCGATTCCCATGCTCAAGTCTCTCACTATCTACAGGTCATCTCAAGCTCAACTTCAAAGTGAACTTAAAGCAATCACTTAAATCGCCAAAGGCCGTAAAGTTTCACATCAACTGTCACTAATGTAGGCACACGTAGGGTGCTTCCAACAACTCTTGATTGATATTGAAACTCAAAAAGTCTGATTAGATGAATTTACAAAAACTAGATAACTTCTCATGTCCTTTGGAAATAAAATTAGCGATGTACAAAATTCATTTTCAGAATGAAGAAACACATTTCAACTTCTCATGGAATAACTATCAAGATCTTTCCCATTAAAGGTAATTTGACACATAACAACTCAAGTTTATTGAATTGCCATTAGAAACATCGTCAAAGCATGCATGATATGTAGTTGAGCAATAAACATTCATACTTTAAGCATAAGAACCCTCTGCTTCCATTGGCATAATACCATATTAAACAATGGAATTCTCGTCAAGATTTAATTCGTATACAAAAATGATATAAAACACTTCACTATTTTTAAATTCTATGGAAAGCAAAACCTTTCCGAATGTGAAGCGTTTTGAATGTGAAAATAAGTAACTAAAAAAGCATCAAAGCTATATCATGGGTTATTAAATTTGCATGCATCACGAGAATTCACTTACATAAAATTTGAACATGAAAAAGAGTGGTGATGGAAGAAGCATTGATGTCATCCATGGAGGAGGCTTGTCAAATGAGTTCCATGTGCTAGATGGAAAAGATCTATTCCTCAAAATGATACTTGAGGATATAATACATAAGACATGGAGAGGATCCTGATGTGCAGAAACTCCTGGTTGAAATGAATGCCTTGTTTGTAACTACTTTCAAAAAGCATCAAAGATTGTCATGCTTATGTGTATCAAGATAAGACTACATTTTATGTTCTCCACCAACAAATCTTGACAAGGTTCAATGCCCAAATCCTTTTTTACTAGTTTATATATCCACTATTTTTCATGGAAATTGAGATCACTTTCTCATACGTCTGAGCATGTTTGCTTTGTTACATGGCACTCAGTGCCCATAATCTTCAAGCTTCTTGTATAGCTTCAAGAGGTATTAGAGATGGGCAGTCAATAAACTTTGACCTAGATGGTGTAGCCCGCCTCATAAGTGAAAGAGAGAGTGAATGCTACGATAGAAGGCATTGGCATCTATATAGGTAGAGTGGACGGCTCTCTGGAAACATCTCTCTATGGAATACTACCACCTAGTGTGACTTGTCTAACACACATTGTCCCTTATCATTGCTTTCTTGACAGGATTCTATTGTCAAGTTACCTTCTCCTTGAGATCCTCCTTCTATTGCCTAATCTTGAAAACTAGATCATTGGTGGTCTTGCAGTCCTTAAGAGTCTGGTAACCTTGAAAAATAAAGTGAGCCGAGATTGTGCTACTTCCAAAAAATGTAAGAAGAAGCAAACAAGGAGTTGTGCCATTGCTCCACATGCATTTTCAAATGGTGACTCATACACTTCTGAAGTCACATCATTCTGGAGACCAAGGAATCTCTAGGTTTAGCTGATTCATCATTCATGCCGTTTTTTTACACCACTATGTAACATTCCCATCCATAGAAATTGAGACAAGCGTTTCTCCGTGTTTTTAATTAGAATCAATCCACTAGACTTTCTAAGCTTGTATGGTTAGATGCTAAGGAGTGGGATATGATTCACGATGAGCAACAACAAACTTGAGATCGATATCACGAGCAGTGAGATGCCATAGTCACACATTTAGATATGGTCAAACCGTCACATTTGGGAAGTGGCAGATATGACACTATGCATCAGGAGTTTGTAAGTGTCATTTTGATTATTGAATTTTTTTATGTTAAGCACGTCATGTATGTTCATCTAATGTTTTGCATATTTGTTGTAGGATTTTATAGTGGATCGTCCTCCAACACAAACTGAGGAGGTTTACGGATATCATCATGGATTGGTTGCATATTTGGATGACTTGGAAGGATGTAGTGCTTTATCTATAATGAAGTGAGCTTGTAAACTTGATTTGGTGTTTTAAATATCATGTCAATTTGTCTCATTTAATGAATGTCTGTTACAGAACTGAAGATATAGATGTGTTCATCCCTCTCAGCATGTGTATGGTAGTGTTGTGCCACACTTTTATATTTGGCTCATATATGATAGCGGTGAGTCAGAATTTTGTATTTGGTTCCTATATGTCAGTGCTTTGGCACATTTTGTATTTGGGTCATATATGGAAGTGGTTTGATACACTTTTGTACATGCTTCATTTATGGAATATATATCTCTTTTGTACATGGTTCATTTTGTTCATCTCTTTTGTGTCCAAAACTATTTTGCTTTATCAAATCATGTTTTTATTTCCATTATAGTACATGTCACATGTACTCGGTTTTTTTTTGGGAAGACTGTATTGTCTTTTGCTACACAACATCATGGTAAATGTTGTTGCAATAAGAGAAAACACTCTACCCGAAAAGAAATTCACATATGGTTACTAGTATAGGTGCCAATAGGCACATCAGTATACCCAGCCACATATTGAGCTCAATACCGGTGTTTATGCCCAACGGATTACGGGCGTTGATACCAATGGTTATACCGAAAACCATATCGACACTCATACCGACACTCATACGGATGCTCATACTGGCACTCATACCAATGCATATACCAATGGTTTTGTACCAATGTATATGTCGAAGTTTACACTCACATCAAGGGAAAATGATGCTCGTGCATTTGCCTTGATGGAAGCCTTGATATATTCCTGATATGTTGTAGTATGTAATAACGTATGTTTATGATCTTGGGATCAGGCTGGTTCAGACAGATCTGAAATCGGACATCATTTCGTCATCCGTGTGTATGAGCAAAGATCTCAAGTTTAGACTTACTAGGAGGTCTTGTGCTCTTGTGAACAAGTGATCCACTTAGCTTAGTGGTTAAGTCTTACGGATGTGAATGAGGATGTCTTGGATTAAATCCCATGGGGAACATGGGGAGAGTATTTTGCCCAAAGAGATCTAGAGCCTTCTAGAAGCATCCACTTGAGTTAACTCGAGTTGACTGGGACACTTGGCGCACATGCAGTTATATGGCCGACACATGTTTGGCTAGTATCCACCTGCCCAAGAAGGCAGTCGTCTAGAGAGAGCTATATATAGAGGCATTTGGTTGGGAGGAGAGTCATCTCTCTAGCATGTGGGGGTAGTAATCCTCGTTCTCTTGCATTGGTATAAAAAAGTATACTTGGTTTTGTTTCAGATAATTAGAGCTTAAAGAAAAAAACCCAAGTAATCTTTAGGAATCAAGATATTTTCCTAAAATATATATGAAAGTAATCTTTAGGAATTAAGCTACTTCATAAAGATAAGCCAACAAATAAAATAGTCTGGTTAAGTATTTTCTTGGTTAAAAAGAAATATCTTTTGGACAAGCAATAAAACCTTAAGTCTTCTTCTTGTTCAATAGTCAAGATTTCTTTTAGATATATTATTCTAGTAAAGCAAAAGATTCCAAGATGAGTCATTGGCTTAGTATTACTTGATTCCTTGGCAGGAATCTAAAGTTCTTGAAAGACAAAATCTCCCTAGATGTGAGACTAGAAACTTTCAAGAAAAGTTTATTATAAGTAGTTCCAAGTAATTATTAAAACCACAAGTATTCGTACTCAAGTCCAAATAGTGATATAACCTAAAGGTGTATCAAAGATTCTTAGCTTCGGAATCTGAGAAGCATCAGTATATGCTTGGATTGAAGTTTAGGAAAAGATCTCTAAAATCTTTGCAAGTAAGCAAAGATTAAACAGAGCGAAGAAATTCCAAGAACGTAGTCTGCAACCATGAAGAGGATACTTAAGTCTGTGGAAGGTAAAACATAATGTTTCTCTATCCTTAAAGGGATTTTGGTACAAATCCAAAAAGCATGAACGGATGCTTAAGCCTTAGGCAGTAGAGAGATTCCTATATAAAGTCCCTGGGATATGTACCTAATGCATTAGTAAAGAAAGGAATCTAAAGATAAGAAGTTAAAAGCTCTTGTCACTACAAATTGGTCAACGATAAACCAATTGAACTTGAATTTGTGAAAATTCAAGTACTTGGAATTTTGATTGGTTTTCATTTGAAAACCCTAGCAAAGAAGAATTGATATTTTGTCAAGAGGTTTTCAAGTTTCCAAGGCAAAGCACATGTGAAGGAATCAAAACCTAGAATATGTAGTTAGAGATAATACCTCAAACTTCAAAATTTTTGTAAAGAATTGAAGCAAGAAGGTACTCTATCAAGAGATGTTTTGACTTTAGGATAAGTATCACCCACATATTAATGTGATACATACACACACATATACACACATGCATGCATACACACATATATACACACATGCATACATACACACATATACACACATGCATGTATACATACACACACATGTATACACATGCATACACACACACACACATACACATACATGCATGCATACATAGACACATGTACACACACATGCACACACATGCATGCCTACATACACATACATACACATATACACACATGTATACACATGCATACATACACACACATACACATGTACACATGCATACATACACACACATATATACACACATGCATACATACACACATATAATCCTATTTTTATTTTGAAGTTTTTTTTTACATCAAATATATAAAAATAGGATTAGGGTTTTTACGCTATTCACACATACATACACATACACATAATATATATATATATACATGTATATACACATGTATACAGAAATATACATATTTCAGGTATAGATATTTAAGAGTAGGGTTTTAGGGTTTAGTATTTCAGATTTAAGTCTAAGTCTTTCTGATTAGGGTTTTAGGGTTTTAATACGTAGATAACATATATACACAAACAGACATATACATATAATACATACATACATGTAGATATACATGCATACAAAAATATACATATTTTAGATTTAAATCTTTAAGATTAGGGTTTTAGGGTTTTAACACCTACATAACATATATGTACACATACACATGCACATATCATACATATATAGATGCATATACACATGTATACAGAAATATACGTATTTTAGGTCTAGATAATTAAGATTAGGGTTTTAGGGTTTAGTATTTCAGATTTAACTCTAAGTCTTTCTGATTAGGGTTTTAGGGTTTTAATACGTAGATAACATATATACACAAACACACATATACATATAATACATACATACATGTAGATACACATGCATACAAAAATATACATATTTTAGACTTAAATCTTTAAGATTAGGGTTTTAGGGTTTTAACACCTACATAACATATATGCACACATACACATGCACATATAATACATATATACATGTATATACACATGTATATAGAAATATACATATTTTAGCTCTAGATATTTAAGATTAGGATTTTAGGGTTTAGTATTTCAGAGTTAAGTCTAAGTCTTTCTGATTAGGGTTTTAGGGTTTTAATACCTAGATAACATATATACACAAACACACATATACATATAATACATACTTACATGTAGATACACATGCATACAAAAATATACATATTTTAGATTTGAATCTTTAAGATTAGGGTTTTAGGGTTTTAACACCTACATAACATATATGCACACATACACATGCACATATAATACATATATACATGCATATACACATGTATACAAAAATATGCGTATTTTAGGTCTAGATATTTAAGATTAGGGTTTTAGGGATTAGTATTTCAGATTTAAGTCTAAGTCTTTCTGATTAGGGTTTTAGGGTTTTAATACGTAGATAACATATATACACAAACACACATATACATATAATACATACATACATGTAGATACACATGCATACAAAAATATACATATTTTAGATTTGAATCTTTAAGATTAGGGTTTTAGGGTTTTAACACCTACATAACATATATGCACACATTCACATGCACATATAATACATATATACATGTATATACACATGTATACAGAAATATACATATTTTAGCTCTAGATATTTAAGATTAGGGTTTTAGGGTTTAGTATTTCAGATCTAGAATTTTAAGATTAGGGTTTTAATTAAATATATATAATTAAATATATAAAATTAAATATATAAAAATAGGATTACGTAAGGAAAAAAAATCTGAATATATAAATAAATATATATATATATATATATATATATATATATATATATATATATAAGATAATTATATACATAAATAAATATAAAAAGAACTAGTGTTTTAAATAATTTAATTAAATATTTATAATTAAAAATATAAAATTAAATATATAAAAATAGGATTACGTAAGGAAAAAAATCTGAATATATATATATATATATATATATATATATATATATATATATATATATATATATATATATATATATATATATATATATATATATATATATGTATATATATATATATAATATATATAATAAGATAATTATATACATAAATAAATATAAAAAGAACTAGTGCTTGTCCGAATGATTGCATTCTCTTTCGGAATGAGTATGAGCATCTCCACGTATGTCCAAAGTGTGGAGCAAATAGATTTAGAGAAGACGTTATAGGCGAAGCAATCCCCGCAGAGGTTCTTCGCCACTTTCTTATCATTCCACGAATTAAGAACATGTTTAGATGCAAATCTATAGCTTAGTTAATGTCATGGCATACAAAGAGCAGGTCTACAGATAATGTAATGCGAGTGCCAGCTGACTCTGATGCTTGGAAGCACATAGATAGTAAGTGGCCAGAGTTTGCTAGTGAGCCTCGGTCCATACGTCTAGGCCTAGCTATGGATGGAGTGAATCCATTTGGATTACGCAGTTCTTCATGGAGCACATGGCCTGTATGTTTGGTCAATTATAATATCCCACCATGGTTGGCCACAAAGAAAGGTCATTTATTATATAGCTCTTATTATACCAGGTAAGTATAAGGTAAAAAACATGGATGTATATCTTGCACCACGTGTGGAAGAACTACGCATTTTATGGGATGGGATCACTGTGCGTGACATGCCTCAACCTATAAGAAGACGAGACGTGCGAGTGCAAGGCATACTTATGTGGACAATGCATGATTGGCCTGGTTATGGTGAATGTTCAGGTTTA
This sequence comes from Ceratopteris richardii, assembly GCA_020310875.1. Lineage (NCBI taxonomy): Eukaryota > Viridiplantae > Streptophyta > Polypodiopsida > Polypodiales > Pteridaceae > Ceratopteris > Ceratopteris richardii. The sequence goes on from CM035423.1 coordinate 107,739,061, forward strand.
TCGATTTCGGGTTACCATGCTTGTCCTTTATGCGGACCACGACTTGAAGCACGCTATTCCAAAGCACTACGTAAAACTGTCTATGAAGGACATCATAGATATTGCCTGATGGGCATGTTTTACGTGGATAAATTGGTCGACAAGCGCAACACCAAATGAAAGCTAGCGATTGGAAACAACTATGGGATTCAAAAAATCCAGTTGCTGGCATGAAACGGTTGTCCATTTTTCATGAACTCCCTTATTGGAGTGAATTGGTGATCAATCATTTGGTAGACCCGATGCATATTTTCAAGAATGTGGGAGATATTCTTTGGAAAATTTTGATCGGAAATAAAGAAAGCAAAGCACAAAGGGACGACTTAGAAGAGCGAGGTCATATGCGAGAGTTGTTGGCAATTACTAAGCCCAACGGAACAGTATCGTTACCAAGAGCTCCTCCGGTGCTTTGCAGGATGGAAGAGAAACAAGTGAAGAAAACAATTTCAGAGTTTTGTACACCTACTGGATGCATGAGATGTCTAAAGACTACTTTCACACGAAACGACGATCTTGCAGGACTCAAGTCTCATGATTGGCACAAGTTTTTACAGTTTGTGCTCCTTGTAGCCCTAAAAGATTGTCTTTCAGAGGACGTACGAAAAACCATTTATAAAATTAGTTCTTTAGTACGGTGGATATCTTCTAAAGAGATAAATAGAGATAGCATAGAGAGTGCAAAACTCAATGCTATCGAGGTTGTTTGTATGGTAGAGAAATACTTTCCCACAAGTATTCTCTCTATTCAACTTCATTTACTGGTTCATGTAGTAGATGAAGTTGCAATAGCAGGAACTGTCCATAGTCAATGGATGTTCTTCTTAGAGCGCTTTATGAAGACATTAAAAGGGTTTGTTCGACGCAGAGCACGTCCAGAGGGTAGCACGGCAGAGGGATGGCTTGTACAAGAATCTCTTGTATTCATAACTGAGTTTCTACGTATATCCAATCCCGAAATGCCTCGCTTATGGAGCGATGATGAAGATGTTCGTCTCGTAGGCAATGAATCACAAGGTAAAGGATTGCAAAGAAAAATGGATGCAGCTTTCAGAGAGAAGGCAATGAATTTTTGCATAGTTAACTCTGATCCTATGCAAAAGTGGTTAGAAAGGTATGAACTTGCCAAGGAAACTAACGCAAAGGAAAGAGCTCAGTTTCGAAGAAATCGTTCCACTCGATTTTTGCCTCTTCCAGAAAATCTTCGACCTCTCCCACCTTTTCCAACGAGCAGATGGCTAGATGCAGTGGTTTGACAAGCAAAGGCAGCGAGTGAAGATGTCTCTGAAGAAGAAGAAGAACTCGCAAAAGGATGTGATTGGGAGTATATTAAATACGGTGCACTATGGTCTCATGGATGACACTTTCGAATCGCACGAATCGATCAAAATAGGTCTACTTTTGATAGTGGAGTGATGGCGAATTTTTTGCCAAAAAAGTAGAGCGAGTGCAAGAGATAATAATGCTCTAGAAGCCGAGTTAGATTATTGTGGTGTGATTCAAGAAATCTTGAAACTATCTTTCAGAAAGTTTGATTACTTTGTTTTTGACGTGAAATGGTTCAAAGTAGTCACCTTTGGAAGAAACGCAACAGTGAGACGGGATAAGAGCGGTTTGCTTCAAGTCGACTCCACAAGATTATGTACAGATGAAAGGGATACATTTGTACTTCCCGAACATTGTGAGAAAGTTGTTTTTATACCAGATTCAAAAGACCCAGAGTGGCTATTTGTTTTACAGGTCGCTCCACGTAGTAGATAAATTTTTGAAAACATAGATGTAGAAGAAAGTCCATCTCTAGTGGGCTCAGAGATTCATTCGATAGTTGAGGAGGAAGAGATCATTGTTCGAGAAGAAGAGGTCATTGAAGAAGAGGTCATTGTTCGAGAAGACGAAGCAATAGATGATGATCAGGAGCAAACCAGCATAGCAAGCGATTTAGAAGCCATCAATATAGAGATAGATATTCTCGGTGCATCGGATCTTCAAGAGGATACTAGAATAGAGGACTTTTGAATAAAACACTTGTACGTACTAATTTTTGGTTTTTTTTTTTGTTTATTCCCTATATTATTTTTCTTATCGCATGCTAATTATTTGAGTTCTTTTATTACAGAGCATGATGGGAGACAGTCCTCCAGTCACTCCACATTCCATGATAGAGGAGCAGTTTTTGGAGTTCATCTCTCAGGTTCCTCTTGCGTATATGGCCGCGACATCACACTATTGGATCGCTCATGGTAGCACTCCTCCCAGCCTCACTCCTGGTGGCTCTTGCCGGCCTCACTCCCGCTGGCCTCACTCCCACCGGTGTCACTCCCGCCGGTGTCACTTCTGTCGGTGTCACTCCTGCGGGTGGTGCTACTCCCATAGGAGGTATGTCTCCTAGCTTTGTGACTCCACCATGACCATCTTTGCAGCCATCTCCTACTGGGTCTACTAGTAGACATGTGCGTTCGATACCTCACCGCGATACAAGGTCTGGCCCGTCTCATAGATGGAGGTCACGCTCTGGAGCAGGAGGTTCTAGGAGTGGATCTACAGGTAGGTTTGGAGGCGGAGGAGGCGGTTATTGTGGAGGCAGCGCGACGGACGTTGTGTCGCCCGCTTCTACTCCTAGGACGAGTACCTCAGATGTAGGTACACCACGCAGTACACCACGTACACCTTGGGGTGCTCATGACCATGATGACTCCAAGGTGTATAGTATCCGAGATGGAGCTCCGGTGATGGATGCGGTTGGCAAAGCAATGCGTGCACGCATACGATAGCTTTGCTCCATCCAATTTGGACACTCTATCATGCTGAAATGGAGTGAACAGGATAAAGATTGGAAGAATTATATCACACAGACGATTTACCAAGAGTTCCGACCAGCCGATGGACAGTCGATTGTCAGTTCAGAGTGGATTCTGCACACCGCACGTGAGGTCATGTCGCATCGACGATCCGAGGCTCGTGATGCATTCAGAGAAGGCTTACCAAAGCCTGTATGGTTAGATGCTGAGGAGTGGGACATTATTCGTGACGAGCAGTAGCAGACTCCTGATCGATATCGCCAGCAGCGAAATAGTGCTGCCACACGTCTAGACACGATTGGACCATCACATTTGGGCAGCGGCGGATATGACACGATACGTCATGAGTTTATAAGTACCATTTCATTTATTGAATTTATTTGTGTTAAATTTCTCATATATGTTTCTCTAATCTTTTTATATTTGTTTTAGGAGCTGGCAATGGGTCGTCCTCCAACACGAACGGAGGAGTCTTAGGGATATAGTCATGGGTTGACTGCACTATTGCAGGACTTGGAGGGACGCGGTGCGGTAGTTTCATGGGAGCATTTGCGATGAGGTAATTAATTTATAAACTTGGTTTTTACTTGTTGTTTGTAATTTTCATGTGAATTTATCTCATTCCATTACTGTTCTTTGTTGCAGGACTGTTGATATGGAACATTCTTTGCATGTGTATGGCAGTGGAAGTCCAATATTTTGTATTTGATTTTCATATGGCAATGCATTGCTTTGCCACATTTTGTAAAAGCATCATATATGACAGTGGTTTGCCACACTCTTGTACATGCTTCATTATTGAAATATATAACTTCTTTTGTACATGGTTCATTGTTCATTCTGATTATCTCTTTTGTGTACAATAATACTCTGTTTCATGAACTCATATTTCGGTTGTCATTAGAGTACACATCATATGTACTCGGTTTTTTTTGGGCAGAGTCTATTGTATTTTGTTAAGCAACATCATGGTAATGTTGCTGTAGCAAAAGACAAAACACTCTGCCCAAAAAAAATTTTGCAGGTATGGTCGTTGGTATACGCGACGGTACTCCCAATAGTGTCATCGGAATAACCGTCGGTACACCCAGAAGGCGACGGTATAGGCGACGATACTTCCAGCAGAAGCCTCGGTATGTATGCCACTATTACCGATGCATATACCGACGCATATACTGACACCCATACCGATGCATATACTGATGCCTATACCGACTCTTTGGTACCGATGCGGAAACCGACCTTTACACCGGTGTCGCGGCAAATAAAGCCGCGTTCATTTTCCTCGGTAAAAACCTCGGTATACCATCGATCTATTGTAGTGATTTTCATTTGTATGAAGATCGACTCTCAAATCATTTAGAAATTTTTGAATTGTTTGTTATTTCTTAACATATCTTCTTACAACATCATGAACGAGTGTCCAATCCTCTCTGAGTCCCAATTCGGAATCCATGTCTTGCAGGAGTGTAATTAATTCCTCTCAGGCTTTAGCATCTATTGCTTGTAGAAACAAAAACACTCTTTCATGCATCAAACATCAGTTATCATGCAAAGTCATATCTTCAAATTGTTCCTTAACCTCTTTTAATTTCTAGGATTGACTTGTCTTTGGGTATATGAAACCACCTCAAGAAAGACTTATGAGTCACTTTATCTATGTCCCCTCTCATGAACCACTTGAGGAACACTGCTTTGTATTGCAACCATGTCGCCTAGTTTATTCATATGACTTGATCATGCATGTCGAATTCAGAAACATAGACTAAGTTTTCCCATAGCTCTAGATCCATCATCAAGTCAAACCCACACCTAATTATTTCGATTTGAGTTCATATTCTTTACAAAAATTAGATACATTTCTCCCATTCAAAAATCCACACCAGTTAACTAGATGCTCATGAAGCAACTGGATGGCTTTTTGATGCCTATGCTCTTGCTGAAAGCATAGAAACTGATATAAAAGATCCTCCATGCTAATCTGCTAATCCTTGCATCATCGACTTTGCAATTTATTCAACGCCTCCTTTCATGTCAACTTCACCAGGTATGTCGCATTGATCATGGAAAGGAGGGAGAAAACATAATCATTTCCTAGCGAACGACAAATTAGATCCCATCATTTCCCTAAATAACACACTTGTTGAACAAATCAACACTCAAACTTCAGATTCCCATGCTCAAGTCTCTCACTATCTAAAGGTCATCTCAAGCTCAACTTCAAAGTGAACTTAAAGCAATCACTTAAATCGCCAAAGGCCGTAAAGTTTCACATCAACTGTCACTAATGTAGGCACACGTAGGGTGCATCAACAACTCTTGATTGATATTGAAACTCAAAAAGTCTGATTAGATGAATTTACAAAAACTAGATAACTTCTCATGTCCTTTGGAAATAAAATTAGCGATGTACAAAATTCATTTTCAGAATGAAGAAACACATTTCAACTTCTCATGGAATAACTATCAAGATCTTTCCCATTAAAGGTAATTTGACACATAACAACTCAAGTTTATTGAATTGCCATTAGAAACATCGTCAAAGCATGCATCATATGTAGTTGAACAATAAACATTCATACTTTAAGCATAAGAACCCTCTGCTTCCATTGGCATAATACCATATTAAACAATGGAATTCTCGTCAAGATTTAATTCGTATACAAAAATGATATAAAACACTTCACTATTTTTAAATTCTATGGAAAGAAAAACCTTTCCGAATGTGAAGCGTTTTGAATGTGAAAATAAGAAACTAAAAAAGCATCAAAGCTATATCATGGGTTATTAAATTTGCATGCATCATGAGAATTCACTTACATAAAATTTGAACATGAAAAAGAGTGGTGATGGAAGAAGCATTGATGTCATCCATGGAGGAGGCTTGTCAAATGAGTTCCATGTGCTAGATGGAAAAGATCTATTCCTCAAAATGATACTTGAGGATATAATACATAAGACATGGAGAGGATCCTGAACATGTGCAGAAACTCCTGGTTGAAATGAATGCCTTGTTTGTAACTACTTTCAAAAAGCATCAAAGATTGTCATGCTTATGTGTATCAAGATAAGACTACATTTTATGTTCTCCACCAACAAATCTTGACAAGGTTCAATGCCCAAATCCTTTTTTACTAGTTTATATATCCACTCTTTTTCATGGAAATTGAGATGCACTTTCTCATACGTCTGAGCATGTTTGCTGTGTTACATGGCACTCAGTGCCCATAATCTTCAAGCTTCTTGTATAGCTTCAAGAGGTATTAGAGATGGGCAGTCAATAAACTTTGACCTAGATGGTGTAGGCCGCCTCATAAGTGAAAGAGAGAGTGAATGCTATGATAGAAGGCATTGGCATCTATATAGGTAGAGTGGACGGCTCTCTGGAAACATCTCTCTATGGAATACTACCACCTAGTGTGACTTGTCTAACACACATTGTCCCTTATCATTGCTTTCTTGACAGGATTCTATTGTCAAGTTACCTTCTCCTTGAGATCCTCCTTCTATTGCCTAATCTTGAAAACTAGATCATAAGTGTCTGGTAACCTTGAAAAATAAAGTGAGCCGAGATTGTGCTACTTCCAAAAAATGTAAGAAGAAGCAAACAAGGAGTTGTGCCATTGCTCCACATGCATTTTCAAATGGTGACTCATACACTTCTGAATTCACATCATTCTGGAGACCAAGGAATCTCTAGGTTTAGCTGATTCATCATTCATGCCGTTTTTTTACACCACTATGTAACATTCCCATCCATAGAAATTGAGACAAGCGTTTCTCCATGTTTTTAATTAGAATCAATCCACTAGACTTTCTAAGCTTGTATGGTTAGATGCTAAGGAGTGGGATATGATTCACGATGAGCAACAACAAACTTGAGATCGATATCACGAGCAGTGAGATGCCATAGTCACACATTTAGATATGGTCAAACCGTCACATTTGGGAAGTGGCAGATATGACACTATGCATCAGGAGTTTGTAAGTGTCATTTTGATTTTTGAATTTTTTAATGTTAAGCACGTCATGTATGTTCATCTAATGTTTTGCATATTTGTTGTAGGATTTTATAGTGGATCGTCCTCCAACACAAACTGAGGAGGTTTACGGATATCATCATGGATTGGTTGCATATTTGGATGACTTGGAAGGATGTAGTGCTTTATCTATAATGAGGTGAGCTTGTAGACTTGATTTGGTGTTTTTAATTGTTTTTCGAAAATATCATGTGAATTTGTCTCATTTCATGAATGTCTGTTGCAGAACTGAAGATATAGATGTGTTGATCCCTCTCAGCATGTGTATGGTAGTGGTGTGCCACACTTTTATATTTGGCTCATATATGGTAGCGGTGAGTCAGAATTTAGTATTTGGTTCCTATATGGGAGTGCTTTGGCACATTTTGTATTTGGGTCATATTTGGAAGTGGTTTGATACACTTTTGTACATGCTTCATTTATGGAATATATATCTCTTTTGTACATGGTTCATTTTGTTCATCTCTTTTGTGTCCAAAACTATTTTGCTTTATCAAATCATGTTTTGATTGCCATTATAGTACATGCCACATGTACTCGGTTTTTTTTTGGGAAGAGTGTATTGTCTTTTGCTACACAACATCATGGTAAATGTTGTTGCAGTAAGAGAAAACACTCTACCTGAAAAGAAATTCACATATGGTTACTAGTATAGGTGCCAATAGGCACATCAGTATACCCAGCCACATATTGAGCTCAATACCGGTGTTTATGCCCAACGGATTACGGGAGTTGATACCAATGGTTATACCGAAAACCATATCGACACTCATACCGACACTCATACGGATGCTCATATTGGCACTCATACCAATGCATATACCAATGGTTTTGTACCAATGTATATGTCAAAGTTTACACTCACATCAAGGGAAAATGATGCTCGTGCATTTGCCTTGATGGAAGCCTCAATATATTCCTGATATGTTGTAGTATGTAATAAAGTATGTTTATGATCTTGGGATCAGGCTGGTTCAGACAGATCTGAAATCGGACATCGTTTCGTCATCCGTGTGTATGAGCAAAGATCTCAAGTTTAGACTTACTAGGAGTTCTTGTGCTCTTGTGAACAAGTGATCCACTTAGCTTAGTGGTTAAGTCTCAAGGATGTGAATGAGGATGTCTTGGATTAAATCCCATGGGGAACATGGGAAGAGTATTTTGCCCAAAGAGATCTAGAGCCTTCTAGAAGCATCCACTTGAGTTAACTCGAGTTGACTGGGACACTTGGCACACATGCAGTTACATGGCCGACACATGGTTGGCTAGTATCCACCTGCCCAAGAAGGCAGTCCTCTAGAGAGAGCTATATATAGAGGCATTTGGTTGGGAGGAGAGTCATCTCTCTAGCATGTGGGGGTAGTAATCCTCGTTCTCTTGCATTGGTATAAAAAAGTATACTTGGTTTTGTTTCAAATAATTAGATCTTAAAGAAAAAAACCCAAGTAATCTTTAGGAATCAAGATATTTTCCTAAAATATATATCAAAGTAATCTTTAGGAATTAAGCTACTTCATAAAGATAAGCCAACAAATAAAATAGTCTGGTTAAGTATTTTCTTGGTTAAAAAGAAATATCTTTTGGACAAGCAATAAAACCTTAAGTCTTCTTCTTGTTCAATAGTCAAGATTTCTTTTAGACATATTATTCTAGTAAAGCAAAAGATTCCAAGATGAATCATTGGCTTAGTATTACTTGATTCCTTGGCAGGAATCTAAAGTTCTTGAAAGACAAAATCTCCCTAGATGTGAGACTAGAAACTTTCAAGAAAAGTTTATTATAAGTAGTTCCAAGTAATTATTAAAACCACAAGTATTCGTACTCAAGTCCAAATAGTGATATAACCTAAAGGTGTATGAAAGATTCTTAGCTTCGGAATCTGAGAAGCATCAGTATATGCTTGGATTGAAGTTTAGGAAAAGATCTCTAAAATCTTTGCAAGTAAGCAAAGATTAAACAGAGCGAAGAAATTCCAAGAACGTAGTCTGCAACCATGAAGAGGATACTTAAGTCTGTGGAAGGTAAAACATAATGTTTTCCTATCCTTAAAGGGATTTTGGTACAAATCCAAAAAGCATGAACGGATGCTTAAGCCTTAGGCAGTAGAGAGATTCCTATATAAAGTCCCTGGGATATGTACCTAATGCATCAATAAAGAAAGGAATCTAAAGATAAGAAGTTAAAAGCTCTTGTCACTACAAATTGGTCAAGGATAAACCAATTGAACTTGAATTTGTGAAAATTCAAGTACTTGGAATTTTGATTGGTTTTCATTTGAAAACCCTAGCAAAGAAGAATTGATATTTTGTCAAGAGGTTTTTAAGTTTCCAAGGCAAAGCACATGATTGTGAGACGATCATGTGAAGGAATCAATACCTAGAATATCTAGTTAGAGATAATACCTCAAACTTCAAAATTTTTGTAAAGAATTGAAGCAAGAAGGTACTCTATCAAGAGATGTTTTGACTTTAGGATAAGTATCACCCACATATTAATGTGAATATAAAGTAGGGTGGTATGGGACACCAGATTTTATACTAAGATTGATGTAGGAAAGATGGTATGGGACATTGGACCGTGGGATGATAATTATCTTTTAGTCCTAGTTTGGATCTTGAAGTTAAGTTTGATCCTCAAGAGAATTAAGACTTTTAAGAAGGAGTTTTATTCAAGAAGGATAAAAGTAGTATCTCAAGATACTTCAAGATAACTTTAACATCAAGGAAATTGAAGATTTGAAGTAAGTAACTTCCAAGATCTTCTTAGAATACTTCAAGCTTAAGTGTTATCAATCATAAATATTTGATAAATTTCTGAAAAAAGTTGGACTTTGATTTTGAGTTAATCTTTTCAACCAAGGATTTGATTGACTAAGTCAAGCACCAAGTTCCTAGTGTAACTTGGTAAATTCACTCTTTCGACTCAAAGAAATGCACAAGAATTGCATTCTCAATAAGGACTCAAAAAGACTGAATGTGACCTGTCAAGTGAAGCATTGTTTGAATACAAAACTCATCAATAGAACTTCAGTGGATCGACACACTCATGTTAGAGACCACACTAGTATCTTGTGGTTGATGATGTTTTCAATTTGTTTTAATCTTTTTTGAGAATCTAGCTTATTTCTCTTAAAGATAAGTTGAAACAGATCTTTAAGAAGTTAAAGTCTTAAGTCATCTAGACATTGAATCATAGCAAGTTTACGTAACTTCGAAGTTTGAAATTGGTTGAATACAGTTTTAGTTATTTCTTTTCCACTTTCTGAATCTTTTGGATTTGACTCAGATATAGTATCTGATTCTTTTTAAAAAAGTCAAGTGTTAGTCGCATATAGGTAACTAAATTAACATCCTAGATAGATGTTATGTACAAGAACCTTTTCAAAACGTTGAAAAATGTTAAGTTCAAGATTGACTTATTCATTAGGGTTTGCTTCAAGTTATAGCATAAATGATTTCCTAGAGTCCAGTATACTCTAGAATAGAGAAGTTAGGAATTTCTCAGCGGATTGACAATTCCCAAGAACTTTTAGCTCAATTCTTTGTGAAAAGTGTCTTACGTTGGACAAATTTCATTTGAATTTGAACTGGTCAGCTTATAGTATGGTTGACTCAAAGAAAATGATAAACTTTCTCCTACAATTTACATAGGATTTTTAAACTCATTAGGATAAAGTAGTCCTTTAGTCGGGTGAAAAAATCAAGTAACTATTTGATAGGCGTAGACCATTGTACAAACATCCAAGTTAGATGATTGGGACAACTAAACTTTAAGTGCTCCAAGTCAAATTCAAGTGAATCAAGAGTTCTCAAAGTCTTGTCAGAGATAAGAATCCACCTTCATTACTAAGACCATGCACCAGTTATGCCTAGAAATGGACTAGTAATTTGAATCCACTTAGTTCACATGTTTGTGCCTAGATCGCACATCCAAAAACTGTGAATTGGCCAGGGATGTGTTTAGATCCACCCTTATTATTCTTTCACTAGTTTGTACTTTGTCCAGTTCATCAAAGTGCAAAATGACACAATGTTTTGAATCATTTGGGCAGGGACACCACCAAAGAGATGAGACATGTTCTTCCAATTTTAGAACATGATAAGGTTCTTCAAGTTTTAGAACATGAGGCTCGGGGGTTGCCTACAGTAGATATATAGCTCTATTTTCGAGGACAAAAATATTTTCCAAGGGGGGAAGAATGTAATAAAGTAAGTTTATGATCTAGGGATCAGGCTAGTTCAGAGGGATCTAAAATTAGACATCGTTTCTTCATCCGTGTGTATGACCAAAGATCTCGAGTTTAGACTTACTAGGAGGTCTTGTGCTCTTGTCAACAAGTGATACACTTAGCTTAGTGGTTAAGTCTCAAGGATGTGAAGGAGGAGGTCATGGGTTCAATCCCCATGGGGAACATAGGGAGAGTATTTTGCCCAAAGAGATCTAGAGCCTTCTAGAAGCATCCACTTGAGTTAACTCAAGTTGACTGGAAACACTTGGCGCACATGCAGTTACATGGCCGACACATGGTTGGCTAGTATCCACCTGCCGAAGAAGGCAGTCCTATGGAGAGAGCTATACATAGAGGCATTTGATTGGGAGGGTAATGTCAAATTTATCTGCTAAATAATTGTTTACTGCTAAGCTACGCACCCAATACATTTAATATGATGTAACCACATCAACGGAAATTCATCTTACGAATAGCTCACCGGCATAACCACGTCCAGCGCATATACCGAGTCATTGTTATTCATTTGAATTGCCCAAACATGAGTTTAGCAGTACTTCAACGATAGAACTTCCAAAAAGGAAAGTACTTCAACGATAGAACTTCCAAAAAGGAAACTATGGAGGTTCTGGAAGTATAATTCGAACACGCAACTGATCGACAAGATTGTATTGTGATGACTTTGCAACGCAGTTGTATTTCCCACACGACGTACGGCATCTCCGCTAACGGACGAACTTTCAACTTTCAACTCGAATTTCTCGTTTCTAGAACCGATTTTGCATACTCTCTCTGGAGCTGCTTACGTGGCTTATTAGTCAAGCCACATTGACGTTTGTGTCCGCGATAAAAGCAACCAATCGCATTACCGTTATGCATATTTTTCGTGTTCATTCGAGACAGTCGTTCTCTCCTTCGCCTTCTTTGATCCACTGCATCACTCTTTCACAGTAGCATCCATGTGCGGACAACCGTTTCCTCCATCTGGGTCTCCTCTGGACTTATCTATTTTCTGTTGCAATATCTGTCAGGACCTGTGTCACGATCCTGTAGTGACTTTCTGTGGCCATATATACTGTTGGCCATGTCTTTATGTATCCGCCTCGACGCATTCCATTCCATTTGAGAATATAAAACATTGTCCAGTCTGCAAAAACAATGTGAGTGATGGGATTGTTCCCATATACAGTTGCGGTAAGTCGCCCGATATTCAGTTTCTTGCTGAGAAATTTCCAGGGACACATATCCCCTCTCGCCCCTCAACTCCCTCGTTAGAACGCTTGCCCGGTGCTTTGTCTCAAGGCCCCGCCTTATACAATGTAAGCAGAAACTCACACAGACCTTTGCATATCGTAACAACTGGTTCTGCGAGAAGTGGAATCATTAATCCAGGACACTCGAAAGCAGTAGTTATTCTGTATCTGCTTCTCAGCTTGTTCATGTCATTTCTCCCTAGTAGTGTTAGGAATGCCATCGGACGATATACTTTAATATCGTTTCCGATACAAAGAAGATACATCAACGAGAAACAGTTTGTTCTGCATTGGGGCTTCATATGCTTTGGAATCTTCGCTACTGTTGGATTCTTAATATGCTGACGAGCATGTGAAACTGTCAAAACTTTGTCGTCTCCAACCACTGCCTCTGCACTACATAAAGTTATGAGGAGCACAAAGCGCCACATAAGCTGAAAATGCGCGTCCCGAAACCAATATACATTCTAAGAGGTCACTTGCAGAGCTGATTTACGTATGTTTCTCATCTGTTCGATGTGAGTTTCCCCTATATCCGAAAAGGCTCGTACTCAGCGAGGACGAGTGAATTTCCTTGTCCGAGGCTGGTTATGCTCGATTTTTGTTTGCAGAGGGTTTTCATCAAGATAATCTTGCAGCATTCATGCATTTTTGTCTTTAAAACCTTTTATTCAAAATTCTTTATATGTTCTGTAGGTGCCGAGCTAATGAGTTCGTATCATTCTGTATAGGCGTGGAAACAGGTGCACTTCACATGGAACTCTGATAGAAAAATGTTATCTCACGTGAGATGCTGTATAGACATAGCGTCACACGGAAATCTGATAGAAGATTTTATCTCATGTCAGATGTATAGATATAGCTCATGTAAATAAGTGCATTGAGAATACATAGCAGCATGTAAATTTGACTATCAACAACTTGAAAGCCCCGAAACCCTCATACAATATTATCAACATCATTACATTACGGCAACGTCGGCGATGGACTTCTTTAAATACATTTTGATTCGAGAGGTGGACTCCAGATGATCTGTTTTTCCAAGTTGTGAGTTTCTAGCAGATATTTTTTTTTAACAAAAGGAAGTTCGGCCATGGCCTATTTTCCTAGACTTTAATTAAAAAAATAAGAAAAGTTACAAGTGATTGGGACTAGCGCCCATGGGACCCCCAAATCCCACAATGCAGGGGAAGAGTACGGCAAGCTAGAAGGCATTACAAATGAGGCGGAAAAATCTATCATCTCCCTCATGTGGGACCCATTTGGGTTTCAACTTGTTATTTTCAAGGACATAAATACAGTGATGTCTAAATGGTGGAGATCTCTTATCTCGGGAGATTCATTTTCCTAGAGAAAACAAGGATTTCTCAATCGACCATTCCTTTGGAGTTTGGCCAAAATTGACAGCACATCGCTCCCTCCAAATCTTCCAAAGAGTCTCGCCCCTGATGGCATTCCACAGTCTTGCTGAGCAGCCAATTGCCTCACCCAACAGCGCCTGTTGCCAGTTGATTTGGTTCGTGATTCTCAATACCCGTGTCACGTGACGCCAGATAACACGGGACTTTGGGCAATCGAAGAAGAGGTGGACTAGATCTTCGATGCATCGATGGCAATGCTTGCACTATGGGGGCACGCCACAAATTTTGTTGGCCTTAGCATTGGACCAGATACCCTTATGCAGGATCTGCCACATGAGAACGGACTTTTTGATCTCAATGAGGGGGTGCCAAATTGACATGAACTTTAGTTCCCATCGAAGTTTGGACCAAGAAAGGCACCACTTCCTATTAAGGGTGTGATGAACATCTGAGTTCACTTTGAAGTTGGGGATTCTGGATAGTTTCTTACCGTTGCTCCATTTGAGGCCCTCCAGACAAGGAAGATCATGTCCGTAGAGAAGGCGGGTAGTTGTGCAGTCCCACGCTAAACACCTCTCTTGAAGAAGAGTTCATTCATCGCGGGTAACTCTATGTCTCAGGTCTAAGTCTTCGAATCTGATCCACTGGTCGGTATCTTGATTCCAGAGTTGTTTCCACTGTCTGAACCCCTTGTTCCAAAGCCACTTAGCAGTTTGGAGGCTCCAAGATTCCACCCCCCTAATGCCGATGATCGAGAACCAGATAGAGTCATTTTGTCTCATCCCAGCTGCCCACTTCCACTCATCACTGATTCTGATGAATTTTTTGGCCTTGTTCCAACTCTTCCATAAGGAACAAACAAGGCTAGAGCCCTTAGGGGACACCCGGTGGGGGGAGAACAACAACGTGAGGATCCCTAAGTCCTTCCAACCAGGATGGCCAACTAGGGTAAGGTCTTTCAAGTTTTTGAAGATCAATTTAGCCCAGGAGGACTCACTATTGCTCCAAGCCTTGATAAACCACTTTGCTGCCAACTTGTCAGCCAACCCAGCGATATCCAAAATACCTAAGCCCCCCGAGTCTTTCGGGCTAATGCAAATTTTCCATTTTATTTTGGGAATCCCCCTCCTATTGGGTTCGCCAGTCCAAAGGAAGTTTCTACAAATTCTTTCTACTTTGGCCAACTCTTTCTCCTTCGGTCTTCAGCACGAGATAAAGTAAATAGTCGTGGAGAGCGTAAATGTATTAACCACCATTGCCCGCCCCGCCAAGTTAACTTGCATCCCTTTCCAATGATTTAGTTTGCTATCCAGTTTGGATAGCACCCACTTCCACCATTGGTCCATTGAGATGTCGAAGCCCATCGGAATACCAAGGAGACGGAAGACTTGACCGCTAGGTATAGCTTGACACCCCTGATCTAACAGCAATTGGGGTGGAGGCCCATGTATTGCTCTGAAAGCAGTTTTAGCATGGTTGATTTTTGAACCTGACGCCATACAAAAAGTGTCGAGGCAACTCCAGAACACCTCAATGTTGTTCCTATCGTTATGTACAAAGGCATTCATGTCATCGGCAAAGAGTCTCGCAATCATTTGCCCGTGATCAAGAGGTAGGGAAAGACCCTTGAGATTGCCAACATCCAAGTGATGCTTTAAAAGGCAATTGAGGCCATTTGAGGCGATAGCGAAGAGTAAAGGAGCCAGTGGCCAGCCTTGCCTGATCGATCTTTTTAAACATATGGGCTCAGAGAGCTTACCATTGATATTTATTCTTGTTGAAGCATTTCTGAGAAGAGTGGAAACCATCTTCGTGAACTTTTGGCTGCATCCAAGGTCTTTCATTGATTGAAGAATAAAGTCCCATTCCAATCTGTCATACGCTTTGTCAAAGTCGATCTTAATGAATACCATATCTTGTGCAGACTCCTCAGCAAATGCAATGCCTTCCCAAATATCGACAATTGCTTCAAGTATAGATCTACCTTTGATAAAAACTTTCTGATCCTCATGAAGCCATGATTTTAGATGACATGAGATTCTATTGGCGATAACTTTGGCAATTATCTTGTATCCAGTTTGGAGCATGGTAATTGGCCGCCAGTTTTCAATTTTGTTCTTAACCCCCCTTTTGTGAATTAGCTTGATAACACCATTATTAAGGCACTTGGGAGGGCACCGAAAGAGAGAGCCTCTTGCCATACCAGACGCAGCTGGGTGGCCACTACATGCTTGAAGGACTTGAAAAACTCATTGGTGAGGCCATTAGGACCTGGACTTTTTCCATTGGGAAGAGCATTAATAACCTCGATAATTTCGTTCTCAGAAATGTTAGCATCTAGCAGATGATTCATGTTTTGTGGGATTCTAGATTGAGCAACCCTTGAGATGGTTGCCATGAAGTCACCCCTCTATGGGGAAAGAGGAGTCGAGACCCCGAGAAGATAGGTAAAGTGCTCGACGATGATAGATCTGTTCTCAACTTCCGTGCTACATTCGATCCCATTGTTGTCGACCAAGAAGAGGATGGATTCCCTAGATTGCTTCCTTTTGAGGATGTTACATATCTCTTTCGATGGTTTTTCGGCCTTCCCCGCCCACCAATCTTTGAAGAATATTTGAAGATTTTTTCTTTGAATCTCCTCCTCGAATCTTAGTCTTCCCCTGACTTTCAGTAGACCTTGTTGGCATTGTAAGTTACCTTTGTTCACTTCTTCTTCAAGCCTTGAGAGCCTCCTGTATATCGTTTCTCTTCTTTTTTTTTCGGATATCTCTTATAGCCTTATGAGTCCTTATTAGAATTTGTCGAGTCCTTTCCACCACGCTTCTCCAACACTTAGCCGGTTCATTACAGTAGGCAAAGGCCTCGACCCACACTCCGGAAATTTCTTGGTGGACTGAGGGGAAGGAAAATGATGTCTGACAAGCATGAAACCAAGGAGCTTTAAGGAGCATGGGAACAAGTTTGAAAGAAAGAGTAATCGGGTAGTGGTCCGAGATGGTCAGGTCCGTGTGTTGGAAAATCGAAGGACTACCCCACTCAAGGATGGTGTTTTGGTCGATGTAACATCTATCAAGCCTTGCTTTCCTCAGAGAGTCCCCCAATGGGAGATTAGACCATGAGAACCCTTTCATGTCTTTTACCTCGACCAGGTTGAGATGGAGCTTGATTTTATCCCATATCTCTGTCTCCCAACCGTCAATAATATTCCCCTTGTTATTCCATCGGTCTTCAGGAAACTCAACCATGTTGAAGTCCCCGCAAATCAGAACATTGTGAGAGAGGGAGTCAAGGGAAGCCCAAGTATCGATTCTTTCTGCCTCTCCATTAGGGGCGTAAATTGTGACCATAGTGAACTGGTTAGGGAATCCGATAGAGGCAGCAATCCAACGATGATTCCGATCTTCACAAGTCGAGGTCAATTTGCCGAACCAGGAAAGGCCAATACCAATCGCAGCGCCTCCCGCCCCCCTAGGGTGCGAAGTGGAGAACCAAAGGTGGTTTGGGGAAATGCATTTAAGTCGCTTCTGGAGATCCTCTGCGTTGATTTTAATCTCTTGTAAGCAGATAAAGTCGGGGTTGAGGCACTTGTCTTTGAACCATTGACCCAGAATCGCCGCTCTTGAGGGGTCAGACAAACCCCTCACGTTTAGCGATGTGATTTTCATTATTGATGGTTGCCCTCTTTGAGGGGAGGGACCCGATCTTTTTTTTTCTTGTGATCTTCTTTTTTCCTCCCAGCTTCTTGACTTAGGATCCTACTCTTTAGGGGGCTCTTCCACGGCAAGCCCGACGGTTGTTTCCCTTTAAGCTTTGACTTTTGTTGCGGTAAGCTTGGTATGCAAACTGGAAGAGAAGTACCACGGAAGGAGCTTTCACTGTCTGGATTGTCTTCATTGCTAGTAGTGAAGCCCTCCTCTTTACTCGTGGTGTAGCCTTCCTGGTTGTCTTCTTTGCTATTAGAGCACCCAGGGGCATTGTTAACAGGGCCTTCTTCATAATGATTATCCCCTGGGAAGTCGACCTCATTAATCTCCTTTTCTAGGTTGCAGTACATGTTAATTGAAGGAGCAATGGTCGAAATATTCTTTGCTGCTGATCTTCGAGGGCTAACTTTCCTCCTACGTCTCACTTCAGTGAAACCTTCTGAATCCGTCTCTGCTACACGAGCGCCCTCTTCTTCCTCAGACCCCGAGTGCCAACATGAGGGAGAGGATCTAGGGCCCCATCTGATTTAAGCTTGTTTTTATTGGTACTTTGCTTCAAAGGGCAATCTTTGATCGTATGACCTTGTTGCCCACAACGGAAGCACGCATTGGGTAAATTCTTGTAAGTAACCTCCTGTACCCAAATTTTACCATCTCCAGAGTTTATGGAGATCTTCGAGGGAAGGACCTGGTTCAAGTCCATTTCAACGCAGATTTGTGGGTGCCATCGTGCGTTGAAAGAATATCGAGTTCCATCATAGATTAACCCCCCAACATCCTCTCTAGAGCCCATCGGGCGACCGATTGGTGAAACGATTTCTTGAAGAAATCCATATAGGAAGTACGGTAGGTTGGGAAGATCTACCCAAAGTGGGTAACGAAGCGGTTTTGACTTGTTTGGAACGAAGTCTGGGGACCACTTGAATAGACATAAGGTGGAATGTCCTACTTGCCAGGAGCCAACTTGCAAGGCTTGGAAAGCCATCTCCTCATTCTCAAACACTAAAATCAAATGGTTAGCAGGGAGAAATTGACATTTGGACATAATTAAACCACGCGGGAACCACTCCTTGCGCAACCACATTCTAATATTCTCGAGGGGAGGCCTGGGGCCGAATAATTGACCAATCAAACAAGTTTTTTTTAATTCCTCTTGCTTTGCCGCAATAGTCTCTTTGCACAAAGAAACCACTAGAGGTGCGACATCAGATGGGACTGAGTCCTCCTTGGGGGGGCACTGAGAGGAAGAGGGAGCCACATTGCTCATAACCAACGATGGAAAAAGTGTTGCCATTAGAAGGAGGATCAACAACCTTCCCCTTGTTCTACTTCTATTATTCCACCAACTTTTTCGAAGCAGCGAGTTTTGGGTTAACGGGAGCCTTAAGTTCTTTATTCTTCAAGCCTTAACTACCTAACTAAAGTACTAATGCACGCGAAAGAACCTGACCAAAATGATTTAATTGGAAAACAAAAGCGTTTAGCCTTAACACCCGCCACACAATTCGAAACCGCATCACGATGGGGAGGCCCAGAGCTTCGAGGTCGCAAGGCAGGCGCCTCTTTCTTTCTTTTCTCTCTTTTAAACTCTTTTTGAACACGAAAGTTGCAACCTCCTCCTCTTTGAAATAAAACTCTTGCGCGAACACTTCCCCTTTATTATCGTTAACTTTGCCTTTCTTCTTAAACTGATCCAAACACGAAAATTCAAGGGCGCCATATCTAGGGTTTTCCCCCGCAAGATACCACCCAACCTTTGCTCTCTGCTACATGCCCCTATCTATGAAGCTGAAATCATTGAGGTCATTGATGCGCTCCCTCTTGGTAAAAGCCCGGGACCGGACGGGCTCACTAACAAGTCCTTTAAATCCTTCAAGTTGGTCGTTGCCACCCCTATTCGTCTGATTTGACCGGAGGCGCTCAGGTTCGACGCACTTCCTTCTTGTCTCAACAATGGTATTATCAAGTTAATTCACAAAAAAGGGGAAAAGAATAGAATAGAGAACTGGCGTCCTATTACGATGCTCCAAACAGGATACAAGATCATCGCCAAAGTCATTGCCAATAGAATCTCTTGCCACTTGAGGGCGTGGCTAAGCGAGGACCAAAAAGGTTTCATCAAAGGCAGGTCAATTTTGGAAACCATTATTGATATTTGGGAAGGACTTGAATTTGCAAATGAGTCTAAACAAGATGTGGTCTTCCTCAAGATTGACTTTAATAAAGCCTATGACAGGCTTGAATGGGACTATATTCTGCAGTCGCTCCAAGATCTTGGATGTAGTCATAAATTCACCAAGATGATCGTGACCCTTCTCGAAAACGCATCGACCCAAATTAACATCAATGGCAAACTTTCGAAGGTGATCAAACTTAGAAGATCTATCAGACAAGGGTGCCCATTGGCTCCCCTTCTCTTTGCCATCACCACGGAGGGGCTTAGTAGACTTGTGGCGCACCAAGTGGATGCTGGTACTATCAAAGGCCTCCGTTTGCCTCACGACCACAGTCAGATCACCATGAGGCTTTTTGCCGATGATATGAATGCGTTTGTTCACAATGATAGTGCCAGCCTTGAGACGTTCTGGAGGTGTCTTGCTACCTTTTGTGAAGCCTCTGGATCCATAATCAACCACTCTAAGACCGCCTTTAGAGCTATTGTGGGGTCTCAGCCCGGCCTTCACATTGATCATGGCTGTCAAATCATTCCGCAGGGCCAAATTTTTCGGCTTCTTGGGATCCCTTTGGGATTTGGCGTCTCTATGGAACAGCGGTGGAACTGGGTGCTGGCCAAACTCGAAAATAAGCTTAACTATTGGAGAGGTATGCAAATCAATCTTGCTGGTCGTGCGATGGTTATCAACACGTTCCTCCTTTCTTCTACCATTTATTTCCTTTCTTGATGGAGACCGAAAGAGCAAGTTCTGTCCAAACTGGATAGTATTTGTAGAAACTTCCTTTGGACGGGCGATCACAATAGAAGGGGGGTGCCTAAAGTCAAATGGTCCATTTGCACTAGCCCTAGAGATAGTGGGGGACTTGGTATCCTGGACATTGGGTGCATGGCTAACAAACTGGCAGCCAAATGGATGATTAAGGCTTGGAGCAATGGGGAGGCCTCGTGGGCCAAGTTGATCTTCAGAAACAAGAACGAGTTGGCTCTCATGGGTTTCCCAAACTGGAAGAATCTCGACATCTTGACCCTATTGTTTTCCCCAGTCCCCGTCTTCCCAAAAGGCTCTAATCTCATATGCTCCCTATGGAAGAGTTGGAATAAAGTCAAAAGCTACACAAGAATTAGTGAAGATTGGAAGTGGGCAGCCGGTATTAGACAAAACGACTCTATCTAGTTTCCGATCCATGGCATCCGGAGCGTGGAACCTTGGAACATTCAAAATGCCAAGAAATTATGGAACAAAGGCTTCAAAAAATGGAAACATCTCTGGAAACATGACACCAACCGCTGGATCAACTTCGAGGATATTGACCCTCGTGTCAACATTTCGTACGAAGAATGGAACACTTTGCAAAGCAGATGTCTCGCCTGGGATCGACACAAAACTCGCCTTCTCATGGGACATGACACATCAAGCTCGCTTGGTTTGAAATGGCACAACGGGAATAGCCTATCAAAAATCCCGAACATCAAAGAAACGATTGACTATCAGATTAACCTCAACAAGAAGTGGTGCCTGTCTTGGACGCGGCTTCGGTGGGACATGAAGTTCATGGCTATCTGGCACCCCCTCATAGAAATCAAAAAGTTTGTCCTCTTATGGCAAATTCTTCATCATGTTCATTCTGTGTAATATTATTAGTGCTTGCTTCTACGTCTAAGTGCTTTTTTGCTCTCTTTTGTCCACGAGATGTTACCGGTGCAATGTCGTTTGGATCCATCGGCTCACCTGGGGGACCATGTGAATGATAGCGTAGGTTTTCCAGTCGACTCCTATCAAAGGATCCATACTCTCTAACATGTGCAGTACAAATCCGTCATTTCCGATAAATTTGATACTTGCACTGTGTGCAAGGATATGCCATTCTCTCTTCAGGATCCAAAGAAGCCATCTGCTACAATATGGACATTTTAGAACATTTTAGAACATTTCTTTTTTTATTAAACCTAAAAATCTAACTCTTAAAGACCTAAATACTTAAATACCTAAAAAAACTTAAAATCTTAGTTTTAAAATCCTAATCTATATAACTATCCTATTTTATCTATATACTCAGATTTTTTCTTGATTGATCCTATTTTATATATATATTTATTTATTTATTCAGATTTTTTTTCTCTTAATTAAGTTATATGTATGCCTAAACCCTAAAACCCTAATTTTAAAGATCTGGACCTAAATTATGTATATTTCTATACACATCTGTATATACATGTATATATGTATTATATGTGTATGTGTATGTGTGTATATATGTTATGTACGTGTTAAAACCCTAAAACCCTAATCCAAATGACCTAGAACTAAAACATGTATATATATGTATGCATGTGTATATATATGTGAATATAGATAGGTATATAAGTATGTGTGTTTGTGTATTTATATATTTATTTATATATTCAGATTTTTTCTTTACTTAATTATATTTAATTAAATAATTTAAAACACTAGCTCTTTTTATATTTATTTACGTATATAATTATCTTATTTTATATATATATTTATTTATATATTCAGATTTTTTTTCTTACGTAATCCTATTTTTATATATTTAATTTTATATATTTAATTATAAATATTTAATTAAATTATTTAAAACACTAGTTCTTTTTATATTTATTTATGTATATAATTATCTTATTATATATATATATTTATTTATATATTCAGATTTTTTTTCCTTACGTAATCCTATTTTTATATATTTAATTATATATATTTAATTAAAACCCTAATCTTAAAATTCTATGTATATTTTTGTATGCATGTGTATCTACATGTATGTATGTATTAGATGTATATGTGTGTTTGTGTATATATGTAATCTACGTATTAAAACCCTAAAACCCTAATCAGAAAGACTTAGACTTAAATATGAAATACTAAACCCTAAAACCCTAATCTTAAATATGTAGACCTAAAATATGTATATTTCTGTATACATATGTATATACATGTATATATGTATTACATGTGCATGTGTATGTGTGCATATATCTTATGTAGGTGTTATAACCCTAAAGCCCTAATCTTAAAGATTTAAATCTAAAATATTTATATTTTTGTATGCATGTGTATCTACATGTATGTATGTATTATATATATATGTGTGCTTGTGTATATATGTTATCTACTTATTTATTTATATATTCAGATTTTTTTTCCTTACGTAATCCTATTTTTTGTATATTTAATTATATATGTTTAATTAAATTATTTAAAACACTAGTTCTTTTTATATTTATTTATGTATATAATTATCTTATTTTATATATATATTTATTTATATATTCAGATTTTTTTTCCTTACGTAATCCTATTTTTATATATTTAAGTTTATATATTTAATTATATATATTTAATTAAAACCCTAATCTTAAAATTCTATGTATATTTTTGTATGCAAATGCATGTATGTGTATGTGTGTGTATGTGTATGCATGCGTATACATGTGTGTGTATGTATACATGCATGTGTGTATATGTGCGTATGTATGCATGTGTGTATATATGTGTGTATGCATGCATGCCGGTATATGTGTGTGTGTATGTGTATGTATGCATATGTGTATATATGTGTGTGTATGTATGTGTGTATGCATGTGTGTGTATGTATGCATGTGTGTAAATTTATGTGTGTGTGTATGCATGCATATGTGTATATGTGTGTGTGTATGTAAGCATGCATGTGTGTATAGGTGTGTGTATGTAAGCATGCATGTGTGTATAGGTGTGTGTATGTAACCATGCATGTGTTTACATGTATGTGTGTATGTATGCATGTGTAAATTAATGTGTATCTTCCTTTCTCTTCTCTCTCTCTCTTTCTTTCTCTCTCTCTCTCTCTCTCTCTCTCTCTCTCTCTCCTTCTCTCTCTATCAATAGAGAATAAACGAATCACTTACAAGTATATCTCTTTTTGAATCGTTGTCGTCAAAGTGTAATGTAGGTCGTCTCTCATCCAATTCCAAACAATCGACGCCAACGAACTTCTGCGAAATCAACAAAAAGAGAAATTAGAAACCCTAAAGCATAGAGAAACACAAATGCTAACAGTACGTGCAGCACTTACCAATATGTGAGAGCTAAGCCGAGAGAGAGTGTGTGTGTGTAGAGAGAGAGATCCGTGTGTGTGTGTGTGCACAAGACAATGCAGGTTCGCGCGCGCAAGTTCGACAGTAGACCGACAATACTCAAACACGCGCAGAAATGTGAAGTTTTGCTCTCGCGTTCACGGTATGTTTAAAAATTCGCCGCCGCTATAGGCGCCGGTATGGACGTCGGTATACGCGTCAGTAGTTGCCAATAATTTACCGACGCTTATACCGACGCTCATATGGACGCATATACCGACGCCTATACCAACGCTTATACTGGCGGCTGCGGGCCACACCGACGATCCGTTTAAAACGGTCATACCGACGGTCACTTGACCGTCAGTATCTCTTAGTGAGATTTTCCGAGGTTTATACCGATGCCGACTATGACCGGCGGTATATGCAGCGTCGGTATGCCCCTCATATGTTGTAGTGAGTATGTTTTTTCCAAACTTTGGAAGCCTCTTTTCTCTTTGTTTCTTCTTGTTTTTGCAGATTTGTTCGCGTTGCCATGTAGAACGTTCCATTCCACACATTTTGATATGCGACAAGGGGAGGGGTGATCTCTGAGGGTTAAAGAGATACTACTTCTGGAATTTCTGCAGCACATTCAACTTCGAATTTAAAGAAAAGAGGAAAGATTCTTAAACTCAAGCATACATTCCACACACACATACACACTCATGTTTGTTCACATAATGACACACATACGTAATCTAATTATGAATGTACTTATGCATTTGATTATGCATCTACACATATCTAAGATATAAATAAATAAAGAGACAGTTAGAAAAGAAGAAGAAGGAAGAAGAAGGAAAAAGAGAAAGAAAGAAAGAGTAAGAGATAGAGAGAAATAGATGAAAGCATGTGAATGATAAAGAGAAAGGATGAAAGAAGAGAAAGAGAGAAGAAGAAGGAGATTTTGAGTGTTAGAAAGAGAAGGAAAAGATATAGAAAGAGAGAGAAGAGGAAAGCAACAACAAGATTAGCTTACCTACCTCCACTTAAATGGTCGTAACTCTCTTATACGATATCGAAATTGGATGATTCAACTTGGCATAGGAAGTAGACTTCAAGGCCTTTCCAGTGAGTAGCAGGAATCTATCATTAGATAATGAAAAACCACCTATAGAGAGCAATTAGTTCTCTGCATACCTCTTCAAAGAGGCATGTTGTCCACTCACCTACTTTTTACATGAATTTATCTATGCACATGAAGTTAAACTAACTTATGTTGATTCATAAAAGCATGCACAGATCTTGTTGGTGTGTTTTAGAATCTTTGGCAGGTATTGAAGGAAGGAAAAGACATTGTAATGAGGGCGTGTAGTGCCCAACAACACATTGTGGAAAAGTTTCTTATTTGTAGGTTTATGGAGCAAATAAAGTGGTTTTCCAACCACTAGGCTGATGCCTATCATTGTAAAGACTAATTTTTTTTTTCAAGCTTCATTTTCCTGGCAAAATGCTACCGGAAATTTTGTAGCCACATGGCATTATATGCCATGTGAGAACTAGAGTGATGTTATGTTGTGTGAGAGAGGAAGTCTTTTGTCAGCATAGCTAAAAGCATATAATTTTATTGAAGTAAAATGCATGAGTAAATGTATATATACATAGACGATATGGTTGTTATAAAGTTGAAATGCATGATGCATTTTCTGTTTATAGAAGATCACTTTTATGTATCACCACGACTAGTTAGGGTGAGCATGAGGTGTGTGATCGAGGTACCAGGCATAGGCTAATTATGCTTTTAGAAAGTAAAAGATAAGGTATATACATCAAGAGCAACTAAGATGTGTTTTCGACTAGTAATGCACGAGCACATAAATTGTTTTTCATGCGAGTCTATATACTTGATATAGAAGTTTGTCTCGAGTCCGCACAAGAGTGCTATGGTTATGATCATCAATACAAGTATTAAGTGCTTGTATATGATTGGTTGTGATGGGATTAATGAATGTGCAAGAGGCACAATGAATAGAATGATGTCCATAGATATTCACTTTCACTGAAAGGTGGATACTATGTAAAGAGTTGATTTTTCAACGAGATGATTTGTGATGGTTAATTGATTTGCATTGATCTAGAAGATCATTATATCCATGGATATATCTCCATGTCATAATCCATCCAAGATAATGAGTTATTTTGTTTAATCATAAGGATTAACATGTCTCATCATTTTTAAGTTTGAAAAAAATGATGGAGCAAATAGTTAGTCAGGTAGCAGCCTCATAGCGATTTGGATGCTACTCTTTGAGGGAATGCCCAAATTTATTAAAATTGGGAGGCAACATATCTCTTACGCGTTTCTTCAAGCTGACCAAGTTTCACGTAATTTGGAGACTTTTAGATAGGTCAAGTGACCTCTGCACTAAAAGTGCTGCTAGTAGAGGTAGAAGCCTGAAACAACTAACATAGAGCTGTTACAAAGGGCATTTCTCTTAATTGGTAGATCCAAATGAAATTATTTTTGTTGGATATGAAGGATTACTAAAGGCGCTTTGTTCATACCAATTTTCATTATTTTTAGAGATAATTTGGTAGGTCAAATAATCTCTGCACATCAAAGTGCAGTCTCTGGAATTTATGAAATGACCAGAGACCATGTCACTTAGAGGTGATTGGTTCTCTTAGCTCATTTACTCAAATTCAGTGATTTTTGTTTCTAACATTATCTACATATCTCCAAATTGTGTATATAAAATTGCAAGATGCAATGTTTCTCCATTTAGGAGATATAAACAAAAGAGTAAATGTTAGCCTCTGCAAATTTTTAAAATTATGCAGGTATAGAGGCTTAGTATTTTGGTGATTGTGGAAGATCCAAATGTCCAAATACTATGAAAATTATATCCATACAATTATATAGTATTAAATATGGGCTATTAAAATTTGAAAGAAATTGGACATCATTTGATAGGTCAAAGGATCTAGTCTTCTCAAACCAATCTCTGGTGAGGATTTTCCAAAGAGTGATACATGTGTCTGATGAGCACATGATATTTTCCTATTGGAAACTCCAATTTCAAAAGGTTTTGTTGGAGAAGCTACTCCAGTATAGACTCTATGATATCGCCAAAATTCAAGTACTTTGGAATTTATCTTCATTGTTAGAAGATGTTATAAATGTGCAGCAACAATGTTTCTAGGCTCACCTAAGCACAGGTGTAGCAAGGATAGAATTATACTTTTGAATGAGTATTTGATACACATACATGCATGCATACATACACACATGTACACACACATGCACACACATGCATGCCTACATACACATACATACACATATACACACATGTATACACATGCATACATACACACACATACACACACATACACATGTACACATGCATACATACACACACATATATACACACATGCATACATACACACATATAATCCTATTTTTATTTTGAAGTTTTTTTTACATCAAATATATAAAATTAGGATTAGGGTTTTTACGCTATTCACACATACATACACATACACATAATATATATATATACATGTATATACACATGTATACAGAAATATACATATTTCAGGTATAGATATTTAAGATTAGGGTTTTAGTTTGTTTAGTATTTCATATTTAAGTCTAAGTCTTTCTGATTAGGGTTTTAGGGTTTTAATACGTAGATAACATATATACACAAACACACATATACATATAATACATACATACATGTAGATATACGTGCATACAAAAATATACATATTTTAGATTTAAATATTTAAGATTAGGGTTTTAGGGTTTTAACACCTACATAACATATATGTACACATACACATGCACATATCATACATATATAGATGCATATACACATGTATACAAAAATATACGTATTTTAGGTCTAGATATTTAAGATAACCCCATTTGGTTTTGCATTTATCTTCCAAGTGCGTCCATAATTATCTAAGAAGTGCATGAGTTGCTATAGTCAGCATGCATAAGCCGTTGAACAAGGCGTTGGAATTGATACACGAACCGAGTGTTCCATCTTCTCGACACTTGAACCCAATGTGAAGAAACAACACTGCAATTCAGGTGTGCATAATTTATGTTTTCTTGCGTAGGCATGGATGATAAGCAAATAGTTGTAGCTTTTTCTTCCTTGGGAATGGTAGCATACTCATAAACCTTGTAATTTCATGGGTGTTAAGGGCTAATCATATTTGGTATGAGCACCGCCATGTAAATTGGCAAGTAGCTATCCTCATCTTGCCACTCCTCTCATCGACATTTGAAGCAAAGACTTTTGCACACATTCATACATTAGAACTTTGATGTATCAAGGCTTTTGAAAAACCCGAAAAGGTATTAATCATTTTAGATGCACATACTTAAAGCTTCATCATCAAGCCAGATCATGTATGTGTCATTTAAGTTGATGTTTGAAATTTTTTCACTTGATCTTACACATCTCCATAAGTAAATTTCAATCACAAAAAAGAATATCTCACTCAAATGAAATCATCAACTCTAATTCAAAAATGGATGTTTTTGCTTTGTAAATTACTTCCTTGGTTCTTGAAACTTCACAACAAGAGGAATATAATTTCTTTAGGTTTGCAAGAGATAACATTCGATATGGTTTTGACTCAAGTGACCTTGAGTTTTTAAAATCCAAAATCATTATAAAACGTGGAGAGGATTTATCTAGTGATGAACAATTTCTTTACTATAGTAAAATCAGTATGATATCCTTGAACTTCTATGGGAGGCCTAAGGCAAATATCTTTCCAAGTGTTATAGGGAAACATTAACTCAAACACCATTTAATGGTGAAACATGGAGTGCTTTTTTAACACAAACTAATGAGTTTGCAAGCTGCTTTCAAAACCTAAAACAAAAAATCATTCACCTTAACATTGAAGAAGTGTTTTTTGCACGTAATATCTACTATGAGGACAAATATGAAATGGAGGAACAAACATTTGTTCACAATTATGACATTAACAAATAAGAATATGATAATGAGAATGAATATGAAAGAAAAGAGAACAAAGATCTTAATAAAGTCAATGATGAATCTACACAATGGATGAAATCAAGACCAATGAACAATATAAAACTTCTAATAACAAGTATATAGAGTGGGAAGAGAGTTCAATCCTAAATTCTAATATTCTCAGTGTTCCTCTATATGAAGAGAGGGGAGAGGAGACCCATATAAATTATCTTAATAATGAGTCTAATGAATCTAAAGAACTCATTTTATTTCAAACACTTGATAAAGATGATTATATCAAATTTTATAATGACTTACATCTTAATTGCTTCACTTTGATTAATGGATCTCATGCTCAAAACACAGAATGTTTTTCCTCTTTAAAGAGACTGAAAGTGATGATGCAGGGGATGAGTATTCAAATTTTAGTATTGAGAAATTTTTTGCTTGTTCAAATCAAGTTGATAATCAAAATGATTTTCAAAATTGTGATTTAAAAGTAATGCAAGGAACTCTTAACTATATTTTTTTCTCAATGGAATAATGTGGAAATAAATTAAATTGATCAATTTGTTGCTCAAGCATGTGGGGAAACATTATCTAATAAAATGAATACTAAAAAATATGTTGAGGTTAATGACTTTGCTTTATTTGATTTACCTTCTCCTATCCATATAAGTAAACAATACAAAGATTTAGGGGAAGTGAATGAAGTAAAAAGAAAATAAATGCTTATGAAAGATATCACAATGCAGAACCTTATGGAAATGAAAGTTTTGATATTCAACAAATAGGGAATGAAGACAATGGTGAGATTAATTCTTACAAGAGATATCACAATGCACAACCATATGGAAGTTTTCAAAATGAAAATGAAAGTTTTGAGAGGTATGAATTCGATCCACAAATGGGGTAATGAAAAGAACGAATATGTTGAAATTAATGAGGTGCCTAGAGATTTTGTTAATGTTGAAGACTATTTTGACTACACCAAAATATTATCATCGAGTGATACAATTCATGAAAATTCTTTGACTGTATAATTTATATGGTTGTCATTCATCTTTACACTCTTTCCTTATCATATGTCAAGATTTTTCTAGATTGGAGGTATGCATGGACTACTACCTTTCCTAGTTTTTGAAGTTTTTTCTCAAACTTATTTAACTATTTTCATTTTTCTTTAAGAATTTTTGATTCTAGGTTTTTACTAAGTGGGAGAGGAGTACATGATGCTAGGGTCATTGATAGGTTTATTTAACAAGGACAAAAACTAGGCATGTGAATGTTTCATAGATTGCGTTATTCATGAGGTTTTCAAGATGGAAGTTATGTGCAAGTATAGGTGGATTGAAAGAAATAAACTTCAACTAAGCTTTTTCCATTTTAGTTCCAATTCCAATTTTCAAGTTTTGCACCATGTTTCTTATGAATTCTTGCATCTAAAGTATGCATGAGTGATAGGTATAAGCACAAAAGTTTCCTATCCAATAGATGCACGTCCATTTGCACCAATTTAAATTGTAAAAGGCATAATGAAATCTAAAAGAAAAGTCTAAGTTTGGGAGGAAAAACCTCTTCATCAGATGCTCTTACCTTGTCTATGCACCAAAATTGATTGAATTTGCACATAGAGGATGCATGGTAGGGTCTCACTACATGACCTTGCATTGAAGCACATATTGAGTTTTACCTATGCCCACAGAGAGATTATAAAGATTGATGTATATGCACATTGATATGTATGTGAGTTAGAACACAAGCTTCACCATCAAATGCCTTTACCATAGTGGTTGCACCATATTTGTTTATCAATGCATTTAAAAGTATGCATTAAATAGGGCTTCATTATAAGAAATTGTGTAGATGATTATCTTCTGATCCCATGCACGTAACACATTTAGCAAACTAATATGTGAGATGAATTTAGTTTTGAAGAAACCTATATTTCTTGCCCCATCGAGGATGACTATAGGTTTGGAGGGGGTGAGTATTATAGACATTTCCAACTCTACTCTCGCTTTTAAAACACACGAATGGCTAGTTTCTCTATCAAATATGTGTAAATGCATGATTCTTGATGGCATAAGGGTAGATCCTCATTTTGAAAACTATCAAACTATCTATGTTCGAGATGGCATTGAAGATTATTGTCCATCATTGAGGCTATATTGTGGTGATCATGTGCTGGCAAGACAAGGGTATCCCTTACTTTAGTGCATGGCTTCTAATATCAGTAGCGATGGTGTTGTTCATCTTGAGGAAAAAAAATCTAAATTTAGAGCTAACTATCTATAAAAACAGGGACAAGCGCTTGTGATAGACGCTACGGAAGAAGGAAGCTTGTGACATTTGAGAGGAGTTTTGAGTCCGATATGATAGTTCATCATCTGAAGATGATAGATGGTGCCAATTTGTAGATACTTCTAACACCATTGTTCTTGGAGGGACGTCAATCTTCTGACATCAGGCTACGCTCTCTCTTGTGATGATTCTTTGTTAACGTGTTTCACATCAATCTTTCATGCTATATCTAGCACTGTGAACAATAGATGAATCAAAATTTGATGCAGCTATTGAGATTCCAATTTTTGAAGTATACAATCTCATCCAAAATATGCTCTGATACCCTCCATTTGATTTGAACACATCTTTTTATTTTTGTTTCTACCCAACAAAAACATCAACTAAGTTGACTATCTCTATGAACGTAAGTCTATTTGACATCTATACTTTGAAAACAGACTTCGAGTCTATGTAACTTTACATATTTTTTCCTGGTGGAACTAGGTGCTATCCAAACTCGATAGCAAACTAAGTCATTGGAAAGGTATGCAAGCTAACTTGGTAGGGCATGCTATGGTTGTCAACACATTTTTGCTTTGTACGACTATTTACTTTATCTCGTGTTGGAGACCTAGGGAGAAATAATTGGCCAAACTGGAAACAATCTATAGAAACTTCCTATGGACTTGGGAGCCCAATAGAAGGGGGATTCCCAAAATCAAATGTGAAACTTGTATTAGCTCGAAAGACTCGGGGGGCTTGGGTATTTTGGATATTGCTAGATTGGCTGACAAGTTGGTGGCAAAGTGGTTTATCAAGGCTTGGAGCAATAGTGAGTCCTCTTGGGCTAAATTGATATTCAAAAACTTAAAAGACCTTACCTTAGTTGGTCTTTCCGATTGGAAGGACATTGGGATCCTCACACTTTTGTTCTCCCCCCACCCGGTGTCCCCTAAAGGCTCTAGCCTCGTGTGTTCCTTATGGAAGAGTTGGAACGAAGCAAAACAATTCATCAGAATCAATGATGAGTGGAAGTGGGTAGCTGGAATAAGACAAAATGACTCTATCTGGTTCCCGATCATTGGCATAAGAGGGGTGAAGTCTTGGAACCTCCAAACTGCTAAGCAGCTTTGGAACAAGGGGCTCAAACAGTGGAAAAAACTATGGAAACAAGAGATTGGCTAGTGGATCAGGTTTGAAGACTTAGACCGAAGACATAAAGTTTCTCAAGGGGAATGGAATCTTCTTAAAAAAAAAGTGTTTAGCGTGGGACCACTCAACTACCTGCCTTCTCTACGGATAGGATCTTCCTTGCATGGAGGGCCTCAAATGGAGCAATGGTAAGAAAATATCCAGAATTCCCAACTTGAAAGAAAACTCAGTTGTCCATCACACTCTTAATAAGGTGTGGTGCCTTTCTTGGACCAAACTTTGATGGGAAATTAAGGAATGCCATCAGGGGTGAGACTCTTTGGAAGATTTGGAGGGAGCAATGTGCTGTCAAGTCTCGCCAAATCCCAAAGGAATGATCAACTGAGAAATCCTTGTTTCTTTTAGGTAAAAGAGTCTCCCATGATAAGAGATCTCCTCTGTTTAGGCACCACTACATTTATCTCCTCGTTGATAGCAAGTTGAAACCCAAATGGATCCCACATGAGGAAGATGATAGATTTGTACACCTCATTTGTAATGTCCTCTAGCTTATTGAACTTGTCCCCTGATTTGTGGGATTTGGGGGGTCCCATGGGCACTAGTCCCATTGACTTCTAACTCTTCTTCTTTATTTTAATTAAAGTCCAGGAGAATAGGCCAAGGCCGAACTTCCTTTTATAAAAAAAAAACGATCAAGCCACCCCCCTCCCCAACCACGCACACACACACACACACACAAATAAAAACTTCACACGTGAAAATTCACATATTCATACACATAAAAATCGTGCAACAATATCCACACGATTTTCATTAAAGCATGGTTGGGTTGTTGGGAATGATGGATGGACACTCCAAGAGAATGAGTAGGTACTGCCAAATCTTGCTTTGTACCAGCCCTTTGATGCTTCAGACAACTTGAAACTTCAAGTCTACAAGAAAACCTTCTATTTTTTACTTGACACCTGCTGTATCTTTTGCTCAGTATGACTAGAAAAGTAGGAATTGGAAAAATTCCTTTTAGGGGTATCTAATTAGCTTAGCAAGCTAACTATTCCAAGTGATATCACTTAAGAAGATTAACTATGCTCAAAGAAATCAATTTAGCAAGTAAACCTTTACCCCCGATATTTTAGGACTGTTGCAGACTTTGATGAGTGATCACTTCGATGAATTTTTCTCTGAACGGGCTGAATAGAAATCCTTCAAATTTTAACAACATGTAGATGACTTTGAGTTGGTTCCAACAAGCTATAGATCTTTTAATTTGGTGAAGAAATGAGTGATATATGCTCTCCACAAGTTGGCAGACTTATAGACACTATGACAAGGAACTCAGAAATGAACAATGTAGATATATGTATTAATGAACACTTTTATACAATGCCATAGGCATGAAGATCATTGCCTTATGGTGTAGATAAGTGTGGGCTAGAGTATAGATATCACACACACTCAGAATTGATAATGAGAAGCTCGGAAAGTGACTCTTCTACCCATGACTTTTTTATAGTGGTTGAGTATAAGGTTTGAATTTGAATTCAAACTTTTGGCTCTCTATAATGATGCTCCTACATCCTAGGAGATATTCCATCAATCAAAGGTAACTTTTCCACGAGTTCCTTTTGGTAGGTGTTTACAAAGATTCCAAGTCAAATGTGACTTTTACAAAAGGTAAAGTGGTAATTAACCACTAGCATTGGTTCTTATGCTTCTCCATATGTGTATGAATTTGAAGGCAAATGTGTAGGCTTGTGACTTGCACCAACAGATCCCCATCAAGCCAAACATTTTGGCTTGGTCTTCATCTTCAATCTTCATGTATATCATGCAATCCAATCATTGACTTAAACATGCAAATTTTGGTTCCATCCAATGCTTTAGTTAACAAATCTGCACATTGCTTGTTGGTAGATACATATGTTAGTTGAATGTCCTTGCTTAATAGCTTCTCTCTCACATAATGGTAATGATAGATAGGATTAGCTACAAGGTGAAGTGAGATTGTATTATCTCCAAAGATCAATGGTGACCTAGTATATAAACCCAATTCTGTATACAATAACTTGATCCATATGGATTCTTGAGTGGCATTTGCCAATCCTCTATACTCTGCTTCTGTAGAAGATAAAGCAACAGTAGGTTGCTTTTTGAAGTCCATGATATTGGTTTATCACTAGCAAATGAAATGTATCCAGAAGTGCTCCTCCTATCATCCTTGCATCCTGCCCAATCTGCATCTGAATAAATCTTCATATCTAAATCTGAAGTGTAAGTGAAATACAAACCATGATTTTGTGTATCCTTGAGATACTTCAAGATTCTCTTGGCAGGCTCCATGTGAGGTGCTCTAGGCTTGTGCATAAATTGACTTAGCACACTAACTCCATATGCAATATCCATCCTTGTTAAGGTAGGATAATTCAAGCTACCCACAATGCTTTGATAACCTGTAATATCATCAATTTCATCACCTTCATGGGCACTTAGTTTTAGGTTTACCTCCATTGGAGTACTTGCAACTTTCGCATCCTGCAAATGAAACTTCTTCAACATATCTTGTATCTATTTTTTCTGAGTAATATATATTCCAGAGTTAGTATAGACTAACTCAAGTCCAAGAAAGTACTTTAGTAGACCAAGATCATTAATCTTGAACTCCTTTATCATCTGGTTCTTGAATTGTCTGATTCCATTGACATCATTGCCTGTAAGTATGATATCATCAACATATACACATAGGTATATTACCTTTGAATTACTTCTCTTGATGAATAGAAAAGTGTCTACCTTGCTCATGAAAAAACCTTGGTCTTGAAGGTATGTGGTTAACCTATGATTCCATGCACTAGGTTCCTGCTTCAATCCATGAAGAGCTTTATTCAATTTGCACACATATGTTCCGTTGTTTCGATCCTCATAGGCAGGAGGTTGTGACATATATACCTCCTCTGAAATCCATCCATTCAGAAAAGCATTTTTTACATCCAATTGATACATGTTCCAATTTTGAGATGGAGCCACACTCACCAACACCCTGATGGTTGGAATCTTGGCCACAGGTGAGAATGTTTCTTCATAGTCAATGCCTTGGGTTTGTGCAAAACCCTTGGCTACCAATCTGGCTTTGTACCTGTTAATTGACCCATCAGAATTTCTTTTGATTTTATAGATCCATTTGGATCCAATTACCTTCATGGACTCTTTCTTTGGTACTAGTTCCCATGTGTCACTTTCTTTGAGTGCTTCAATCTCCTCATCCATAGCTTCTCTCAATTCTGTCTTGGTCTTTGCTTCTTCATATGATCTTCGTTCTTCAATTGACAAGTCTTTGGCAAGATAAATAGAGTGATTAGTAACAAGAGATGTATCATACCCATATCTGATAGGTTTTTTTCTCTCCCTTTGTGATCTTTTGATTGATTGATTTGAAGATTCAGGTATGTCTTCAAGCTTCTTCATCTTGACTTTGCCCTTGGACTTCCATGCCTTGAACTCTTCAAGATTGATAATGTCTTCATCATCTGAATTTGAGTCTTCATTCTGAGTAGGGTCCTCTTTAGCAAAACTTGGAAACTCCTCCTCCAAGTCATAGGGTAGTTTGAACTTCCTGCATTCATTCTTATACCAAGAATCATTTTCATCAAAGACAACATCTCTACTAACCATGAATCCCTTATTGGAACGGTTGTAAGACCTGTATCCTTTCTGATTTAGATCATATCCAATAAATATACACTTGTCAACCTTAGGGTCTAGCTTACCTCTTATCTGAGAAGGAATGTGTACATATGCTACACATCCAAATATATTGCAATGATCAAGTGAGGGTCTCTTCCCATGCCATGCTTCATAAGGTGTCATCCCATCAAGGGACTTAGATGGTAATCTGTTTATGAGGTGAGTGGCAGTAGAAACACTCTCTGCCCATAGGTAATTAGGTAATTTTTTCTTTCATTCAACATAGACCTAGGTGTTTCAACAATCAACCTATTTCTTCTCTCAGCTACCCCATTCTGTTCAGGAGTATACCTTGTGGTGATTTCTCTCTTGCTTTCTCTGTCCTACAAGAATGCTTCAAACTCATTGCAGAAGTACTCACCTCCTCCATCTGACCTTAGCCTCTTTAGTTTCTTCCTTGTCTGATTCTCAACAAGTGCAAGATATTTTTTAAAACAATTGAACACTTCATCTTTGTGCTTCATAAAGTACAATAGAGTCCATCGGCTATAATCATCAATAAAAAAAACATAGTACCTTGATCTTGAGATTGAGGGGTCTTTGCTTGGTCCCCATACATCTGTATGAACAAGCTCTAGGTAGTTATCATGCATGTAGCCTTTCCTTGAGAAGGGTAACCTGTGAGACTTCCCAAACTGACAAGCACCACATTTATATATCATGTGTTGTTTAGAAACATTGGGTATTCCAATTACACATTGATCCCTGCATATCTGTTTCAAGGTTCTTTCTCCTACATGCCCTAATCTTTTATGCCAAATCCCAAGCTCTGAAAGTGTTTGTTCTTTATAACTATAGAGTGCAATATTCTTTGTGTCTTCTAGCCAAAAGGTAAAAAGTCTACCTGATTTTTCTCCTTTTGCTATTCTCTTGAACCCCTGTTTGGGATCCTCCACAAATGCTCCAAATTGGTTGAATCTAACTTGCAAACCTTTTTGCAAAATCTGTCCAACACTCATCAAGTTTTTGGTAATGGTTGGTACATATAGTACCCTACTCATCAAGTTCTGATTTCCATCACAAGTCTTAACATTTCCAACTTTAACTTCTGAGTGCTTGGTGTCATCACCTGTTTGTACTTGATGCTTAACTTTTGGTTCTTGAAGGTCAGAGAGTAGAGCTACATTGCCAACCACATGATTTGAGCATCCTGAGTCAATGTAGAATAGGTGGTCATCATTTGTACCTGGTTTTGAAGTCATGTTCATGATCAGAAGAGGATCATCCTGCTCTTGTGTATAGTTGTTGTAGTCCTTCCTAGATTTGAATCCTCCTTGGTAGTTTCCATTTGTAGTTTTTGTTGTAGTTATTGTTGTAGTTGCTGTTGTAGCCTTGGTGATGGTTAAATCTACCTCTTGACTATGAGTATCCACCTCTTTGATATCCCCTTCCTCTTTGATTCTTGTAGTTCCTGAAACACTCATCTGTATTTGATAAACCACAAATGTTGCATGTTGAGGAGTTATAAGATCTCTCCCTACCTTGCTTACCTCCTTTGCCCCTTCCTCTTGATGATCTACCTCTCCCTGCATAGTTGGCTTGGGAGGTAGTGCCTTCATCCTCTATCTTCTTGTTCTTGCCTTTATTTTTAGACTTACTTTTATCAGTGTATAGGGCAGAAGAGCTATTACCTTTGGATGAGTCTCCATTCTTGTTGAGCTTGGCTTCATGAGTGAACAATTGCCCCATGAGAGTGGTAAGATGTGGAATCTGCATGTCCATGTAAAGGTCCATGGTAGTCATGAAGCTTTCCCATTTGTCATCAGCTTAAATCCCATTGATCACTTGCCTTACTATCTGTTCTTCTTTAATCTCTTCTCCTATGCTTGCAAACGAATCTGCTAAATCTTTAATCTTAGTCACAAACTCTGAAATAGCCTTCTTAGGTTGCTTCCTTAGTGTAGTGAATTCAATCCACAATTGATTTTTTCTCGCCCTTGTGTTGGATGAGAAATAAGATGACAAGGTTTTTGAAGTCTCTTGGGATGTCTTAAAGTTTCTAATATGTGGCAAAAGAAAATCAGAGATGGAGTTGAGTAAGTAAGACCTTGCTAATGCATCCTTGGCACACCATCTGTTGAGCTTTTCATGTTCTTCCTTTGTTGGTAGTCCTCTGGTTCTGAATAAGGGCAATTCCTCATCTCCTGAGATGTATCCATAAAGACTCCTTCCTTATAGGTATTTCTTCATCCTTAGAGACCATGCCTGATAGTTGTTCCTATCCAATTTATCAATAAGTGAAGGAAAACCATCTCCCATTTTACCTTAACTTGCTTTGATACCACTGTTGGGAATGATGGATGGACACTACATTACTGCCAAATCCTGCTTTGTACCAGCCCTTTGGTGCTTCAAAGTTGATAAGTGGACCTTCTTAGCTTTCCAATGACACCATATTATGGCCTATGTGCTTTGGAAATGATGTATGCAAAGATAGAATCAAAATAGACAACTTGAAACTTCACGTCTACAAGAAAACCTTCTATTTTTTACTTGACACCTGCTGTATCTTTTCGTCAGTATGACCAACATAGTAGGAATTGGAAACATTCCTTTTAGGGGTATCTAATTAGCTTAGCAAGCTAGCTATTCCAAGTGATATCACTTAAAAATATTAACTATGCTCAGAGAAATCAATTTAGCAAGTAAACTTTTATCCCAGATATTTTAGGATTGTTGTAGACTTCGACCAGTGATCACTTCGACAAAATTTCCTCTAAAATGGCTGAATAGAAATCCTTCACAATTTAACAACATGTAGATGACTTTGCACTGGTTCCAAGAAGCTATAGATCTTTGACTTTGGTCAAGAAATGAGTGAGATATGCTCTCCACAAGTTGACAGACTTATAGACACTATCACAGAGAACTCAAAAATGAACAATGTGGATATATGTATTAATGAACACTTGTATACAATGCCATAGACATGAAGATCATTGCCTAATGGTGTAGATAGGTGTGGGCTAGAGTATAGACCTCACACACACAGAATTGATAATGAGAAGCTGGGAAAGTGACTCTTCTACCCGTGACTTTTTAAGATCACTTTTATAGTGGTTGAATACAAAGTTTGAATTTGAATTCGAACTTTTGGCTCTCTATAATCATGCTCCTACATCCTAGGAGATATTCCATCAATCAAAGATAACTTTTCCACGATTTCCTTTTGGTAGGTGTTTACAAACATTCCAAGTTTCAAATGTGACTTTTACAAAAGGTAAAGTGGTAATTAACCACTACCATTGGTTCCTATGCTTCTCCATATGTGTATGAATTTCAAGCCAAATGTGTAGGCTTGTGACTTGCACCAACATGGGTGACATCATCCTCTGTAAACATGAAGATCTGAATGTCTGTCCATGTCATCCTAATGGCCATTATTATTGATGCAAGCATGCAACAACAATACAGCGTAGTTTTCTAGCAATCTCGCAAGGTTACACACATGCAAAGACAACACGTGCTTGCTTTTTGTCAACATATCTACGGAAAAGCCATCGGAATGGCTATAGTGCACTAGTGGGGGCATGTACTGACAGAATGTCATCGTTTCCTTGAAGGGGGGTGCATGTAATCCAAATTCTTGTTCATTTCAGAATTTCGAATTTCCCTTGCCTCTCGACATCCTTTCCTGGAATTTCCATGATTCAAAGGATTTTCCAGTTTTCGCCATGATAGATGTCTTCTCGAGTAAAATTCTCACATCTTCTGGTACGCGAAGAAAAAGGGATATAATTCAATAGATGATATAATTGAATAGCTATGGAAGACAGCTGAATCATATGGGAAGAAAAAAGGGGTAGATTTGAACAGCTATGAAAGAGAACTGCGGAAGATAAATCTGTTTGAGTCAATCATGTCAGCTCAAACTAACATTCACTAAGATCAATTTTATAGACATAATCGTAGGCTGAATACTTTACTTTGTTTCTTAATAAAGCTTCCACCTAGAACATTAAAACACTCCCATGTCTTTTAAACATCTTTGGTTAACTTTTTTATTGCATGGTTTTTGTACTTTGTAGTGGAAATGTTCTGATCTATGAAACAACATGTTAGCTATTCAGTTCATAGCTAATGATCGGTAAAGAAAAGACATGAGATATTTATTTCATAGTTAATGAGGAACGATCATTATCATGAGGAACGATCATTATCATACTTCACTAAATGATTATATGAATTCACTTTTGATGCTGCCTTTTATATTTTAACTTCGCTGTTTGTGGTAAAAATAACCTTCTTACACTAGTAGCACTACTCTAAGTACTTATTAAGGGTTTGGTGTTCTAGAAAAGTTCCCATTTCTACAAAACTAGTCCCTTAAGTTCTTTAGGATCACAAATTAGATATATCTGAAAAAACCATAGATCAAGAGACTGTACAAAACGCAAATTATTATTATTTTTTAATCTATCTAGCAGTTCTTCATGCTTCATTTCTTCATTGTCCATTTTCTTTTTTTTTATATAAAGGAAGTTCGGCAATAGCCTACTCTCCCGGACTTGAATTAAATTAAGAAACAAAGGTACAATAGAAGGGGAC
Organism: Ceratopteris richardii; assembly: GCA_020310875.1. Taxonomy (NCBI): domain Eukaryota; kingdom Viridiplantae; phylum Streptophyta; class Polypodiopsida; order Polypodiales; family Pteridaceae; genus Ceratopteris; species Ceratopteris richardii. The sequence continues at coordinate 107,779,452 of CM035423.1, forward strand.
TAGTGCCCACGGGACCCCCCAAATCCCACAAAGCAAGGGAAGCTTGAATAAATCCTATGTTGCATTACAGAGAAGGTTAATCACCCTCTCATCGCCCTCATGCGGGGCCCACTTGGGTTTGAGCTTGTTGTTGATCAAAAGGAGGACTTGATGGTGCCTGAAGGGGGGGGATTTCTTACTGTTAACAATCCTTTTGCCAAGGAGGAATAGTGATTTCTCAATCGACCACTCCCTGGGGGGATCGCCGAAGTTGAGAGCACACCGCTCCCGCCATATTTTCCATAGGACTTCCCCTCTGATGGCGTTCCAGAGTGTCGCAGAGCAGCCGATCGCTTCTCCCAAAAGGACTTGTTTCCAACTAAGCTGTTTTTGAAGTCTGATTTTCATTCCAACCGTCTGCCAGATTCTGTAGGAGTTGGGGCAAGTAAGGAAGATGTGTGGGACATCTTCGATAGCCCGGTGGCAGCGTTTGCACCAAGGAGGGATCCCACAAAGTTTGCTAGCCTTATGGTTGGTCCAAATTCCTCGATGAAGAATTTGCCATAAGAGGACAGACTTCTTAATCTCTATAAGGGGGTGCCAGATACCCATGAATTTCATGTCCCATCGAAGCCGCGTCCAAGACAGGCACCACTTCTTGTTGAGGTTGATCTGGTGGTCAGCCGTTTCTTTGATGTTCGGGATTTTGGGTAGGCTATTCCCATTGTGCCATTTGAGACCAAGTGAGTTCGGTGTGTCGTGTCCCATGAGAAGGCGAGTCTTGTGACGATCCCATGCGAGGCATCTGCTTTGCAAAGTGTTCCATTCTTCGTAGGAGATGTTTATGCAAGGGTCAATATCCTCGAAGTTGATCCAGCTGTTGGTGTCATGTTTCCAGAGGTGTTTCCATTTTTTAATCCTTTGTTCCATAACTTCTTGGCATTTTGAATGTTCCACGACTCCACACTCCGGATGCCATGTATCAGAAACCAGATAGAGTCGTTTTGTCTGATTCCGGCCGCCCACTTCCAGTCCTCACTAATTCTTGTGAAGCTTTTGACTTTATTCCAGCCCTTCCAAAGGGAGCACACGAGATTGGAGCCTTTCGGGAAGACGGGGATCGGGGAGAATAGCAGGGTCATGATGTCAAGATTCTTCCAGTTTGAGAACCCCATGAGAGCCAACTCATTCTTGTTTCTGAAGATCAGCTTGGCCCACGAGGCCTCCCTATTGCACCAAGCCTTAATCATCCATTTGGCTGCTAGTTTGTTAGCCATACACCCAATGTCCAGGATACCAAGCCCCCCGCTATCTCTAGGGCTAGTGCAGATGGCCCGTTTGATTTTAGGCACCCCCCTTCTGTTATGATCGCCCGTCCAAAGAAAGTTTCTACAAATACTATTCAGTTTGGACAGGCCTTGCTCATTCGGTCTCCAACAAGAAAGGAAATAGATGGTAGAAGAGAGGAGGAACGTGTTGATAACCATCGCACGCCGAGCGAGATTGATTTGCATACCTCTCCAATAGTTAAGCTTGTTTTCGAGTTTGGCCAACACCCAGTTCCATCGCTGCTCCATAGAGACGCCAAACCCCAAGGGGATTCCGAGAAGTCGAAAGATTTGGCCCTGCGGAATGATTTGACAGCCATGATCAATGAGAAGGCCAGGATGATGTCCCACAATAGCCCTAAAGGCTGTCTTAGAGTGGTTGATTTTGGATCCAGAGGCTTCACAAAAGGTAGCAAGACACCTCCAGAAAGTCTACAGGCTGGTATTATCATTGTGAACGAACGCGTTCATATCATCGGCAAGTAGTCTCATGATGATTTGACTGTGGTCGTGAGGCAGCCGGAGGCCTTTGATATTGCCAGCCTCCACATGATGTGCCACAAGTCTGCTCAGTCCCTCAGTGGCGATGGCAAAGAGAAGGGGGCCCAGAGGGCACCCTTGTCTAATAGATCTTCTAAGTTGGATCGCCTTCGAAAGAAATCATTGTCCATTTTCTGGTGGTGAATTTCCATAGTCATTTAAATTTGCATCTTGCATGTAGAAATGCCCCCGTCTTTCACGTTTTCATCCTCAATAGACATGGGCACTGTTCTTAACACTCGTGAAGCAATAAGAATGTGCTAAGCCCGCTTTATTTACACTTGTTTTTGACTCATTTTGACGATGACCATACAGTGATTCATTTTGACGATGACCATACAGTGATTCTAATCTCCTTGAGATATTTTTCAGACGAGACCAAGCTAAACAGTTTCATTTCATAGCTCCTCTCAAGGAAGCATTTTGTAAATGTCTCCTCAAACGTCTAACTATACCACTGACTTGGTAGATACTTAAGTTGTTCAAAATATGAAATTAAGATCTATATATCAAGAGATTCTTCTATATCAAATAAAAATGATCCACTCCAAATTTGAAATCCGTTTAGTTTGGGAAATGGTGTTAGAATGCCAGAAAATGTGGACTTTGATATTTCTTAAGCATATTTGGACAGCTAGATGTGAAACTATTTTTATAAATATCCACTAGAAATGAAATAGATATGGCGCATACTGTAGGGAGGGTTTAAAACCATTAGATGGGCTTTCATGGAATGCTTTCACCATGTGAGAGATGCCAATGCGATCTCCACCCAACGTTCTCTCATATAGGTCTTGGCGAGAGGTTGCGTTATCTCAAGTTGACATGTGCGTTCTAAAGTACAATCCCCCAAGTATCTCAATCCTTATCTATCTATGTATATATGTATGTATACATTTATGTATGTATGTATGTGTAATAAAGAAGTTAACCAAGAGTACACCTTCTCGTTTCCTGAGAAAAGAAGTAAATCATTCTACAAGCCCACAAGGGGTGAGAGATGCACGTGTGCACCAACTAACTTTGAATCTCTCGGAGAAAGTCCTAAGTTCAAATCCTGGCTCAACACATCCATGAGTTCCCCAAGATGAGTATCCGTTAGTTCCTCAAGATGGGTGCCTCTACCATACGAGATCGGGTGTGTGTGTCTTTCCAATTCATTGTACTCTCAAAAAGAAAACTAACATTCAACACATCCATGAGTTCCCCAAGATGAGTATCCGTTAGTTCCTCAAGATGGGTGCCTCTACCATACGAAATCGGGTGTGTGTGTCTTTCCAATTCATTGTACTCTCAAAAAGAAAACTAACATTCACTTAGTTCTATTTCATAGACATAATCTTAGTTTCAATATTTTACCTTTTTTGTTCATAAGATTCCGCCGTGATCTTCAAAAACCTCCTATGTCTTTGAATCATGTTTGGATAATGTTTGCATTGCATGTTTTTTTTTCTCCTTTGTAGTTGAAATGTTCTCATCTATCGAAACATATATCACCTTCTCTGTTCCTTGTTAATTAGGAAAACTAATTCTCATTTTGAATCGTCCATAGAAAAAGGACGTATTAGCTATTTATTTTCATTGTTAATGAGGAAGGATCATTATCATAGTTCGTGTAGTGATGAAACAAGTGGTGTCCATAGTATTATTCACTAAACAATTACTTGAAATCACTTCCTAAGCTGCAATGTATACTCTAAGCTTGCTGTTCGTAGTAAATGATAAACTTCTAACACTAATGGGGCTGCTTTTACTACCTATTAAGGGGTGTAGTACTCTAAAAAAAGTTCATTGCTACAAAAGTAGTCCCTCATTCTCTTCCAGATCACAATTTGATATATCTACAAAAAACATACATCAAGAGATTATACAGAAAAGGGGAGATAAAAGTTTTTTCTATCTAACATTTCTTCATACTTCATCTCTTCATTCTCCATTCTCTGTTCATGAGTCTTCAGAGTCATTATATTTGCTTCTTGTTTGTAGAAACCCCCCCCCCCCCCCCCCCCCCCCCCCCGTACACTTTGCTTTCTTATCCTCAAGGGACATAGCTACTATTGTTAGCAGTTATGAACCAATAAAAATATATTAATCCCCCATTTTTACTTTTTTTTGACCTATTTTGATGCTAATCATGTTGTATTCAATTTGTGATGCCGAGCTCGACCATAGAGTATGTCTAAGGGAAATTTAAATCCCTTCTCAAACATCTAACTACACGAGTGGCTTGATAGATACTTAAGTTGGTCAAAATGTGAAATTCACTACAACATATGAGGGATATATCTAGGCTTCTACCGAGGCAAATGTACAGGCATCATTTTCCCCCAATGTCAGTGTAAACTTTGACATACATACCGGTATAAAACCGTCGGTACGCACCAGTATGAGTGCCGATATGAGCATTGGTATGGGTGTCAGTATAACCGTTGGTATCAGCGCTGCTAATCCCCTTGGCATAAATGTTGATATTGATGCCGATATGCTGTTGGGTATACTGATGTGGCTATCGGCACCTATACTAGCGACCATATGTTATTTTTTTTGTTTGGGGGGGCAAAGTGTGTTGTCCCTTATTGCAACAACATTACCATGTTGTTGTGTAACATGATTTGATAAAGCAAAACATTTTCGGATACAATATAGATGAATAGAATACACCATGAACCATGCACAAAAGAGATATTTATTCCATAAATGAAGCATGTACAAAAGTGTGGCAAACCACTTCGATATATGAGCAAATTACTAAATGTGCCAAAATAGTGCCATATATAATCAAATACAAAATTTTGGTGCATCACTTCCATATATGAGCCAAATACAAAAGTGTGGCACACCACTTCCATACACATGCCCAAAGGGATCATCACATCTATATTTGTAGTTGTGCAACTAACAACATTCATGAAATGAGACAAATGGACATGATATTTCTAAACAACAATTAAAAACACCAAACCAAGCTTATAAGCTCACCTCATTGTAGATGCTCCCATGAAACGATCGCACTGCATCCTTCCAAGTCCTCCAACTCTGTAGCTAATCCATGACGATATCCATAAGCCTCCTTGGTTCGTGTCGGAGGATGATCCACTACAAACTCCTACAATAAAATATGTAAAATGTTAGATGAACATACATGACATGCTTAACATAAACAAATTCAATAATCAAAATGACACTTACAAACTCATGACGCATAGTGTCATATCTGCCACTACCCAAATATGATGGTCTCGGTGTATCTGGACGTGTGATTATAGCATCTTGCTCTTGGCGATATCGGTCTTGAGTGTGCTGTTGCTCATCGTGAATCATATCCCACTCCTCAGCATCTAACCATATAGGCTTTGGTAATCCTACTTTGAAAGCACCATAAGACTCGAATTGTCGATAAGACATAAGCTCACATGCTGTCATTGTCATGATTTGAAGAAAAAGCTCAGAAACTAGAGCAGGAACATCAATTCAAAATGACATCCAAAGTTGGGACATTTGAAGGATGCTTATATCTAATGCAAGTGTATGTGGTCAAGATGTTACTCACAAACTAGTAGAACATTTGGGTTTATCAATCACAGAAAGATATAAGGCATTCGATCATAATGATTTGCACCTAATACATTGTGATACCGGTTTGATGTCTGAAGAAATTCATAATCTATGATAAAAGGTAAAAGTGGGAATAAATGTGCATATGTACATCTCTTTGAATGCATGATTCTGCATTGCCGTGATGTGTATAAGTGTTCGACAAGATTCGACCAATGCATAGGACTATGCTTGTGAATGAATGTGCATAAACACATATTGTGTATCTAAAGTGTGTATATCTATTGTGTTGAGAGTGTACATGTTTCCGCATAAATATGTATATTTATATCCATGTATGCATATGAATGTCCATTAAGTGAGAAAATATATATGTGTAAGTAATGTGAATGAACACATTTTAAACATGTATATAAAATTATATAGAATATGTGTAAATCGAGAAGGGGGAAAAATTGCAAGATCGATACATGGAGTAGCAAAAAGAAAAGAGAATATCCTTTTGCATAGAGTTCTCTTTTTGCTTCATGCCTTATGGAGAGTAGACGTGGAGAGCTTTTGGGCTTCTTACCTTATCTAGGATTCTCGAGGAACTAAAGAAGGAGGCACACTAATGTAGTAGAAGGGAGGTTGCTCACACAAGGCAGTACTACTCATCCTCAAGGATATCCCCTAAGATTTCTCACTAAAACAAGCTTTTTGGATTCTTAAATATGGGCTTTTTCATCTACTTCTCATATGCAAATCTGAGGAATTAGAAGGGAACCGATTTCACAGGCAAATAGAGGCAAGAAAAAATGGCTAGAATCTTCTAGAAATAGGAGGGTACAATAGTGTAGAAAGAGAAGGTAATTAGGGTGCACCTTTGAAGTTCCAACAGGTCATGGTGGGATGAACTGTGGAAGCTATTTTCTATTAGAGGGCAACACACCACTTTAGATCTTGGAAGCTAAAGAGGCAATGCTTTGGGCACGCTTAAGGAGAAGAAGATCAACACATGGATCCCTCAAGGGGGGAGCTATGGTTTTAGCAGAGGATATAGTGAGAAGAAGAACAAAGATGTGGACTGCTAAAGAGAGAAAGGGTGAAACTTTGAGGGCGGGAAAGAAAGAGATGAGGTGCACACACAGTGATGAGGGAGGCTATGAACTTTGCATCGTGGAGTGCATTGAAGCTATTCAGAAGATTTTCTTGTCATCCGTGAGCTTCTCTTGTGATCATTTTCTATAGAAAAGAACAAACGATTGTCTACTGAAGATTGTGAGCTTGAGAAAATCACTAAAATTTTGTTTATTGTGCTTGTTGTTGGCTATGTTGGCAATGCTATCAAAGACTTCAACATTGAAATCTTTCAACATCTTGTTGTCTTCAAGCCTTATGTCAAGCATGTAGCCCTCCCATGGCATTGAAATATTCACAATGATCTGGCCATCTACATTCTTTAAAAGTTATGAGTTTTATTTCCTCATCATGTGAAGGCCTTCAAGGACAAAAACTTCTTCTGACATGAGATTCTTCTTTCTCTAGCCCTCAGTACACTTTATTGCATTTCTTGTCTTGTGCGCTTGAGTAGAAATCTCTTCAATCTTTATCATAGATGGCTTAGATTTTCTTGCTTGAGGAATATTATCGATATTCCTCAAGCAAGAAAACCTCTTTCAGGCACAACGAAGCTTGGTTTTGTCATCTGGCATTGAGGAATGAGGTTGTCCATGCCATCTAGCAAAGCTTGGTGGATATGTGTTTTACAACTCTCATGAATGGAAGTCTTGGGATGAGGAGGCTCACAAACTTCTATGTTCTTTTGATTGCTCTGAATGATTGTTGTTGTTACTTCCACACCATGAAGATGGTTGTTGTTACTTCCGTGAAGATTGGCTCCAGGATTTGACTTAATCATGCGTATAGTGACAAGAATGAAGAAAGGAACCTTAATGAAGGCTCCTCATTGAGAGAAATCAAAAGAACATAGAAGTCTGTGAGCCTCCTCATCCCAAGACTTCCATTCATGAGATTTGTAAAAGACATCTCCACCTGCTTTGCTAGACGGCATGGACAACCTCATTCGTGAATGCCAGATGACAAAACCAAGGTTTGTTGTGCCTGAAAGAGGTTTTCTTGCTTGAGGAATATTGATAATATTCCTCAAGCAAGAAAACCTAAGCCATCTACAATAAAGATTGAGGAGATTTCTACTCAAGCTCACAAGACAAGAAATGCAATAAAGTCTAGTGAGGGCTAGAGAAAGAAGAATCTTATGTCAAAAGAAGTTGTTGTCCTTGAAGGCCTTCACATGATGAGGAAATAAAACTCATAACTTTTAAAGAATGTAGATGGCCAGATCATTGTGAAAATTTCAATGCCATGGGAGGACTACATGCTTGACATAAGGCTTGAAGACAACAAGATGTTGAAAGATTTCAATGTTGAAATCTTTGATAGCATTGCAAACATAGCATAAAATTGTTTCAACTCTTTGATAGCTCTGATGTATTATCGATAGGCCATAAAATGTTCATCATTTTTTTAGTAATTTAAAGCCTTATTGATGCATCTAGTCTACATTCTATTTTCTAGTGTCCTAGTCCAAAAAGGTGAAAACATTGAGTCATAACAAACGAGAACTATGTCATAAAAAGAGAAATCCCTCATCAAAAATCTCGCGAACTGCATCTTATGTTTGAAACCCCTTTATCGGAGTATGCATGTATTTAAAAAATCAAGTAAAAATATGAGATTTTTTGACATTTTTTGACGATTTTTTATCATTTTTTGAGTTTTGGGTGCTCAAAATGTGCCGAGCATTTTGGTCTTTTTAACATTGACATCTTGAGAATCTATACACTAGAAGGAATACGACACATGCGACGGTTAAGGTGACACAATTTTGTCGCTATAAAATTGCAAAATGCATCGCAATGAGCATCCCGCACGAACCGTCAATAAACGACGAATAAAACGACATTTTTTTCGAGGTACTACGTGATGGGGTGTGTGATGCTCGCATAGAGAGTCGCTAAGGCGACAGTTTTAAAAAGCATCACATAAGTGATGCTAAAAAATGTTGCATAAGCGACGCTAAAAAATGTCGCTTATGCGATGCCAACTCCAATGGTTTTTACGGTGTGTTACCATCGCTTACACGATGGTCTGTTGACGAAAAAAAATTAAAACGTTGGAGGCTCTTCAATTGGCTTTTTCACGCATCTGATCGAAGAGCTCTCCAACGTTCGCAATTGTGCTGCGCTTAGGAGCTGAAACAAGTATATGCAGAATTGTTGTTTTGCCTAAGCTCTCTCTTATTGTCTCTCTCTGTCTCTGTTTCTCTCTTTCTACATCTTTCTCTCTTTGAATTCTCTCTTTGAACTCTCTCTCTCTCTCTCTCTTCTTTCTCTCTTTATTGTAGGTTATTCAAGAAGCTAACCAAGCAAAAAGTATGGTTAAGTATTGTAAGTACAATTTCTATTCTTTGTATATCATTTGAATTGTGTTAGTTTCATTTGATAGCATACTCACAGTTATTGATATGCACATATACACTTATACATGATGAAGATGCACGTTCACACATATACACATGCACATACACACACATATATACACACAGATACATGTGCACATACACTTAGACATATACACATACACATGCATATGCACAAACATTTCTACAACCACATAAAAAGACTTACATGCATGCATTATTGCATATATATATACACATACACACATTAACATATATGTAAATACATGTATATGCACATCCACATGCATGCACATTCACATGCATGCACGTGGATGCAAATGGAAATGCATCGACATACACATGCATGTTGCATACATATACACATGCATATACATACATTATACACATATATACACATATATATGCACATACGTACACACACATATACACATGCACACACACATGCACATACATACATATATGCATATACATGCACATACATACATATACACATAGAGTTACACATATACATGCACATATATATACACACACATACACATGCACATGCACATACTCATACACCATATACACTTACACGTGCACATGCACATACATACATATACACATGCATATACATACATATACACACACATACGTATACACTTATGTACACATATATGACTGAATTATATAATTAAAGTATTAAAACACATGCTTAATATAAACAATAATAACAATCAATAGAACAAAACTCTTCATTACTTAATACCATACACTCAATTCAAAACATAACTGAAATGAAATAAATAAATAAATAAATAAATAAATATATATATATATATCAATGTAAATACATATAATCCAATGCCATAATCAACTAGAATCCTAATCATGATCATTATGATGATGATCATCATCATCATCAGCAACATCATGATCATACTCATCCTCATCATCATGATCACCCTATGACAATCGAGATCATCCCTCCTGTGTTTGTCTCTCCACCTCATCCATATCTACCTCTCCATAATACTTCTGTATTACATATAACAAACATAAATAAGTAAAACAATTAAACCATTCATAAAAATAAAATAATTATATAAAATTTAATAATACTCACAAAGGCATCGAGATGATCTCGCATATACTTGCTCAAACGTCGATATCCAAAATGTGTAGCATACTCAATCTCATGTTTCGTAGGATATTAGCCATAATCCTTTCGCTATATTGAAACAAATAAAAAAGATTAGTTGCTTGCATTTTAACTAAAATAAAAAATATACTCATAATAACACATATACTTACAAATGTAGCTACAAAACCATTATGGCCCATTTGGCTTAGGTGCGATGTGTGGCGGGACTCCACTCTCTTCTTTGCAGCAGCCTGTTTATTTAAAGAAAATGAATACATAAATTAAATGTAAAAAATTACTAAAATATATGAAAATTATAAATATAATCTATTAATTTGTGTACCTTATGCTGAGGAAATGACTCTTGAAGATGTAGTTGTCTACGAAAAAACTGCCACATCTCAGGTGGTATGTTAGGTCACATCTTATTTTTTTCCACCATACAATATCTCCTTTTAATTTAACCTCAAATAAAAAAAAAATCAGAATACATACACATATATACACACACATACACATACACATACTCACATACACATATACATGCAAACATATATGCATACATATATGTATACATATACACATATACATACATATAACATAAACACACATATACATATCCACATATATATGTATACACACATGCATGCATATACACTCATTCATACAAAATACATGCATTTATCCCACAATAATGTGTATTTGTGTATATGTGAATATGTGTGTATGTGTAAATGTGTATATGTGTGTATGTCTAAATATGTATATGTGAATTCTTTTTGTATGTAAATAATTTAGGTTTAATAAATAGTAGTCGAGGGTTACATAATAGTTCAAGGACTAATTGCACATTTGAGGAGCGTGAAAATAGTCATGAATCACCATACATGACTAGAGATGTATCAAGATACATAGTTGTCAATGCTATTACTACATTACATGCCGATGATGAACTATTAGTGAATTATGGATGGCGTAGACCTCCAAGAGCACGTTTTAGCTAGAGAGAATAAAATTTTTTTTATCATGTGTAGATTCCAACGTATGATGTTGATGTTATTCCTCCACATAATTCACAATTGCCAGTAAGACCTCATTTATCAGAAACTTCTATGAGGAGGCTACACAAAAGTAATCCTGTGGAATATGCAAGGTTGAAAGATCTATATTAAAAAGACGATAAAGTACAAGATTTGTGTGACAATGATGAATATGATGGCATGGTAGATTTTATTGAGGATTGGTATCAAAATGACAGTAAGAACATTGATATTTCTAAAAATAAGAAATAACTTCGAGAGGAATGTCTAAAGCATGTATATGAAGGAAGTCGTTTGACATGAGTAAGTAGGATATTACTTATTCTCAATCTTCAAAATCGTTTTGGATGGAGTAATGTATCTGTTTCGACACTATTAAGGTATAATTTTCAATTTTCTATCTATCTATCTATCTATATATATATATATATATATATATATATATATATATATATATATATATATATATATATATATATATATATATATATATATATATATATATATATATATATATATATATATATATATATATATATATATATATATATATATATATATATATATACACACACACACACACGCGTGTATAAACATACACATAATATACATGAATGCATACACACATATAAACATACACACACATACACATGTTATGAGAGTAAGGTCAAATTATACATACCTATATCAGTTGAAGATGTTTTTCCTTATAGCCTTTAGAATTTTCCACCCAACCTTTAGAATATTCTTGACCCGTATGTTTCTCCTATTTTCATCAACCTAATACCTGTGCTGCTAATTATACAAATATTAAATAGCACTTACCAAGGAAGGTATTAAGTCACATGTAAAATGGGAGGAGCAAATTTATCTTAAAGATTTTGAAGGATGGAAAAATAATTTTAAAGGATGGGCAAACAAAAAGTGTCCTTCAATGCAGGTTTTTATTTTTACTTTAGATAAGGTAAGAATAATAACTTGAATTGAATGGACACTTTTTGTCCACCCATCTTTTAAAACTATTAATGCATCTTTCAAAATATTCGCGAAAAATCTGATCCTCCCATTTTAAACTGCCAGACGATTCAATGGTCTAGATATGAAAATGTACAAACCACAATATACAAAAAACAATTAAAAATGAAATCAAATATACACAATTACACATGCATACATACGCATACATACATATATACACATTCATACATACACATACATACATACACATGTATACACACATACATATACATATATGCATACATATATGCATACATATATATACATACATATACACATATAAAACACATATACATACATATACACATACACATATGTATATGCATGCACATGCATATTCACATCCACATACACATACACATAAGCATACACATATATAAAAGTATATGCATATATATATGTATGTATATTTATTTATTTACTTTTTTTAATATATCTTTATTTGATGAACTTACAGGTTATTATCTGAAAAGTTTTTATCAAGTTAGAATATTTTTCCTACCTCACATGATGAAATGAAGAAGATAACCAACAATCTTGGTATAAATTATCAATGTATACATGCATGAACGATTGTATTTTATATAGAGGTGAATATGCAGACTCTTTGACATGTCCCAAATGTCAATCTCCTCAATATAAGGGTGAAGAAGGTAAAATCCCAAAAATGGTAATGATTTATTTTCCATTGGCTCCATGGATTAGACATATGTTTCAAAGCCTCGAATTATCAAATAGGCTTAATGTTAAAGTGTCAATTTCATATTCCAATCACGAGATAGTAACATGTTTTCATGTGTGAAATGACTCAAAAAGAAAAAACCTTGGAAACATAAAATTGTCCCAAAATCATGAATAATTCCCATTTTTCTTGAAAGACATATTACGGTTCGTGGTATTGTGGTTTGGACTATTCACAATTTTCCAGGATATGGTGTTTGTTCAGATATTGATGTAATTTTTTTATTCAATATGCATGTAAATAAATATGATTTAATGTAATATATATTTTTATCATTTTCATGATGCAGGGATATCTACTAAGGGTTATAAAGCTTGTCCATATTGTGGTGATTGGTTAAGATCAATCTATAGTAAGAATCTCAACAAAAATCTTTATCTTCGACATCGATGATTCTTGCATGATGATCATCCATTAAGATCTAAAAGAGAAACGATACATTTTAATGGAAAGGTTGAAATAGGTCAGTGTCCAAAACCTATGACGCCTATGGATTGGTAGAAAAAATGGACAGATGGACCTCTCATAAATCCAGAATCAGAATCTTCAGTGATGATTCAGATAATGAGTATGTGAAGAGAAGTAAAGGAAAATTGGCACTCGCAGAGAATATATCAATATGGTATTCTTTGGAGTATTGGAAAGAGTTAAAAGTATGTCATCTTCTTGATCCTATGCATATATTAAAAAATATTGGTTATTCACTATGGTAGCATCTTATTGGACTAAAGGATACCATAGCATCAAGGAATGATTTGAAACATCAAAAATCAAAACCAAAGTTATGGCCAATTTTTGATAGACATCGACAAGAAACAACTTATGCATTTGCTCCTTGGGTACTTACAACAAAAGAGATACAGACTATCAACAATAGAATTCAATTGGTTAAGACTCCTACAAGATATGGAGCATCTTTTCAAAACATGTTTACTATGGATGATAACAGCTTATCTGGGTTAAAGATGCATGACTGGCATAACTTTTTGAAACATATTTTACCTTTATTTATCGATGGATGTACAACGAAAGGAGTATGAGATGTGATCTATCGTCTTGGATCACTTATAAGGTAATTATGATACTTTTATATTTAATATGTATGAATATTGGATATCTTTTATTTTTGAATTAACTTCTTTATAATTGTTTTTATGATATGTATAGGTGGATTATATCCAAAGAGATTGACAAAAACTCAATCCCACAAAAAACATGTGAATGCAAAGAGTTACTATGTTTGATGGAGAAAGAACTTCCTACTTCATTTTTTGATATTCAGGTTCATTTATTAGTCCATCTTGTAGATGAAACAGAGATTGCAGGTGTTGTCAACACTGGATGGATATTAAGGGTCGAGCAATTTATCGGATTATTAAAAGGTTATGTGTGACAAGGAGTAAAACTAGAAGGATCCATGGCAAAGGGTTGGATGCTTGAAGAGTGCATGTATTACGTTAGTGAGTACCTTGAAAGAGTCCATGAAGAAGCTCCATGTGCATGGACCAACGATTCTTCTTCAAAAATAACAGATGAGGTATTATCATGTAAGGGAGTTCCATTCTTATTTATATTTCAAGAAAAAAAATGATGTTTCTACTTTTGTAGAATATACTAGCAAATGCATGCAAGCATTCCTTAGTGAGTACGAACAGAAACTTCAGAATCTCCAAAGTAAAAGGCGAAAAAACAAAAGATATAGACATAATATCGATAATAATAAGATTACAGATATATCTTCTTTCACGAATTGGCTATATAGTCGTTTGCAACGCGCCAATGCAAATAATGAAGAAATTTCAGATGAGTAGAGAGAGTTAATGATAGGTTGTGAACGAAAGGTAATTTTATTTTAATAATATTTTTTTTTCATATATGTATATTAGTTTCTATTTACTAATTGAATTTCTTTTGCAGGCTCGAATGTTCACTAATATGTGGGCTTTTGGACAACATATTAGAATCAAAGCCATTGATTTTTTACGTAAAACAGAGGATTCTAGTATTGTTGCTTCTTTCAAGCAATTATCACATGCTAGCTCAAAAGACATGAATCTTATAGACGGAGAACTTGGTTACATAGGAACTATTGTTGGTATCTATGAAATTTCATTTCATACATTCAAACAAGTAGAAAAAAGTTTATATTTTTTATGATAGAGTTAGTTATTTTTCTAAGCACCTAATAATGGGTTTTTGTTTTTATATATTTTGATAGGTCATTTTGAAGGTTGAGTGGTTTCAAGCTGAGTATAAAGATAGTAATTCCACATTAAGAAAGGAATTATCTGGGTTTTGGGCAATTGATTCTTCCAAGGTAGTACGATCTACTAAAGAATCATATATTCTTCCTAGGCATATTGAACAAGCATTTTTTTATAAAAACCCAGATGCTCACCCTTGGTGGCAAGTCATTCATGTGCAACCTAGAAGTAGGTCATTGTTTGAATAGTTTATTGTTAGAGAGATTGAAGAAATTCCTCTTGATGATTCAACATCAGATACTCATACATCAACATCTCAAAGAGAAAATAGAATCATTATACGTGATAATGATACTAATCTTTTTGATGAAGAGGATAATTCTCTACATGCTGATTCTACTGATGAGGAAGAGGAATTACCAGGAATAGATATTAATCCATCAATAGATGATGTGACTCATGAGAACATAGATTTAACAATAGAAGAAATAAATGAAATCAATAAGGATAATGAAGATGATACTATATTGATGTCTTACCAAAATGATGGCACTGATGAAAACATATGAGCATATTAGATAGTAAATTATACTCTAGTTATCGATCAATAACTTGAAGCTTTTGAATGGATATCAAATAATAGATTTTTTATTAATTTGAATAACAATAAATCCTACTAGAGAGATGAAATCATGTTCTTTTAAGTTAGAACATGAAGCTGGGGGGTATGCTTAATTATTTTATATATAGCTTTATCTTCAAGGAGCAAATTTCTATCATGTATGTATGCATATGTGTGTGTATATATGTGTAATATATGTATACATATGTTAGTATGTATATATATGTATTTCATGTATATGTATGTGTGTGCATGTGTGTGATATATGTATACATGTGTTAGTATGCATATGTGTATATATGCATATGCATTTATGTAAAATATTCATGTATTCATGTATTCATGTAATATATGCGAGTGTTTATAATTGTGTACATGTATATATGTATATGTGTCTATGTGTAAATGTGTACGTGTAAATATGTATGCATGTATATATATATTTATGTGTGCATGGAGGCATGTATATGTGATGTTTACATGTATATATGTATATGTGTCTATGTGTAAATGTGTACATGTAAATATGTATGCATGTATATATATATTTATGTGTGCATTTAGGCATGCATGTGTGTAATCACTCTCTCTCTCTCTCTCTCTCTCTATATATATATATATATATATATATATATATATATATATATATATATATATATTATTTTTTTATTTTTTTATTTTTTTCAAGTTATTCAAGAATTTCACCAAGCATAAAATATGGCTAATTATTTTAAGTACAATTTTCATTGTTTATATATCATTTAAATTATTTTATTATCATCAATTAACATAGTCACACTTACTTATTCATATGCACATATACATATATACATGACCATGCATGCTCACACTTTTACACACACATACATATGCACATACTCACACATGCACATCCACATACACACACATACACACATATACATGCACATACACTTACACATACACATACACATACACATACACACACATACACATGCATATGCACAAACATATCTACAAACACATGAAAAGACATGCATGCATTATTGCATACACGCATATACACATTAACACATACTAATTATACACATGCTTATGCACATTCACATGCATGCACATACACATGGATGCAAATGGAGATGCATGTACATGCACATGCATGCTCATACATATACACATGCGCACACACACACACACACACACACACACACACATATATATATATATATATATATATATATATATATATATATATATATATATATATATATATATATATATATATATATATACATATATATATATATATATATATATGCACATACATATGCACATAAATATGTATACACACACATACACATACACATGCACATATGTACACACACATACATATGCACATACATACATATACACACACATACATTTACACAGACACGTGCACATACCTACATATGCACACACATACACATGCACATACATACACATGTGCACATACACTTACATGTACATACACATGCACACACATACATATATACACACATACACCTACAGATGCACATACACACATACACTTACACATACACATGCACATAAATACATATACAAACTCATATACATGTACATACATACACATATGCACATACACTTAAACATACACATGCACATACATACATATACACACACTTACACATACACATGCACATACATACGCATACACACATACACATACATATGCACATGCATACATATACACACACATACACATACACATGCACATACACATAGATATGCACATACACTTACACATACACATGCACATACATATATACATATACACACTCATATACATGCACATGCATATGCATATGCACATATACTTACACATACACATGCACATATACATACATGCATATACATACATATACACACTCATATACATGCCCATACATACACTTATGCACATACACTTACACATACATATACACACTCATATACGTGCACATACATACACATATGCACATAAACTTACACATACATATGCACATACATACATATACACAGACATACACATACACATATACACACACGCACATACACTTACACATGCACATGCACATACATACATATACAAACTCATATGCATGCACATACATACACATACGCACATACACTTGCACATACACATACACATACACATACACACACATACACTTACACATTACAGATCTATGGCAAAGGGATGGATGTTTGTGGAGTGCATGTATTATGTTTGTGAATACCTTGAAAGAGTTCATGAAGAAGCTCCGCATGCATGAACCAACAAGTTTTCTTCAAAAACAACAGATGAGGTATTATCAGGTAAGGGAGTTCCATTTCAATTTACATTACAGAAAAAAGTGATGTTTCTACTTTTGTAGTATATAATAGGAAATGCATGCAAGCATTCCATAGCTAGTATGAACAAGAACTTCTAAATCTTGGAAGTAAAAGATGGAGAAACAAAAGATATAGATGTAATCTTGATGGTAACCAGAATACAAATATATCTTCTTTCACAGATTGTCTATATACCCATTTACAATGAGCTAATGCAAATAATGAACAAATCTAAGATGAGCAAAGGGAGCCAATGATAGGTTGTGAAAGAAAGGTAATTCAAATTTAATAATATTTTATTTGCTTAGTTTCTCTTTAACAATTTGATTTCTATTCCATGCTCAAATGTTCACAAATATATGGGCTTTTGGATAGCAAATTAGAATCAAAATGATTGATTCTTTATGTAAAATTCAAGAAACTATCATGTGCTAGCTCAAGAGATATGAACCTTATAGATAGCAAAATTGGCTACATAAGAACAGTTGTTGGTATCTAAGAAATATTATTGCGTATATTCAAACAGGTAAAAATGAGTTTTTACTTTTTATGATATAGTTTATAATTTTTCTACGCACATGATAATGAATTTTTGTTTCTTTATATTTTGATAAGCTATTTTGAGGATTGTTTGGTTTCCAGCTGAGTATAAAGGTAGCAATTCCACATTGAGAAGGGAATTATCTAGGTTTTTGGGCAATTGATTCTTCGAAAATAATGGGGTTAACTAGAGAACCATATATTCTTCCTAGGCATGTTGAAGAAGCTTTTTTTATAAAAATCTTGATGCTCATCCTTGCTGGCAAGTCATTCATGTTCAATCTAGAGGTCGGTTATTGTTTAAACACTTTATTATTATAGAGATCGAAGAAAATCATGTTGATGATTCATCATCAGATATTAATATATCGACATCTCAAAGAGAAATTAGAATTGTTATACATGATAATGATAATAATGTACTCGATGGAGATAATAATACTCTACATGCTGATTCTATTGATGATGAAGAAGAATTACCAGAAATCCATATTAGTCCATCAATAGATCATGTCATTTATGAGAACACAGATTTAACAATAGAAGAAGTAATAGAAATCAATAAGGATAATGAAGATGAGACTATATTGATTTCTTACCCAAATGATGGTAATAATGAAAACACATGACTAGATTAGATTGTAGATCGTACTCTAGTTATCGCTTGTTTACTTGAATCATTTGTATGGTATTAGACAACATATTCTCCTTTATTCAACTAGAATATAGGTGAATCCCACCACAAAGATGAACACATGTTCTTTTAAGTTAGAACATGAAGCTCACGGGTATGCCTAAAATTTTATATATAGCTTTATTTTCAAGGAATAAATTTCTCTCATGTATATATGCATATGAAAAACACATACGGATATTGATGTACAAAATAATTATGGTTGAAAATACCATAAATGCATAGAACTTTTATATGTGTGTCTATATATATATATATATATATATATATATATATATATATATATATATATATATATATATATATATATATATGTATGTATGTGTGTGTGTGTATGTATATATATATATATATATATATATATATATATATATATATATATATATATATATATATATATATATATATATATATATATATATATATGTATGTATATATATATGTATATATATATATATATATATATATATATATATATATATATATATATATATATATATATATATATATATATATATATATATATATATAATATGTATATATGTATATAGATATATATATGTATATGTATATATATATATATATATATATAAATATATATATATATATATATATATATATATATATATATATATATATATATATATATATATATATATATATATATATATATATATATATATATATATATGTGTGTGTGTGTGTGTGTGTGTGTGTATGTATGTGTGTGTGCGTATACATGTATATATATATATGTGTGTGTGTGTGTATGTCTGTGTGCGTATACATGTATATATGAATACGATAATGCACGATATGAATTTTATATATATATATATATATATATATATATATATATATATATATATATATATATATATATATATATATATATATATATATATATATATATATATATATATATATATATGTGTGTGTGTGTGTGTGTGTGTGTAAATAAAACCTAAACCCTAAATATAATAAATAAAAGCAATTCATATCGTGCATTATCGTGATGATGTGCCATAAGTATGTGTATCTCTTTCAGACACCATTTATGGGACCAACTAATGCCAAATTTTGTGTCCAATGAACTAAGAACATATTTTTTATTACTCTCATTAAACTAATTAGAAAACGAAAGAAACTCATATAAGTAAAACATGAAATATTTATCTCAAAGTCTATATCACACTCTAGCCCTAGGCTACCTATGCATGTCCTCATTGGCACCTGTGCTGTGTTCCCACGAGCTCGAGGTGGTATAGGTGTCTTGAAAATAAATAGATAATAATGAATAAAAACATCTGTTATAATATCATTAAAAATCTTAATTTATGAAAAGAAACATACCTATAGGCAAATAAGTCCCTTCTTTCATATAGAGCTATAGAAGAGCCTTCCTCTGACTACTGGGTTAGCATCTGTATGGTGAAGTCGAGTTTCTCATCATGCATGTCTGCATACCCATGCATGACAACCCTAAGGAATCTAGCAGAAGTTTACCTCTCATAAGATTTTTTATGAGGGTAAGTTTTGCCTTTCTCTCCCTAGTAGGATCCATAATACTTTTACATAAAAAACAAAAT